>JAFREQ010000002.1:8650000-9231046 GCA_025331565.1 Holacanthus passer | reverse complement strand
ATGAACAGATAAAAAAAAAAATACACTTACTGTTGGTTGATCTCCTTGAACAATGAACAGCTATTGCACCAGTAAGTGTCCAACCTGGAGGGATTGACAAATAGAAACTATACTTACTGTTTGTAGGTCATGGTACACAGGTTGATAGACATAGATGGACAGATGTTTTGATCAATGCATTGTAACATAAAGTACAAAAATAGCATCAATGTTGATTCGAGACTGGCAACATGACATAACCCACATTGCTAAATTGTCAGAGACAAACACCCTAACAAACTTCCCCTCCTTTCATTCACACACAGCTGCTTGTTGAATTACATGGGGCAGCAGCTTTCTGTTATCTGCTGCATGACTCCATGAAATGGGACAGCAGTGCATTGGTTCAATGCTGCACAAGTAGGCGGGACTAACATTTCTCCAGCCAATAAAACCATTACAAACTTTTTGAACAATAGGACAGATAAGAAAGAAAGAAAGAAACAGAAAGATACAGACATTTTAATAAAAGGCATATAGTGGCCAATCCATAGGCCTGTAAATAAGGGGAGGAAAATCAATGCAAAACATCTTATGCTTCAAAAGGGACATACTTTCCACATGCCATACATCCTCGCTATCATATGCATAATTAGATGACACAATATAGACCCCCAAATAACATTGCAGACACACCATACAATCTTCTACTATCTGCTAGTTGAAAACATGGGACAGCTGCCTTGGGAATTTCATTATCCCTCCAGAAGCTACTTCCTAGAAAGCCATATATTGGTTAAATGCTACAAGTGGGGACTAACATCTCCAGCCAATAAAACCATCACAAACATTTTGAACAATACCCTGGTGTTCCCATTGGTTGACTTACATGCTCCACCTTTAAATCTTTTTTCAACAGGAAGTGCCTCACATGAAGTGAAGATATTCTTTATACAGGCCATTGAGCAATACAAATATACCATCATTGTTCATTCAAAGTTACCAAAAAACATGACATAACCCACATTGTTGGAGTATCGGAGACAAATCGAAAAGGATAAAGACAGTTACGACATGTAGTGGCCATGCCATAGGCCTGTAAATAAGGGGATAAAAATCCAAGCAAAATATCTCATGCCTCAAAGAGACACAGTTTTCATATGTCATACATACAGATATATATATATATATATTTTCCCCATCACATTCATAATCAGATGATACAAATATAGGCCCCAAAACAACATTGCAGCTATAACAGTCAAGGCCAAGTCATGGCAAGGCAGTCAGCACAACACAAACACCATACAACAAGGCCAGAGGCCTGCCAACAAGGCCAGAGGCCTGCCAACCAGGCCAGAGGCCTACCAACAAGGCCAGAGGCCTACCAACAAGGCCAGAGGCCTGCCAACAAGGCCAGAGGCCTGCCAACAAGAACAAGCACAGGCAGCCAACACAACACAAAAAAACACACCATACAAACCACAAAAAGAAACTGCATAAAGAATGACTTGTGCTAAGTCTCTGTACTTACCCATGCACCAGTCTTTATGAAGATGTCTGTTCTCTGCTGGTGGAAAATGGAGGACAGCTGCCTTACTTTCTTTGCTGCAGGACTCCATTTTCCCTCTAGAAGTTGCTTCCTGGAAAGCAGTGTATTGGTTAAATGCTGCACAAGTAGGCGGGACTAACATCTCCAGCCAATAAAATCATCACAAACATTTTGAACAAAATCCCAGTGTTCTCATTGGTTGACTTGCATGCCCCACCTTTAAATCCTGTTTCAAAAGTAACTGCTCCACGTTATTAAAGTATAGATATCCTTCATACAGGCCATTGAGCAATACAAATACACCATTAATGTTCATTCAAAGCTGCCAAAAAATATGACATAACCCACATTCTAAAAGAATCAGAGACATTTAGAAAATTACAAAGTACAGTTAAGACATGTAGTGGCCAAGCCATAGGCCTGTACACAACAGGAGGAAAATCCAAGCAAAACATCCTATGCTTCAAAACGACATACTGTCTATATGTCATACATACAGATGTAAATCTTCCCCATCATATTCATAATTAAATGACACAAATATAGGCCCCAAAATAACATTACAGCGACAACAGTCAAGGCCAAGTCATGGCAAGGCAGTCAGCACAACACAAACACCATACAACAAGGCCAAAGGCCTACCAACAAGGCCAAAGGCCTACCAACAAGAACAAGCACAGGCAGCCAACACAACACAGACAACACACCATACAAACCACAAAAAGAATAAATCGTTTTCACTGTCTTTACTTACTCATGCACCAATCTCTATGAAGATGTCTGTTCTCTGCTGGTTGAAAGTAAGGCCCTGCTGCATGGCTCCATTTCCCCACCAGAAGTTGCTTCCTGGAGAGCAGTGTATTGGTTAAATGCTGCACAAGTAGGCGGGACTAACATCTCCAGCCAATGAAACCATCACAAACATTTTGAACAAAATCCCAGTGTTCTCATTGGCTGACTTACATGCCCCACCTTTAAATCCTGTTTCAACCGGAAATGCCTCACATTAAGGAAGTAAAATATATGATTTATACAGGCCATAAGCTAAGTGATCCTCATTTTCAGTACAGTTGCATGCCCTCCTTAGGTGAAAGTTTAAAAACAAAAGCAGAGAAAAGCCCAGATTCAGAAAGCACACAGTAAATGTCCCAAATAAGGAGAGTGCCGTAAACCTGGCTGAGTTAAAGAAGCAGCCAGGTACAATTGATAGAGCTGCTCTTTGCAGGCAGGTCTAACCATTAATCCCATGTATTATGTGAAATCATGTGAGATCTTATAGAAAATCTGTTTTACAACATGGCTCTTACTTTCATAGGTTTGTATTATAGTTGTATTGTAGTTGATGGAAAATGAAACATTTAAAAATGATGATTATATAAATCTGTAATCCTAAAATATAAATTCCTGAATCCTTTTGTATTCTAACCTTATGGCATATCTTGTTTTGTAAACCTCAGGAAATGAATTAATGTTGCTACTGATACAGAATCATATCTCCTTCATGCATGCCGCTTCTGAATGATAATAATAAAATTCCTTATGTTTTTAGAATTAGCCTATTATTGATTTATCATGTTGATGACGGTTTTGCAGAGATTCCTCCTGCTGGGCTTTTAATCTGGAAACAGTTTCATGTGTCGTTAGTTTCATACATTTTATTAGAATGCACATCTTTAAATGTTCTCATTGTGCAGGTTATAACCAGTGTTCTGTACTTGATCACATTCTGAGGGTAACTTCTTGTAATGTGTTTCAGATCAAACGTCCACAGAAGTGATTATTGAAGTTTCAGATGATTTTGGCTGTTCAAACATTTGTAAAAGAAAAAAACTACATTCAAACACTTCAGTCCTACAACATGTTTCTTGGCTTGTCCACAGTTTGATGAATCTCCTACATCGATCATCATCATATTAAGATTGGATGACTTTTGGGACAATAACTGTCTCTGTCATTTGTCTGATATCCAGGCAAATTCAAACATTCCACCTTTTGATTTTAGTGTATAAACACTTGACTATGACCAACTAATCAGAAATACAAATACTGTTTATATGCAGTTTCTGGAGAGACTCATTTTGTTCATACTGGAAATTTGTATTTCACCTGTTTTTTGTCAAGAACAACAGGGTGATTATGCTGAATACACAGTTGTAAATCAAATGTTCACCTTTTATAATATAGTCAAATGAACTTTTTAAACTTATTATAATTTTAATAACATTTATAATAAACACAATTGTCAGGGTACAAAAAAACCCCAGGCAGTAGTAAGAGGACAATAAGATGGATGAAAAGAACAAACTGGAGAAAGTTCTGTGACTCAGTTGCCGTAACATTGCACATATACAAACTGACAGAACGAATGGTAAATGAAAGGTGTATTTTTTTTTATTGTTCAGAGAGGAAGGAAATATTGCAGAATGTTGCAATAGAATATAGAAGGTGACTTGGATCCAGTGTTATGAGCAGAAACATGACTGATAGTAGACACAGATGTGGCATCACATGTTCATCTCACTGATCTCCACAGCGTGTTTGAGCTGGACATTAACATTAACCCCAGTCTGCATGTGAGCACAAGCACATTAAAATCAACAAGGACACAAATATAAAACTGACAACGTGAACATTTGGATGATTTATTGACGTGTGCAGTGTTTTGAACAGGAATCGCTACAGTCACATACATTGTCATTGCCACACAGTAGGACAACATCACCAGTTAATTCAGTTAATTAAGTCCAGGTGAGTCGATGGTCAGAGCTGAGGGTCTAACTGATGCGAGGTAGGAAATGCAGCCAGCATTTCTACAATGTATTGAATGGCTAACACATATAAAACCACAATCCACTCACATGTGACATGTTTACGGGCTGTATTGTTGTTGTTGTTGTTGTTAGAGTTCACCGATGGGAGTCCTCTCTGTCTCTGCAGCAGACCGGGCAGGACATGCGCACAAAGCAAACAGTGAGCGGTTCGTCCCTGCAAGCTGATTCTATCGTCATGTCTCAAAAGACACCGACAATTTAATGCGATAGACAAACAAAGTGCTCGGAAAGTACGTTTCCTGGTTAGTCAACACGGGATCCTCCAAAGCTACGCCTACGACACATCTGCCTAATGCAAGGAATATCACCAGTTAATTCGACCACCAGTTAAACCGGAACAGCCCCAGAAGGGTACGTCCTTTTTTCTGACATTGCTTTGATTGGAAGTACTCGCGAGTTGGATGCGTAGTGCGCACTGCGCGGCAGGAGGCGCACAATACGGTGCAGCGGAGTTTTCACATTTAAAGAGAGGCAGTAAGAATCACTAGGCCTACATCAACAGCACCACATAAAATTGTGTTTTAGTACAATAGTATAATTTTGATCGTATATAAATCGTCACTCATGCGTGCAAAAAATAAATTTTTTTCTTAATTGCTCTTGGGGGCCCCCTAGTGGCCGCGCGGCCCTAAGCAGGCGCTTAGTTCGCTTATGCCTTGGGCCGGCTCTGCCAGCTACACATACACACAACTTGGTCTCATGGAGGGAATCTGCTCTCTGCACCTCAGTGGCTCTCTCCATGATCTGCCTCCTCAGCTCTGCCCCGTTGATCCACCAGCAACTCACTGAACTGTCCTCGCACCAGGCGGGAGACTCGACTGAGCCCAGCGGCGGCTCAGAGTTGTACTTCTGTAACAGGATTAAACTGTCTGTCGCACTCACCTGACTCAAAGGCTGCGTTCGTCTGCCTTTCAAAACTCCATGTTCCCAGACCTCGAAGCCCAGACAAGCTGAAATAACCCTTATGATGTCATCAGGGTTATTTTTTCGAGCGCCACAGAAGATATTATAGCACTATTTTCTCAGCCTCAATTGTGTAAACTGTACTTGAGGTGTAAAATACAGTTTGAGTAACACATCCAAGACTGAATCAGACTCATAATCATTCAGTGGTTTATTCACCCCAATACTGGAAAATTATCACGATGACAATTTTATCCTTCATCTCAGTGATTGTAGTTTTAAACAGTAGAGTTTCCCTGTTGTGGCAGAAGTTCAAATTTTCTTTCAGCCCATATGTATATAAAATTATACACTATAAATGTGCATTTTAACATTTATAGGCAAGCAAAACTTGTAATATATTAATGAATTTCAGGTTGTCACCTTTTTAGAAAACACATGCAGCCTGTGACAGTGATCCCTCTGAACTGTGGCACTGATGTACCAATATAGCACCGAGGTCCTGGGCTGAGTGTTCAGGCCATTGTCATGCTGTCACCTCCCATCCGTCTGTCCATCCATGCGTGCATCTGTCTTTCCTCTGAACGTGTGACACTGGGACTCAGAGCACATTACCGTCTCTCCTCGGCCGGCTTGTCACGGCTGATGTGAGCTCATCAAACGCCTCGGGCCTCGGTGCAGCAGCACCACTGGGCACTTACACTGCTGCAGCAGAGCTGGATCACTGGGGTTAGGCTATTTCTGGAAGCATCACTGGTCCTGTTGGCTCCAGAGAGATGTGTGCACGTGTGTGTGTGTGTGTGTGGAGGGGCGAGCAGCCATTACTGTAAGCCCACTGACTAAGCTTTGTAGCCGAGGTCTGCTGCAATTTAATGTTCCTTTTATGTTCATGTCTAACAGTGCAATCTGCTTTGAAACCAAATGAAGAAATATGAACTGTTCACAAATGGAGAGCAACATTTTATAAACTCAAGCTTTGGTTTTTCAGTGTATATGTATAAATACGTAATTTGTGTGTGTGTGTGTGTATTTGAATGATGACTAAAAGGTGACTGTGGTTCTTTATTGTCGCCAAGCGCTGAAAAATGAAGCCAACACGGAAGTGCAAAAAGCTGCAGTTCCTCGAACAAACACTAGGGCATGCTCCAAAAGGGAGTCAATTACATTTGACCCCGATGTTAAAATGTCCGACTTTACGACAGAAGAAAACATGTTTACAGCCTGGTACAAAAAAATGGCTTTAGTCTCTTTAGCTGATTTTCTACTTCACGACAACTGTACAGGAGGTGATTTTTTTTTATTTTTATAAACACTCGTTTAAAATGTGAAATTGTGCATAATGAAGAGCGACGTCACTTTGATTGACAGCTGCCTGCTGGCTCCAAACACGGAGCTCATTCAGTCACTGAGCTTCGCCTGTGTTTGTGCTGTTTTTGCCTTTCGGATATTTTTTCATGTAAATACTGGATAAATAACACGACTTGCTCTGCTAATAATTGTACTAACAGACTGTCCAAAAGTCGGCGCTCCCGTTTTTTCGTTTACTACTAAGTATCCAGTTAATGAATTAGCATCGGGCTAAAGGCCTCCAGCTAGCTGCCGCCGGCTGTGTGGGGTCTTTGTCCGGGACGTCTGCGCTGTTTTCTCGGTGAGTTTGTTGTGGTGTTTGTGGAGCTGCTTGTTGGCTGGAGTTTGACTGTGCTGCCGTGTTGACTGTGTTTCTCTCGGGTGTCCAGGACGAGTTTCTCCGGGGGGAGAAGGTGGAGCTTCAGCTAAGCTAACGATGCTAACGCGAGCGTTTTGTTTGTTTGTTTGTTTTATACATGTCTATGATTGTCGCCCACATGAGGTCAGGTTGTGTTTATGATGTTGACCTGCTGACAGTTTTACAATGAGGGACTTCAAAAAGGCTGCGTGTGTGTTTCTGTGTGCTTATTCGGTCAGGTATTCTGAGAGATGATACCTTATCTTATAATTTGCTTTCCCTCTCCCTGACCTCATGATTGGTTTTCTCCTTCTTTGTCTTTCTTTGCTCTGTCTCTCTTGGCACAAATGTAATAATCCTCCACTACAGGCTTCATGTTTGCTTACATCAACTACATTGGCCGCCTTTTACTGAGTGTCATAAAACTTAGTGAGCTGTGTTATTTTTGAACATGCTATGTTTTTTTTGGTGTTTCTTCAGGTTGCATAGCAACACATTTGCACATCAACATGCGTTGCCATCCAGTAGATGAGTGTTATTGAGTCTACTCACTGATAGATGGACTTTATGATGGCGGTGTAGATGTGCAGCATCATTATCGTTCAGGTTGAACTTCTTCACCTGCTGCAGAAAGTATATCCTCTGTTGTGTTTTCATGGTGCTGATGTTCAGCCCCAACTTGAATTCCTGGGTGATGATGGAGCCTATTAGAATTAGACACGAAATTGTCGACCATGATATCTTGGTGTAATGAAGAATTTGGAAAAATATAATATAGAAAGACAACAAATGATATCAAGCCCTTTATGACCTTAATAAAATGCAGTAAAAATTTAGATCCGTCATGAATAGCATACAGAAACATCTGTCGTGAGGATCTTAGCTGTAAAAAAAAAATAAAAAGCATCTGTGTGAAATGAAACAGCCAGTCCTGATTATTTGAAGGACACTGTGAAAATGATACTGTATGAGGATGCTGAACAATAAGAATCTATTTATAACGAGCACTGGGGACAAAAATTTGAGCTCCATCTGTCTGAGGAATTCAACATCTGACCCAAGTAAATAGCTGAATAATTGGACAAGTGGCTCTGTACTTAAAAAAAAACAAAAAAAACAGTTTTAAATGAACATCTATGCCACATATAGTAACCCCACTTCAACAGCACTCAGTGACTCCAGAATAGCTCTGTGTACTGATGCAGGGAGACAGATGTGCTATTGAAGTGCGTGCGGAGGACGAGCGTGTGTGAAGCTATACAATATTAATGAATACAACATTTCCAGGCTGATAAACAACCCAGATTCATTAGCCTCAAGAGAAGCTTATTACCCGCCAGCGAGACCCGACTTCTTTCTTTTGTGATACATTTAGACTGTGATAGGTGAGTCATACAGAAATAATTCTCAGTAAGAAATGTTCCGTGTCTGTCGGAGCAGAGGGGGAGAACTTTTCTTTTTTGAAGAGTTTCCTTTTTTTTTTTTGGCACCACTGTCTCGGAGCAGATGGTTGTGCGGATCAGTTGCTGCCTATAGTCAAGACTGAGATGTGACACCTCAAGAATTAATGCAAAGTTGTATCACTTCCTACGCATGAGGGAAAAAGTGAAGATGTATGAGATGGTGGAAGATATAGCCTAACATTCGTTTGTATGCACACGTCCACATTCTTGGTTGTGTTGGTGGACGTCTTCTGTCCATATGACCTCTACTTTCTGTCCTCTCATTGTCGTAATCAATTCAGAATGATTTGCTAACATTTGAAAACATCGTAGAAATTTACAGATAGATTAAGATGTCTGTAATTATCAATGACGAGCTTTAATAGGTCCCTAAATGAAAATTCTAACAAGTTTCCTCCTCAGTGGAAACAAACTAATCTTATTTTTAAGGCTACGATGACACGTCTTATCGCAGTGAAACACCAGACTTGCATCTAATTATGTCTGCACTTCATGAGTCAACAGTGGAAATGGACACTTAGGAATGAAGCTGGAGTCACTCTATGCTTCCTGACTTCCCTACCCAGTTTGTGGTTCCTACTGAAGATATAAATATTTAAAAATAGCCAAAGATCAATCGTTTCATCATTTCATCAGCTGGATTCTGTCGTTTTTAGCAAACTTTACTCAAAGAGGAGTAGATGGTGCTTTTGTGGGGAACTATTTTCAACTGCGGATTAATACACATTTGCCTGTGTTTGTCACAACGAAGGAACATGTATATTAGTGCAACTGTGTTTATTGATGTGTTTTTAATAGCTTCTGGACAACAATGAAGGTCTGTGGCATAGAAGAATGAACTCTATCAAAAAATATAAAATACCATTTCCTTGAAAGACAAATGCATGTAATTACCTGCTGAAGTTCTTGTTCCTTAAAGTGCATAGTTAATAATAGACATAGAAATGGGATAGCAATCATCTCCCAGCCATCCAGTGACAAGGATTGTTTTTACTGTTGCATTGTGAGTAAAATATTGTCTGGTAAGGCTACCTGAGAGATGCAGTAGCATCCTTCCTGCTAACTGATCCCATAATATGTAAAATAATCTGACCTCTTTACATTAGTGACTCCCTTGTTATTGTTGACTATTTGTTTTAATGCATCACTTTTGCCCCCCAGGTGATGTCCCAAGCCGAGGGCCAACAGAAGAACCTGGTCCAGTCCATTGATTCTCTGCCCACCAGAGGCCCTCTCTCCTGTCTGGATCAGGACCTCCTGCTGCTCAAAGCCACGTCGGCCGCCACCCTCAGCTGCCTGGGAGAGTGCCTGAACATCCTCCAACAGACCCAGAGCCACAGCCAGGCGCCGCCTCAGTCCCAGGCCTCTGAGCGCAATCACACTGCCCATGGAGCCCCCTCCGGTGAGTCTGCCCCGGGCCCCATTCCAGTGCTGCTACTGGAGCCCCCGACCCCTCCATCCCCCCCATCCCTCTTGTCTTTCCAGTCCCCTCCTCCAGAGACCAGCGCCAGCGGCAAGGTCCAGCTGGGGCAGCTGGATTGTGGCTCTTGTCCGTGCCTGATGGCTACCATGAACTTCAATGTTTGTAGTAACTGTTGTTGAATGTTGCACTTGTGTGTTTAATTGTTTTATTTTGTTCCTTTTATGTTTTTTGTCATAGTTTGTGGCTGTTAGTGTTGTTCTGTGTTTGTTTTTCATTCATTATTGTCTCTTCAATGTCGTCAACTGCATTGAAATGGTTCCTCAAAGTAGTCGTGCCAAGTACAAGCTTGAATGTGAAGTGTGTATGAACATGAATTTGTCAGTCTTGTTTACACAATCCTTTAAAGCATTGAAGACTGTTTCCCAAAATGCATGTCAGTAAAAATCAGGGTTTATGTGTGAATGAGTAAACCTAAATATAATGACTGAATACTCTGCACTTCTAAATCTCCTCAAAGGATTAAGTCTTTGCCAAAGGAATCCACACTGGTGCCTAAAATGTCAGACCTCTGCCATGTTTAACCCTTTCTGTGCCAGATCACTATGGATCCAATAAAGTTGTATCAATTGAAACCATTTGCAGCCTAAGGGTGGTTCTATTGGCATAACACCAAGGATAAGGATTAGGGAACAGGTCTTAAAGGTAGACCCCAGGTACAGGACAAGAATAGACCAAACACTGTGGACTAATCCTATTTTCCAAGTACAGAGGAATATTTAGTATAATCCGTTCACAGTCAAGTTGCAAAAATCTCTCCAGAAAAAGATGCTTTGAAGTAAAACTCTGAAGACTGTTTGATATACAGAAAAGCTACTGAGTACTGTAGGCTTGAAAGGTGTGGAAGATGGCAGATGTGGTCAGTTTGGATTCACAGCAGTTACAATTGATGTCCCCCAAATTTAAGGCAAAAAGTGTCATTTTACCAGAGAAATTTATCAAACACCTGCAACACAATCCACTTCTTTAGTAAATAATCTCAACTCAAGGTCCATTTGGTTGCTGTTCTGGACTTGTCATGGAAATGTAGATGTTCGAAATGGACTTGTACAAAATGGTACCAAATGGCAAATAACGAGAATTGCTTAAAGTTTCTGAAGAACTGGATTATGATGTAGAAGTAGTTTGGAAAGTTTCTGTGGATGTTTTTGACACTGTTCCAGTAGGGTGATGGCCAGAGGACTTAAAAATACAAGCAGCAGAAATTAGTTTTCTTTACAAGGTGGCTGAGCTCACCCTAATGGTGTGTTAAGACTGAAAGCGAGGTGAATTTGACTGCTTTCTTACCAACTGTACAGATGTTCGCTGTAAGCTAGATAGAAACAAACTCACTATATATGTATGGCTGCTCAGCCTTTGATCTCAGACTCACCAGCAACTTTGATTTTTCTCCTTCCTCTCATGTCTCTCTCCTTTTTCTTCTTAAATCAGTTGGTTTATTAAGCAGACTTGTAAATCCAGAGCATTGATGCATCTGTGCCTCAGTTAACGCTGCCCTGTGCTCTGGTGTTTACTTTAACTTTGACATGACTATGCGTTCATGCTGCCTCTAAAATTTATCTCGCTTTCTGTCTCATCACACCTTTAGAGATATGATGATGACCTCAAACATCTGCAAAGAACTCAGTATAGCACCAGTGCTCCTTGAGGTGGTTTGGGAATCTGATTCCATTGCCTCCTAGATGCCTTCTGTGAAGGTATTGCAGACACATCTGACTTGGAGGAGAACCTAGGGCAGACCCAGGAGATACTGAAAGGATGACACAGCTCATCAAGCTGGGAAACCCCTCAGGAATCCCCCAGGAGCAGCTGGAGGACAAGCCTGGGGAAAAGAATGTATGGGCTACTTTTCTTCATCTGCTGTCACCACGTCCCAAACCTGGATAAGCAGGGGAAAGTGGATGGATGTTTTTGACACGTTTTTTGTCATGACTTCGTGGTCCTCAGTGGAATCCACTGTAACTGCTGTGAATCCAAACTGACGCCCAGTGCCGTCTCTTAATGTTTTTGGAAGAGTACTTAACCCAAGAAGTTGTAGTCCACATCCATCTATGACTTAGGGAAAGTCTTTTGGGGTTTTGGTTTGGGTGGGTGCTGGATCCCAGACGATCTGCCGGTCCTCACAGTTTGTCGGTCTTCTCTTTGCGCCAACAGTCACCCTACCCTGTACCTGTTCATCAGACAGGGGGTGGTGTGGAGTCGGACCACCGGGCCGCAAGTACAAACCTCTTTCCTTCCGCTGCCTGGCTGACAAGTCCTGTGGGGGTCCAGCTGTTCCCCGCTTCCGGCATGTACCCCCCACACCTCAGTGAGGATTTTTTGTTAGGATCCTCGGTTTTACCGAGTGATGGGTAGTGTGGCTCACCGGCATGGGCAGCATCCAGATTTGATGCAGCTGATAAAGGGAGTGGCTGGCTGGTCAGTTGGTTGGTTGAATGGTTTTGTTACATCCACACAGGAAAGCTTTGCCACTGCATGGGCAAGTTGACTGTTTGGTTGAGAATCGAGCATGAGGTTGGACTGAGTTTTGGATGGCACATTAATCCCTCCAGGCTCCTATTAGTACAAAACCAGAGCAGCTTGTTTGAGTCGGCTCTGTTAATCGCAACGACAGCAAAGGAACTTGAAGGATCTTTGTAAACTCCCACCAAAAACCTGCCAGTCACAAACCAGACAGCATATTATCAGCCGATGTCACAGAGGATCTTTGCTGCTCGCTCTCGCTCTTTTTGGATCCCCCTTCCCACCCCTCTGTCACTGCCATAAAGAGCTTGAAGCCTAACCCTCTGTCTTTCTCACGCAGAACATTTTCCTTTAAGGAAGTGAAAGTCCATAAAGGAAATCTACTTCGCAAATTAGTCCCCTCGCAGCTTAACACAAAGACAGAAACAGGAAATGAAAAATTGTTAACAGAAAATAAGGACAAGAGGAACATGTAGGGTAAGAGTTTTAATGTGAAAGCATCACACAATCTGAATCGATGTCACAGCCCAGAAATGGAAGGTAAAGCCATTGGAAACATCTACTGCATGAATGTTTGTCTCTCCACTGTTTGACCTGCGACAGCCTTTTTGATTCACCTGCATGCCTCTATCCAATGGCCCAGACATCCCTCTGCTCACTGAGTGTTTCTACTTCTGGTGCTTCATTGTGACATCTCAGAGAAACTATCAAAGTAGACATAAATTCTGTTTGTAAACCAGCTACTAACTTGTTAAAAAAAAAAAAGTCATTATTACCAGCATGAACTATTTCCAGCAATGTTTCCCCTACAACTCAATCTTGAAATGAACTCTCAGGAACCTATTAACCTCCAAATGTCTTGAGAATAACCTTTTCAAAAAATTCAATTTTCACAGTATTTACACCTCTCACATCTCACTCGCCTTCAGGCAGAGCCACCCCTGCTCATGTCTCCACTGTATAGGAGTCGGGTATCGTAGGAGGAGGTTCACTAACACTTTTCAGGTTCCTGCCAGTCAAACTGTCAGTTGACCAAAGCCGAGACCTGGCCCGAGGGCTATTTCAGCACATTTTGTCGAGCGAGACTCGCCTCAGGCTCCACCAGCATGTCGACTTGTGTCAGCACAGCTTGCTTCTCACTAATGGATATCAAAGAACGGCCTCTTGGTGCATTAGACTTTTAACCCAATTTGAGTGTCAGGACTGGATATGAGAAGGGCCCGTGGTATCGCTCCATTAACGGTACTTTGAAATGGGATCTACTACTGTGATGTATATAAGAAGCTTTTAAATGAGGAAACTTGCAGCTTGGTTTTCTGATGGGTTTGTCAATCAGTGCAATAGCTCTGCATTAAATACAGACTTGCTGAAGCACAATGTTAGAGTGCTGTCAGAGGTGAATAAATCTGATGTCTGCTTTTCAGGCTGTAGTGTTGTTAAGCAGATTTCCAGTGAGGAGACTTTTAGTCAGTGTTGTCTGGTATTCTTGTGTTTGGCATGAGTCATGAGACTTTCTACCACATTACATAAGGTTGTAGCTTACTTTAAAATTAGTGAAAGCTAGATGTAGGGCTGAGTGAGAGATGATTAGACCCAATATTGAAAAAATATTCTTATTCATAACATCTGTATATCACAATTTGTAAAACAAATTTTGTAAAATGATAATACAATATATTCATACCTTCATAATATAATACAGCAGAAAGTTGATAAAGAATAATATGGAATTGTCGCCCATTTTTCTCACTTTTTTCAATGTAATACTATATAACTGAACTGTTACAGCTGCCTTTAATTTATACTTGTAGCTGCTGGAAATTTTAGCCATGCTAGCAGCGTGTCTCTAGAGATGGCAACGTTTTTCTGTCGGTTGGTTGGTCCAACACTTTTGTCCAGACTAAACTATTGGATGAATTATATAAAGACATTTATGATCCCCAAAGGATGAAACAGACTTGGAGAGACCCTGGTTTTCCTCTAGTGCTCCAAGCAGGTTAAAGTTTTCACTTGCCCTGTGGATTATCTACTAGATAGATTGGCACAAAATTTGACATTCATGGTCCCCAGAGGATGAATCTGATTAACTTTAGTAATCTCCAGACTTTTCCTCAACTAGAAGGTTGACATTTGTGGATTTAAGTGAAATATCTCAACAACTATTGGATAGATTCATTCACCCCTCTGGGTGAACACTAAATTCCAATTTGTTCAAAACTTTGGTTTACAACCAAACTCCCATCAGCCTCAGCTTTGCTTTGTGTTTAGTGCTAATTAGCAAATGTTAGCATTCCAACATGGTAAACATGGTTTTGTGAGCATGTTAGCCGCAAGTGCTTACTGTAGACTTTTTGTGATGTGGTCAGAGAGAAAGTCTCAAAAATCACTGCCATATATTCCAAAGACAGAAAAACAGCACAAGCAAAAGAATCAGTTGTCAAACGTCATCTCGACAACACTGACTGAAATAGTCTTTAAAGGGGTTTGCAAAGAAGACCATCGAGTTGAATCATCACCTCTGACAGTCCATCCCCTGTAGGAAGACGGTGGACTTGGAGTACTTTCAGATTACTTATTGATTTTTAAATGTCTGCAATAACAGCCATGACGTTGTTTCAAGGCTCAGTTACAGTCTGAGACAGACTGTTCCAGATGTAGAGTTATATTATTTCTGCAGAACATTTTATTGTTTGTGGGCTTGAGTCAAAACGAATCATCATCATTCTAATCATTTCTGTGTGTCTGACCTGAGTTGATTGAATACAACAGGCTGGGATATAACAATGAACAAATATTAGATTCAGACACAGACAAGCACACACACAATTTCCTGTTTAGTCTCCATCAGTCACACACCCTCAGTTCAGGACTATTTATAAGAACCTTAATATCGAATGTCAGAAATGAATAGGATATCGTGGCATATGAGTTTTCTCCTCGGTCCGTCTTTGATTCTTCGTCTTATCAATTGAATCCAACCCAGAATCAAGCATTAATACACTGGAATAAACAGTACAAATCATATAGTAGTAAATCCCAACTATCTCCTCCTCACTGTTGTTAACTCAAAGCCGGCAGTCGGCTCTGACGCTGCCTTGTCGTTTTCCAGATGGTGTTCCTGTGTGGACTGTACCAAAGTCGCCCTCAGGGGAGCTGTTGAAGAACGGAGGTCTGACTCCTCTACGATCAGCCGAGCCCTCCCCGGCCCTCAGGAAAAGGACCCTGTCCCATGGTGCTGAGGTGAGACACGTTACGTCATACTGTCAGATATCACTTCCGTGTTGCTCTTCTTCCTTCTCCTGTTTGAGAGTTTATAGTGTTGCACAATTAATCCAGAAGATACTGAAATATTGTCTTGTGGGTTTGACAGGGGTTGGTTGGATGGTTGTAAAGAAGATCATTTTATTCATTTTGCTGGTGTTTTTTTCAAGTTTGCAGGTGCATAAGTATAAATGTGTAGGACATGGATATGTTTTTTTTATAGTGTTTTGCTTTTATTGAATGTGACAGTGTAGTTAGAGACGGGAAACACGGACAGGTCTGACTTTCAGCAAAGGTCATCGGCTGAAATCGAACACAATGGGAAAGTCTTTCTTGTTTCTGACTCTTTGTCAACAAACTGACTTTTGGTTTTACCTGATCCAACAAAATGATGCAAACAGTATTCAACATTTTTCAGTGTACTTTTTAAATTTATTTTCCAAGTAGCCATTGTTCAAATTACTTTGGCAAATTAGGAAGTATTGAAACTTGAAACTTTGCATAACACAGGCACAGTGAACATTTCACCTGTTTTTTCTGAATAAGTTAAGTTGTATTATTATCACATGACAAAATCTCATGTTGAACAGTTTCCTTGAAGATACAAACAAAGGTACGGTCCCTATTTGTTATCTATTAAAAACACATTGGATTACCTGAGAAATTCTTTGTCAAAAAGCCGAAAACATTTTGGAGATACATGTTTTTACTTGACAGCACTACTTGCAAGCAGGGACTTTATCTTTGTTTAGATATGCAGGGAAACTTTAATGTGACATTTTGAGAGGCGGCTGCATTAAAATAGTGAGCTTTGTTTTCAGAAAATTCAACCTTGAGAACAAAAAATAGGCAAACATTCCAAAAAAAGCTGAAGTGCTTTGGCCATTTTCCTGCATTAAATAGATTGCTGATCAGCAGAGTCTGAAATATTTGATGTCAGACTTTCCACAAGCCCTTGAAGACACCCACAAAGACATTTTCAAAACAGCGCTGATCTTAAAACAATGAAGCCGGCTGTGTATTTACTGTGATGGATTACCAATCTTTTGAAAGCTCTGTAAGTTGATTTTCTTGCCGCAGTGAAGTGAATTAAAAGTGAAAAACTACTTGCGAGATAGAAAAATCTGAATGAAATAAACCATTCATTCATTCCTTCCTCCGTGTGCCAGTGGACTGAAACAAATCTGTGCTGGTGATGATATTAAGGCGATTTCTGCTTCACTTTCCTTTCATTCTCTCATGTTTGCCCTTGTTGCCCAGCGAGGGAAGCGCTGGCTTTCTGAAAGTTTTAACAGAGCTGCTGTCAAATAAGTGGGTCACACAGTATAGAGCTGGAACTGAGCTGATCCCAGGAGGAGGAGGGGGGGAGGAGGTTGGGGGGTCTGCTGCAGAGAGGGGCTGTCTGACTGTCTGGACAGGAAATGGAGGCCAGGTGACTCTGACGTAAATGTGTGTCACGCGGGTGAGAGTGTGAAGATTTGAGGGCAAGATGTTGGTGCTTTGTTTTGTTGTGTGTGCCAAATGGGAAGAAGGCATCTTAATAATTTAGTTAAAATGCTGGTTTTTGACTTTTAAAGATCCACCTTAAAGAAAATGATTTGTTTTAATTCCTATGAAGCATTTTGTTTGCTACCATAAAAACAATTGTTAAAGAGCAGCTGATCTTTCTGTGTCTTGCATTTTGCATTTTGCCTTTTGATTTTTGGTGATGTAATATTTTTGTTCCATGCCTTTGAAACATAGATGCAATGCTACAGTGGATTTCAGCTATTTTAAGCATCAGCATTAAATGTTTTAGCTTTTATTTTCAGTCTCTCAGAATCAAACAGCAAGGACATGTTTCCAGACTCACTCCTTCTGCACTAATCAGTTATCTTGGTATGATTTTATATCCTTGACCACAATGCACTGTAAAAACTGCAAATTGCAAATGTAGAGAATCATCTTTGTCATGATCATCTGCCTGCACATGACTGTCTTGCTCAAGTAAATGTCACTGTGAACAGTCTGCTGGTAATTTCATAGTTCATTCATCTAGTCAGCAGTTTCCAGTTCATACTGATTTTGAACACAGCTCTAGTGTTTTATAGTGTGTCTGTGGTAAAAATGTTAAGCTGCTATGTAATTTTGCCAGTAGGGGTCGCTACACCAGCACAACTAAAAACCAACTGGTGTCAAAGGTCGTTGATTTGAGCATCATGTAAACACAGGTGGTTTTTCTCTCACACCTCTGTCACATGAATTACATTGATCTTTAATCTGTCATCCTATTAATCAAACGTAGAATAATGGAATCCTCAGCTGTGAATAACAAGATGAAGATTAACGGGGCAAGTGTCATCTCGGCAGCATTTACAGCCACGCCCGCTCATAATGGCCTTTTTGTCAAACGTTGAACTCGTTTCATCGCTTGTTGTAAGTCTCTTGTTAAACGTTGAGGGAGCAGTGCTCATGTCAGATCTTATAATGGGGTGACACACTTTTAAATCAAACCACAGAACGAGGTATAGCAAGCAGGGAGGGACATTTTACCCTTGACGGGAGCAGTGAATTGGCACCCTGCTTAACCACCACGAGGGGCTTAGCCGTGCTGCCGGCGGTCTAATCACAGGCGCAGAGATGTAATCTGTCATGTTAATGATCATTTTCTATTGACACACGGGTGTAAAATGGGTATTACGCCGTTGCAGTGTCAACCCATTTGCAGCTAATTGTCAAGCTGTTCAACATACTTCATAGCGTACAATTAAGAGCAGAGAAGGGAGGGTGGCTCATAATGGTGATTTGGCACCTTTGAAGACATTTCAGACAGTATTATGGCAGTTATGATTCAGGGGGCCTCGGCCGACCATCTGCACTGACATTCCTGCCACCGCCAGTATGTTTCTGCCCACCACAGTGAGCTATTAGGATCCTGCACTCCACTAATGAGTGACGCTCAGTCATGCCTGTCATAAAATAAGACACAGACATTGAGGAAACTATAAAAATGACCATCAGGGATTTAGATGATCTGATCACATTTCTGCAGAGACCCATAAGGGACATGCAGGAAAAGGAAGTTTTGCATTGTCTCACGAAATGTTTATATTAAGAAACATTAGATTTGAGCGTGATACTAAATATTAAGCTGTTACACCCATAAATTGTAATTGATGGGAAAGATTAAAGCTGCATTCATCAATATTTTTAACATACTGACAGTGGAAAATGTAATGTGAAATCTGTCGCTTGTGGTAAAAATCATCATCCTCTTAGGTTTGTGTAACATTTTAGTGTCTTTCAGCTCATTGTTTTGCCACTTTCCTGCTTTAGTTCACTCTCTCTGTTCTCATCAGCTTCATTTCTTACTACAACAAGTGCCTGATTTCAGCAAAAAAAAGCTTTGATAAAACTCATTACACACTAACAGCCCAGAACCAAACCAAGGTTCGCCACTTTGTGAAACACGTGATTGTATAAAGGATATTACTACAGGAACACTTTGTAAAATCGTTGCCAGTGAACACAGCTTATTTGCAAATGATTGCATTCTGTTTTTATTCAACACAGCGTCCCAGCGTTTTTAGAATCAGGCTTGTGTTTCAATTTCCTGCTTTCAGCCTGTTCTGCTGCCCCTAAGTGGGCAAGAAAATACATTTAAGCAGGTTTAACTCACACAAAATTGCACGTTATATGTATTATTATATCTCATATTCTGTGTAAGAAAAACACAGGCCATCAAAACTTCTGTACAGTGGTAATAACACTTAAGCATCCACTGTATTGTTTGATTTGTGAAGCTACAAATCATGTGAAAACTTCTCTTCTTTTTCCTCACACTCATTTAATGTTGGGTGTATGGGTGTAATACATTGTCAGTATATTGGCATCTGCAATTAAAAATTATGCATATTGTTTAGGTTTGGTGGGAGGAAAGCAAGAGGTCTTATTTTTTGCCTCCCAAGTAAAATCATATTTGACTGAGTGTGAGGAAAAATAAATTGTATTCTTATCAAGCTTAGATAGTAAATTAGACATTACCTCTGAAAACGCTGTCAAGCCAGTCAATTACTGTGTGAACAATGTCAGTGGTCTATTAACAGTTTTGACTTAATGTACAAAGCTGAAATTGAAGTCTTCTTTCCAGGCCACCTCATCATCAACTGTCATCACAAAATAGAAAATCTGTGCAGGTGTCTCTTTTTTTTAAAAGAAAAGCCGACATCTCATTTTCCACTGCCACATTTAAATTTAGACTCCTTCCTGCGCCCCGTCACTGCTCTGATATTTTGCACTTCCCTCCTGCCCGGTTTCTCGGCTCTGCCCTGCAGATTTAACCAGATTTCATTAGAGCCTTCAAAGATGCTCTGGCCGGCGTTTGAAGAAGAAGGGCAGAGAGACGGAGGCGATGCAGCGCAGATTGCCAAGGCGCATTAGTCCAGCTTGACACTGACGTTTATTCATCTTTTAATGACATTCAGCACCGTCGTCCATCTTACTACGCCCTGTCCAGGCAGAGTGATTGAAAGTTTTGTCTTGGCGTGAAGGAGATGAGGAGGTTGAGATTTTTCTTGAGTTGATTGTGTTAAACCTCTGCACGCTAAAGGCGATGTTTTAATAATGAAGGGCAGAGATTGGGGGTGTTATAATTTATCTAATGTGTATTGTGTGGCATGGTAAAGGTGGATCTGGTGAGATGGTTATTTTGCCATCTTGTGGTCGGGAAACACAATGCAGATGGCGCTTTGGGTCGCTGAATCAGGATTTGATCCGCATGCAACCAACAGTAGAAACAAGAGACTGAAAATGAGAATGAAATTGTTTAGCTCCAATTGCAGTATTTGTTGGTCAGAGGTCGCCCAACCTAAAATGATGGACAGCATTTTCCCTTCCATTGCTTCTCATGGTCAGATCTTGCTCTAATCTTCAATTTCTAATCCTGAGCCAGTTTCCTATTTTCCCTGTAATGACGTGAGGAGTCTTGAGTGCGAGGAAGAAAATACATTACCCCAGAATAATAAAGGTTTGCTATTTGAATTATTTAGCACCACAGTGGCGTTTGATATTCGGTCCTAGTATGCAGCCGACGAGAGGAGGCACGGGGGCCGGTGCGTGACTGTGGGAAAATGGAGGAAAAAATTGCTGGTGCTTGCAGAAATCAGGAGGGTTAATGCATTTGTAACAGCACCAGTGCACTTTCCATGCAACATATTAGACTTCTGCACTGTGTGAGTACAGATGTAAGCTGCTGCTGGAGAACAGGGAGTTAATGACAGTCAGTCTGTATAAACAGAGAAACAAGATCAGGAGAGGAAAGCTTCCTGAGTGTGTTGGTTGAGCGCTTTCTTGATGTCCATGTTTGTTGGTTAAAGATAGATCTGATGTGAATTTTGCACTTCAACATATTTTTGGGAGATTGGACAGATTTTTTTCTTCTATTAAAACTGTACAAAAGGTCCAGAAAAGTATAACTCTTGTGTCCTTTTCTGCATTTTGAGCTCTTCTAATCTCTGAGTTATTGTTTCTTCTATCCTCCAGCAGAGGGCAGCAAAGTCTTCTGATTGCAGCTCTTTTTCTGCATGATTCAATAAATGAGTAAATTAAGTATTAGAAGATTTACATGTAGATTAATTTTCATACTTTACGTTGACTTCAGTGTGTAATAATCTTTGTATCTGTAGGTTAGTATGTGCAGTCACTTTGCAACCTGCAATGAATCAAACCTAAATGTTTATTCGAGCTGAATTAATAACATTAGTTTTGCTTCTAAATTACTAGTAATAAAAAGTATTTTGGTTTTACAAGTCTTATTAACAGGTGTATAGGTCCTGTCAGGCAGCCCCGGAGTGAAAACATCAAATAAAGAGCTGCATGTTCTCAGGTCTGAGCTCAGCGTGGAAAATATCAACCCATGACTCAGCCTCCGCTCTGTAATCCACTCTCTTTATTGAACTCCAGATTTACTTTAGGAAGCTGGAAATGACGTCTGCCTGTCGGAAAATACTTTCTCCTTCGTCTCTCTCCGTTAGAGACGTCACAAACGCTGTGTTTTTAATTTTAACTTCTTGCTGTTTTTTCAAAAGAATCATCCGGAAACACCACAAAAATATACTTAATTCTCTCTGCACATGTGCACATGCAGAAATACTGTGTAATGTTTGTATAACGGCTGCAGCTTATTTTCATTATTGATTAACTGGCTGTTATTTGTCTACAGAAAATCAAAACTCTGTCCTGTAGTTTTGTGTGGTCGCTGAGACGTGAGGTTGACTAGCTTTATAAAGTTCATTGTTGCTGTAATCATTCTCAAAGCTCTTGGAGAAAGATGTCTGATGCCCAAAGTTTCTCAGTTTCTTTAGACTTCCTGTCAGAGAAGGAACAGTTCTGCAGAGATTTCCATTACCCTCTGATTAAAAACTGGAGTCCCAAAATGTAAATGTATGTGATGACCAGGTGGACTTACTTATTTGTCTCATTTTATTCTTATTTAAATTTCTCTTTTTTGTGCTTTTATCTTTATATGAATAACATAAAGATGTAACTAAAGGCCACAGTGATGGAGGACAGCTTACTGTTGTTGTGCTTAGTGTCTAGCGATGTGGTAACGTTGTCATACTGCTAAATTGCTCCACCTTTAACTCACACTGGCCTCGGGATGACTCACCACCCAATGTAGTGCTGTACAGTTTCATCTTTGTGTGTGTCTGTGTGTGAGTGAGTGCTGAACCGAACCGCTGTGTCTGCACCGGCTCTATTTTACATTAGATGCTGCTCTGATGAAAGTGCTCATTATGATTTATACATGAGCCACTGAAACTCAACGTCTCTGCCACGCTCGCCTCATCTTTTTTGAAGAAGGAGAAGAAGGAGTGGGAGAGATTTGCGAGGTTTTATTTAGTGCTTTATTTGTGGCAGTTCTGCATCTTGTGTTGCATCTGGGCCACTTTTTTTAAGCATTTCCTGTTTTTTGTATCTGAGCAAAAACTCACCTGCCACCTTTCATGCATTCATTATGTTGCTTTTGCTTCAGTCTGGTAGATTACACGTTCTGCTCCAGTAAGATTTTACTTTAACTCTGAGGTGTTTGATTTTGTTGGTTCATTATAAGCCGAAAACTCTGGGCTGATGTAGCTCAGCAAAACAACCCTGATGCCCAAAATGCTAAACAAGGTTTTCGCCCTACTGTTAATCATTTGCTCTGTTTTGTTTCTGTTCTCTGCACAAAATATTTTTTGACATTCAATTACTAAATTGAGACTAAGCAGTAAATGCAGTGCAGTCTGTTCAGGCATCTGTTGCTCTTTAAATCCCTTTTAAAGCTGCTAATTAACGTAAAAAATATGACTACAGGTCTTGTTGCACAGCTGCAAACTTGTGGCCTTTCAGCGAAATTCACCATTTTGAATGAAAAATGTGTTTTTATTTGGGGAATGGAGGGTTTTCCACATATTACACTTAAGGAAGGACCCTGCTTGACCTCAGCTTTGTAATGAAACTCTTCTTGGTTGCTGCAACTCAAACTGAGCTTCAGTAGCTTCAGAAATGAGCTTTAAAGCCGTGTTATCTTTGTTTGGCTGAATGTGGTGAAAACACAAAGCAAAGTTCATCTCTATTCTCAGAAATGTCACCTGGTTATTAATACATTGCGTGAACACTTGTATAAGTTAGATAAAAAGTCGGATGCAAAAATTAAAATCTCCCTTGAAGTTGACATTCAGAATATACCTGACATTTAACAGAGGAAGTGGAGCTCGACAAATCCACACAGTCGTTACTTCAGTTGTGAAACTATCAATTTTTAAAAAATATCCTGCTCCTCCAAGCAGCGACTCTTATTCAAATAAATGATAAGTATAAAGCACACAGACTGAGCTTGGAAGGGATTACGACGCGACTAAATGTCAGATCAGGCAGGAGGTGTTTTGAAGTGATTTTGAACAAGTTATGACTGTTAGACTCGCAGACGTGTCTGCCCGAGGGTTCACTGAGAGTGATGTGAAAGAAAACACGTCTCGTCAGCTGCAGTTCCTGACGCTGAAAATGTCGTGTTGATAAGAGAGAGGTCAGAGGCTAACAGGCGGGACACAAATACTTAGCAGTGTAACAGTGGCATATAGAGAGTCAAATCCTGTTATCGTGGAAGAGACACATGCTCATAACTTTGATGCATTTAACTTTTCAGGTTGAAATCAATGCATGGAGTTATGCATGTGCTGAATTCCTTGTTGTGAAAGAGCAAATAATATGCATGAGCAAAATATTACAGTTCATTGTCAAGGGTGCAACATACATCAGCTTCCTGATTGTGTGCTCTGTAATATCAGAATCAGTATCAATATGCCTAAGTGTGAATGTCAGAGCATCTGTTTCCCAAAGTTGCAGAAATTGTCTGACACAGCGCCCCCTATCCTGATGTTGGAAAGGTGCGGGAGGAGAGGGTTTCCAAAGCTGTTCGACCATCTGACAGGCTCTTCTGAAGAAGCACACCGGCCCCTGAAGACTTCTCCTTCAGGATCAAGTTTAGCAACAGCAGGAAACACAACTGGCTAATTAATATATAGTTTGAGTTGGGTGGAGACAAAACATTTAATTTGCACCACAAAGCTATCCCCCCCACTGCCGGCGATGACTAATAATGCAGGTTTCCGTTTTCCTTTTTCTCTGCTGACTGCGCCCAAAGGAGGAGGAGGAGGAGGAGAAAAAATCTACCAACACTTCAAAGGTGGAACTAGAAAGAGGACACTTCTGTCGGGGGAATGACTTCATAGCAAAAGGTTCAGGAGTTGAGTACTCTCTTCCACTGCCTTCTGTTTCTCAGATGGTGTTTTGACAAAAAAGATGGAAGTGATGATGATAGGGGAGGATGGAGGACGGCTGGCGATGGAGGACGAGTCCTCAAAGTTTAGCCTGTTCAAACCGAGGAGGAGAAGGAGTCTTTGAAGTGGGAGCACGAGCAGACTTGGCCTGTGTGAGCCTTCTGCAGACGCCCACACGCTCCCCTGATGACTTGCGAGGGGGAGAGATGGATGGAGGTAGAGGGAAAAAGAGAAAGACACTGAGTAACAAAAGAGAACAGGGAGGAGGAGGAGGAGGAGGAGGAGGGAGAAAGCACACAAATGGATGAGGAGACAGTTAAGGAGAAAGATGGTGATGAAACAGAATAGCGGATGGCGTGAATGAGGAGATGAGGGGAAGGGAGGGTGAATGGAGGAAACAATGAAGGAGTTGACAGCACGAGGGCGGAGGAAGAATGAATCAAACATGAGATTGGAGTCAATTAAAAGGAAGATTGTCAGGCCGGAACGGATTTAGAGAAGAAGATAGACAGACGAGAGAAGGGTTGCAAAAAATTAGATGAAGCGTGATGGAGAGTTCCTGGAAAGGAGGTGTGTGTTTGCAGAGCTGCAGGAGTTAATCAACACACCATCTATACATGATCCAAGCAGGATCATGTGGATGTGGAGCAGGAAAGGTGGAGGTGGAGAAGGAGGGATAAAGACAGGGGAGCCATGTCAGAGGAGGACAGGAGGGAGGTAAAAATGGAAAGAGATGTAGGGAAACACGCCAGAGGGATGATGGGAGGATGCAGAGGGAAACGTCACCGGGACTTTCCCTGAGCTTTTTTTTTTTTTTTTTCTTCCCGTCCTCCTCCTCCCTGTGTTTTCAGAGTGGGTGGTGGGCAGAGAGGAGAGAGACTCTCTCTGCAAGTCACGCACAGCACAGCACAGCAGCTCACCACCTTAACTCAGCCACTTTCTCTCTAACAAGACCCAGGACTCCTTTAAGAAGGCTGCTCACCCAGTCAGCAAATTCAGTTGAGGAAGAGGAGTGTTTGTTTTCGTCTGCGGTTCCTGTCACAGCTTTAGACCCTGCAAGAAAAAAAAATCACAGTTTTTGACAGCTTTTCCATTGAGATCCTCCTGTTTAATTGGATTTTACAGTGGCTCGATCCCTGTGCACTGGCCGGAGCAGGAAGCTTTAACTGCTCTGCCTTTTGGATTTGATGTTGCTCGTGTTTACCTGAGGCCATCTTACTTTTTTCCCCCTGTTTGGAGATGAGATCCAGCTTTATGCAGGTCAAGCCTGTAGCTACACAGCAATGCAGCGTGAGTGTTTACCAGCTGATGTGTGTGTGCGTGCGTCCTCGCCTTGTGTGCCGTTTGTCTCAGCATCTGTTTCGGATGTGGGGGTGAATAGTGAATTTGCAGCCTGAGGGGTTACCCAGCGTGCACTGGGTTGAATTTTAGTTAGCAGTAAACATCGTTTATCTGAAATGGGAAGCGTTGTTTTCCTCCAACACTGAGCATCTTTGTTGACTTCATAAATTATAGAATAAAGTAGCCAGCAGGACACTTTCTGCCGGCAAACATTTACACAAACAGCATAATTAAAAGTTTCTTAAATGAGTTTTGAAATGAAAAAAGTTTAAATACCAAACTGCCTCCTGCTCTCATGGATAAGATGTCTGGGATTATTGAATTAATGGGTACAACTCTGTAATAAGACACCGTTTATAAAGAGATGTAACTAATTGCTTATGGTTAATCAATATTTACTGCTTTATAGATAAATATAAGTGGTTAATAAAATCTCCTTTTGGGTGGCCAGCTTGTTAAATATCTCTCTCTGTCTGGTGTTTTTATTTGATATTAATGCACTTATAAATGCACTGGTGAAATGTAACCAAGTACATTTATTCAAGTAAGCACTGAAAGTATTTCTATGCAATTGCTAAGTTGTAGTTCTGGTCACTTTGCAGATTCAGTACAAATTAGAAATCAACTAATACATTCTGATAGATTATTTTGTGGCCAAAGAATCAGCTGTTGCGGGTTTAAAGGCAGAATGAGTGAGATTTGTTTTTGCAGTTTGTTAACACAGTATTCAAAGTTGGCTCCTCCTCCCCAGCTCAGTGACGCCAGAAGCTCACACCCCCTGGTCACACAGACCTGAGGGCCACCTGAAGCTTCACCTACCTACATCAGGCAGCTATATACCAGCTCATTATGGAAAATAGCACTTACCAACTTACTCTGTTGGTTTGGGCCTATCGCACCAACCGGCGTGGTTTGTGTGTTAGGCCAAGCTCAAACTCAGCACTACAGACCTCAATCATTATTTTTTCAAAAATTTAAGTTCTTTGCATTTTGGTTGATGGTAAGACTTTGTTTGAATGTACACTACAATCTACTACATTCTGTAAAAGCTCATACTTTAGCAAGCTACCTAAACTAACTGCCAGCACCTGACAAGCCAAATCTGCATCACTCTTCATCCTCATCATCTCCATCAGCGCTCGCCAGCAGGTCAAACCCCAGATTCACTCCTGTTTTGGAACGAGCTTTATCCACTTGGTGTTTTGCTCATTAGTTAACTAGATAGTTTCCTCTTGGTCGTGTGCTGCTTCTGTCTTTCACCTGGTCACTACCTTCTTATAAAGTCCCGCCTTATGTGCTGTTATTGGCTGGGAGCCGCACGCCCACTCATTAAAGATTGACGCCCAGAAATGCCCTGAACATAGCAAAACAGGTAAATACAGACAGTCTCACACACTTCTAGTGGATCATAAGTTGTGATTAAGAGGGAATATTGTTGTATGAGTCTATACATTGTTTGTTAAGAAAATCTGACTCAGAGTAAGACTTTTAATTAGATTATTCTTAAATTGCTCATAACTCACTTATAAGGCTTTAAAATTGATTCATCATTAACTGTTAATAAATCCATTAGTTTCAACACATTAACTCTTTATCGTTAAAAAAATGTGGTATGAATAAACATAAGGCCCCCAGTTTCCACCAAATGTATGTGATATGATGGATAGAAAGTGCATGCAGAGTGATGCTGAAGATGTTTTGTGGCAGATTATGATAGAATATAATAGAAGCAAAAGTCAAAATAACTGATTTCATGTTGTAATGTCCAACATTAGTAACTCCTCCTCATACTGTTAAGTGATAAATCCAAACACTTTCTGCACATATTTATTATTCGAGACACATTATTACCTACTTCTAAACTGCATTAAAAAGTCTTAGCTAATGACAACCACCGAGTCCACCAATATATCCACTCGAGGGCTTCTGCAGAGATGCTCTGAGCTGTAATTTCCTGTTACTGTCAAGAGCCTGTTTAATTAGTTAGAACCACTGGAATCATAACAGACCTCCTCCCCCTGCAGAACCTCCTCTCCTTCCCCTTTCACGTCTATATATATCACTCTGCTCCGAGAAACCAACCAGCTCCAGGGACTCCTGTACTTGTGTGTTCAAGCGTGCTCCCCGTGTGCGCATGTGTTCATGTCTTTTGTGCAAAATGTTTTTTTGGTGCAGGGAGTGTGTGGAGTTAAAGTGGATGTGGGAGCTTTTGGCATGCATGCATGCAATGAAATATTCAGGTGACAGGCAGGCACTCTGGTCCTGGAAATCTCTCTTTCTTCCCCTTTCTGCAGGAGCGTGCAATTATGCTGCCAGGAGTTTCAGTTCACATTCCTTCAGTATTCTTGCTTGTTTTCCAGCAGGGGCTTCACTAAAATTAGACATAGGAAACACATGCATTGAATGTTATTGCATGGAGGCGCAGATAGAAATGGAGGATAAAGAGCAGTAGGGTGGAGGGGGTGTGCAGAGAGTTGTTGTTGCCCACAGGCTCAAGAGCACTTTCTGCATTATACATCAGCCCCTTTCTTGTTTTTTTTTTCTTCCTTCCTGCCCCAAGTTACTGCAGGAGATATCAAAGGCATCAGCTCTTCTTTAACCTCAACCACATTAGCTTCCAGTTGAATGCTTGAACACAAATGAAGGACCCAACGTCTGTCTGCTTTGACCAATGAGGCACTCAGGGTCCTCCAAGAAATGTAGTGGCCCTATGCTGAAATGCTGAAAATGGCTCAAAATGTGGGATGACGTGGCTGAATGGAGTGTGAGTGTGCTGCTTTGGGATTCATCATTGCTTCTCTAACAGATCTCACACCAGCCAAAATGAGTTGTTTGACCTTATCATCAGTATTGACAGTTGATTGATGGTGGAAGGAGATGGCGTCATCTTCATCCTCTTGGCCTTTCCAAGTGACAGGTGTAACACTGTAACTGTGAAGATGTGGAATAGTGATCATCGCCAGACTTCGAGAGTGTAGAGTATTTTTTGCAATTATGTCGGTGATTTCCTTTTTACTGGATAACTATTGTTACACACGTCTGAGTTGAGTAAAGAGTAAAATTTACTTCGTAGGTGAGGACCGACGATCTAAAAATAGCTAGAATTTCCGAACACAAAAGATCAGAGAGAAAAAAATAAGCCGATTATTTTCTTATTTCCTTTCATGTTAAAGGAGAAGGATGACAATTGTCTGTATTTTTCTTGTCAACAAATCCCATAAAAAGATCTAAAACCCAACCATGAATTAATCCGACTACAAGTATTATCTGTGTATCCAAAGCCTGACATATTATTCTTCTGTGTCATTGTTGTGTGAAAAACACACACAATGATTCATTCATTACAATGAACACAGTCACTGTAGTTTATTTTGGGGAAAACCACACACAGTGTCCTGCTGCTGTAAATACTCACCAGCTCACCAAATGTGTATTAATCCGCAGCTGAAAATAGTCCACAATAATTACACTACTCACTCCCATTTGAGTAATGTTTGATTAAAAACTACAGTGGTCAGCTCTTTTTTTTAAAAATTGAAACTACATGTTTTTAAAGATTTCTGTCTTCAGTAGAAAGCGATTAGCCTGGAGCTGAGAGTAGAAAGTTAAAAACTATTGAGAGACAGTTGTTGGTTTTTCGTCTGGAAATGATAGACAATAAGAAAAATATAAAATGACGCCAACCTGATCCTTTAATCATCCCCTCAGATTTATTTTTAATCTCTTTGGTGGTCAAGTCAAATGTTATTCTGTAGTAAAGAGCAGTGAAAAACTACTCTAAAAGGAAAAACTTCAGTTGGTACCTAAAGTAGATATATGAATAAATATGTTAAATAGATACTTTAAAGAAGTTTTGTCGGGTAATTTTTCCAGTTAAGTTATATCATTGGTTAAATCTTTTATGTCACAGTGATTAAATGGTGCCGTTATCATTATGCTGTATTGTCTGACTTTGTGATATTATAAGACTATAACAACAAACCTGTTGCTGTTTTTGGCTCTTATCTGTTTACAGCACAACATCCACAAATTAATTAATCTAATCCACGCCACAAGCTCCATTTTCATTTAGATTGAAAAGGTGAAAATCGTTGAATTTTCTATTTTCTTCCTCTTTTCACAGCACCACACAGGGCTGGAAGACATAAGCCCCAATGAAGAGGTAACGGATACGGAGGATAACGAAGAAGAGGACCTGGGCGTCCTGGATGACCAGCGGAGCATCATTCTCCACCTGCTCTCCCAGCTCAAACTGGGCATGGACCTCACACGGGTAAAACTCTGAGACCCTGACTTTTAGATTAGAACTTGTGAGGATAAAGTTTTAGTGCAGTTTAGTGAATAAATCTTAACCTCTTAATGTTTTGCTTTTCCTAGGTGGTGTTGCCGACCTTCATTCTGGAAAAGCGCTCACTGCTGGAGATGTACGCCAACTTCATGGCCCATCCTGACATGTTCCTGTCGATCACAGCCGGGGCCACAGCCGAGGACCGGATCGTCCGTTTTGTCGAGTACTATCTGACCGCATTCCACGAGGGCCGGAAAGGCGCCGTGGCCAAGAAGCCCTACAACCCCGTGCTGGGGGAGACCTTCCACTGTTCCTGGGAAGTGCCTCGGGAAAAAGTCAAACCTTTGGTCAGATCGAATCAGGGGTCTTCTTGGGAGCCGAGCAGGGGCCCCAACAACACGCAGCAGGGCGACGATTCGCCGGGAGGCTGCTACAGAGTCCGATTTGTGGCCGAGCAGGTGTCCCATCATCCGCCGGTGTCGGGGTTTTACTGCGAGTGCCGGGAGAGGAGGATGTGCGTCAACGCCCACGTGTGGACCAAGAGCAAGTTCATGGGAATGTCTATAGGCGTGTCCATGGTGGGAGAAGGTGAGTTAATGCACAACGTGTAATCTGAATACTGTAGATGTGCAAAGTTTTGTGTCACAGACAACAATCGCAAATCTGAAATTCTGGCGAAAGCATCAATACAACATTATGATAAATACAAAATAGATCATGAGCAGGACAAGAAGAACAGTGGTGGAAGAAGTATTGAGACCCTTTTTAGAAGAAGTACAGAAGTATTATTGGCAGAATGAACATAAAACAGTGTGTGTCTGAATTGTTGTTGTACTAGTTGAAATTGCTGCAAAAATATGCAATAATGATTAGCAAGGTCACCTAAAACAGCCTTAACCTTTGACCCATACTGAACTAAAAGACACTAAACAGTTGCAATATTTTCTTAACAGCATGACAAACTACTGCTCCCAAAATGACCTTTGAGTTGAATCAACACTGCTGACAAACAGGTTAAACCAGAACTCTGCCCTCAGAATGCAGCTCAGCTTTTGTAGCATCAATGAGTCGTCCTTGTTTTTAAGAAGGTTTTCATTGTGTCAGCTGAAAAACAGGAGGAACAAAATGTCAAAAAAAAAAAAAAAACAACCCTCTGAAAATAGCACTTTTTGTCTCACCTTTAAACTAAGACCATCACAGTGTCCTGCCCTGTGTGAAAGAGTATGACACCTCTCCCATGGCAATCAATAGGCCGGTCCTCTCCGTCAGCACCATCGCAGTCTGTACAGTGGACTGTTCGAGATGAGTCACAGGAAGTCCTCGAGCCCGATCGACCCAATCTGGATACATGAACTGATTCAGACAGACAGACCTCTGACTACCTGTCGGCAGGTAATGATGCAGCGCTTCGTCATCCTGTATGGAGGCTAACGCTGCCGTCAGAGAACATAGTGACCCTCACCCCAGGAACTGTTGATTGCTGGGTATTTTTTTTTTAGCAGTGAGAGCTTTTGATGTTGTATTTTTTTATGAATGGCTCAGACTTGACTGACGGCATTGAGTCAGCACCAGGAAAGGAACAGCAGCCAAACATGACCAGCTGATTTTCATTTGACCTGTGTGACATTGTGATAAGTGGTTGCTCAGGTCACAAATCAGAGGCACAAGATACAAGATAAAATGCCCGTTGTTCACAACATCATCTGTTACTGCTGTTTCATGGACGTTGTTATGAACATATGGTTGTTATTATTAACGTCTAGTCTATTAAACAGGTGATGAAAAAGGCCTGATGACAGTTAAATGATGCATATTTTTATTTACTTTCCAGCCCACATTTAACGATGGCGTGTGTCATTTGTGACCTTCATAGATGTTGTTATTCAGTCTTGAAAGAAGGTGAGAGAGAGGTCGAGTGGCTGCCACCAGAGAGAGTGATATCACTGCTCTTATCTAGTTAAGCAAAACATTGGAAACATTGTACTTTATACATACTATTTATTTGACAGCTATAGTTACTTTGATTAAGAAATAGTAATATATTATAGTAATATAATAAGTAAGTAATCCTCCTGAGGTCCTGAAAATGTATTTAGTTTGCAGTTTGCAGCTGGATCTTTCAGGACTTTGTAAGCTACATAATTGAACAGTCTTTAACAATCGTTCTGCATAATAAATACTTTTGATACATATAACTTATAAAACCTGTACTTTTACTCTACTTTTTTAAAAAACTTTTACTCTTTACTAATAAGTTAAAGGTCTCAATACTTCATCCACCACTGGCTTTCATGTGTTCAGGCTCACAGAGCTTTTATGGTAATCTCTTAAAATAAGAGCAAAGCGAAGCCTGCTCAGAATCACGTTACGGCTCCAGGCTGCTGTTGTGACTCTGAATAGGTTTATCTCACTATATCAACCCTCTGTGTCATGATACAACCACGATGCTGCCACATGGAGTTTCACCCTGCGGTCATTACGCCGGGAAACATAGCTGCACAACCGATCCCGTGTAAACATGTGATAGTGATGCGGGAACAGAAAGCCATTCATGGACATGTGAGACGCAGAGGTGTTGTTGAAACAGCTCATGTACTGACTGAATGACGCAGGCGATTATGAGTTACATACGCTGATCATGAGCTTAAAGTATAATAGCCTCTCTTATGGCTGTGCCTGCACTCAGGAGATGCAAACACAAACTGCCTGGAGTCGACATCAGCTGCTTTTTTCCGTAATGCTCTTCACAGTTGTAGCTCATTTTGCTGAATATTATGCATTATATGTAATAGAAAACAATTATTGCTGCCTCCAGTCAGGTTAAATAATGTAATTTTTTTTTATTGCCTACACACACAGGACATGAAGACACACTGTAATCACAACATTGGTTAAGATTTAGAGCTGGTGCTGCTTTAATGGGCACTTCAGAACAACATTTTTTTATATATTTAATGTACATGAGAGCATCATAAAATCCTCAGCATTACTTTTATTTTATTTACATAGGATATTTTGTGTGTGTACTTATTGGTCATTTTCTCTCGACTGCCTGCTGTGTTTTACAAGTGCATAATGAAAATCAGTGACAGGCATATAACTGGCTGCATATCGGGCCCCTGGATTGTGCTTATTACTCCAACATTTAATTATGCATGCAGACAAAAAGAGGCAGTGTGCAGGGACGTCAGTTGACTCGACATGCCTCAGCTGATTTGAATTTTTTAGGTTTTCCTAACCACTGAGTTTCCTCTCAGCGTTTCAGCCGCATCAAGTGCTCAGAATAATAAAGTAGTTGCTAAAAAAAAAAAAAAAATTTTTTTTTTGTTCTCATAATACATGTTTTCCTCTCTTTTCTTCCTCTCAGGCGTGCTTTGCCTCCTGGAGCATGACGAGGAGTACGTCTTCACGCTGCCCTGTGCCTACGCCCGCTCCATCCTCACCGTGCCCTGGGTGGAGCTGGGGGGCAAAGTCTCCATCAACTGTGTCAAGAGCGGCTACTCGGCCACAGTCACCTTCCACACCAAGCCCTTCTACGGAGGGAAGGTACACAGGTGAGGATTTCTCTCTCTGTCCCTGTCTGCATTTATACACTGCGTCACACTTTCATTCATTTATATACTTGTCTGGTATGACAGTATGATTACGGCAATGAATGTGGCAAATTTGGCTTTTATTTATTGGATATCAGGCAGATGATAAAAGTTCCTCGTTGACAGCAGCTGCATTGAAACAGTCTGTAAATCCTTTATTCACCCATGTAATTTTCTGTAGCAAGTAATTCCCAAGTCTTCATATTTCTAAGTTTTTTTCTTACAGTCAAAACACAGGAATGTGTCAACTGATGTAAAAAAGTAACTTCCTGATTAATGCCCCTCTCCCGCCCCCTCTATGTATGTTGAGTTTTTATCTTTTACAATAGAGTCTTAAACACAAAAAATATTTTCAATGATTTTATTTAATTGTATCACAAACATACACATACTATAACACACAGATATTCCATTAACTTCTTACTCATTCCTCCATCTGTAATGTTAAAAAAAAAAAAAAAAAAAAACATCAGTGTGATTATATAACAGCAGCCATTAAGCAGTTTCCCTTTGTGATGTAAAGCGATCTGACAGAGTTCACATTAAAACATGGCACAGTGTAAATGCAGCATGCAAGTTAGTAAGAGACTGTTTGTGAGAAAATAATGCCTTAAAGTTAAAATATTAATGATATAAAAGTCACTTAGAGTAGAATTTGCAACACAGACTGAATTCTAAATGTACTACAAACAAACTCCAGTCCATGCTATTAGAATAAGATGCTATAATTACAACCCTGTCTCCTAGAAATTATTTACATTTATCTTTATATATCAGTACTAATGTGCAGCAGCAAACACTTTGTTTGAGAACATAGCACTACCCAAACTATGTCTTTAATTAATTGTGGTTATGTTTTTCAATGAAGAATCTACTAAGTTGCAAAAATACTCAAACAGCACTTTAATGGTTATGTTTATGCACTTACTGTAAAGAACTTGTTGAGCTCAGATCATCTTTGGCTAAATATTGAAAAAGTCAACAATGACTTGAAACAGGAGATGAGACATTAACTATTAACTGAAACCACAGTCTTTTCCAAACCTTAGCTATAAATGGACCTTGGTTAAAGTATCAAAGTTCTGCACTTTGCATGACTACTTTTTACCCATCATTCATCCTGATCACCTTCATCAAATGTTGCCGCTGAACATAAACTTGGCAACAATTATGCTTCCTCAAAAAAAAAAAAAAAATTAATACAATTTCTAAGAGACAGGTGTAATAATAGAAGCTGAAAGTGATGTTAAATTCTTATTCCTGACATGTAAAATAACAAAGTCTGTTTGGCCAACTCAGAGTGACGGCAGAGGTCAAACACAACCCAACCAACACCATCGTGTGCAAAGCGCAGGGCGAGTGGAACGGCACGCTGGAGTTCACCTACAGCAGCGGGGAAACCAAAGTGATCGACACGGCCAAGCTCCCGGTCACCAGGAAGAAGCTGCGGCCTGTGGACAGACAGGGGAGGACAGAATCCAGGTGAACAGCTCATTACCACTCACTTAATGTCATTTCCTAAATAGACACGGTGGCGCCAGATGTCGGAGACTCGCTCCTAAATTAAATTCTTGTTTGCTTTGCCTCCGCTCGTAGGCGGTTGTGGCAACATGTCACCAAGTCGCTGAAGGAGGGGAACATGGACGAGGCCACGGAGCACAAACACAGGCTGGAGGAGCGGCAGAGGGGGGAGGAGAGGCAGAGAGCAGCTGATAACAAACCCTGGACGCCCAAATACTTCACTAAAGAGGTACAGTGGAGGGGGGATAGAGATTGTAACTGTGATACACGGCTGGGCAGCAGGGGGGCGTGCTAATCACAGGCTGGGTCAGAAAATCACTTCCTGTTTACTAAACAGTGCATCATACTTACTGTCTGCCATCTTTTTCTATGTAGTGCCCCCAAAAAAGCTGTGTCCCTGGCTTGTACACTGCTGTCGACCAACAATAACACAATGCGACTCTGAACCTGTCGAGAACGATGCAAATGTCCACAATGAGATTTGTAGTCACTACAGAGAAAAACATCAAGTGTCTATGAGGGAGTAGTGAATGAGGCAGTGATGTAGGACTCAGCTAACAACAAAAAAATAGAAAAAATAACATTTGCACTTACCTGTGGTGTCTAGACGGTTTTGGTTTTGAGAGATTTCTGCAGTAAATTGAATTTTGTTTTTGCTGCTCACAGCATTGAAAAATAAAACCATTCAGCAGTATCTCTAGAAACATGTTTTGTTATTCTGGGTGATTCACTGACCTTGCTTCGAACAGTCTTCGTTCTGAGACTATTTTTTTTTCAGTAGAAAATGGTTCTTCTGAAAACTGGCAGCAAAGTGACCAAAACCTTTTTGACCAAAGAGGAACAGAGCTAAACCACAGCTGTGTCCTAAATCAATACTACACACCAGCTCTTTGACCCAGGACTGAATGTCGATTGTTCCCTTTCACACTGAAGACAAAAGCCAGATGTTAGTGGGGGTTTTTTTGTCCAGTGTAAAAGGGGTATTAATGTATTATTTGAGCTGTGCACAAGCAGTTTTGTAGCAGCAAGCTCCGCCTTGATAGTTCCTGTGCCAACACAAAGAACTAACCACAGAGCACTGACCTTTTTTGGCAGAAGCAACTAAATTTAGTCCATGGTTCCTTTGCTCTTTAATCATCGTATTAGGATGGAGTAAAAAATTTGAGGTGATTTTAATTTACAACCTTTAATGTCTATTTCAGTCACAGAGGATCAAAGTTTAGTTACTTTTTCAACTTTCTGTTTTTACTCGTTCATTTTTTCCTCCTCACACGCGCAGGGAGACGGTTGGATCTACAACAACCCGCTTTGGAAGTCGACCTGACAGCAGAACGACGCTCTCTCCTCACGGACAATAACTGAGCTCCTGCCTCTCTGCGCCGAGGGCAGAAGTCAGGAAGTCAAAGCGAAGGGACCAGAGACCTTCAGACCTGAGCTATAGACTCACCAGAGTGACACACAAACAGGAAACAAGCAAGGTGCCAAAGGGATCTCCACTGTTCTAACCAAGACGGTGGCCGGAGCTCTTGGGACAAAAGTCAATTTTTATATACAGTTAATAGTATTACTATTCAAAGTAGAGTATTTCTATTTTTCACCTTGCCAAGGCCTTTTTTGCACACGCACAGTAATGAAGTTTGCCACTGGTGTTTTGCTTTTATGATCAGTACGTTTCCTCAGACATTGTCAATGTTTGGTTCCGAGCTTTTAGTTTGTAAAGCAGCGTTAGAATGAATCGATACAAGTTCCCTGTAACACGTATTATTACTGTAGCTGTAAATGAGTTGTTTATAAAAAGCACTTTTACCATAGAAATAAATTTAATATTTTATATCTATGGCTTTTGCCAATCAGGGTGGTCTCTAAGAGCTTTACGGGAAGTAAGAACACCTAACCAGATTTAAAAACAAATGTACTACAATAGATTATGTGTTAGTATATATTATTATACAGTACATTACAGTGAGCTGCTAGAAAGTAAAGGTCCTGATTGTTTTGTCTGCACTATGAATGTATTTGGGCACATTTTAATAGTATGCTACTTTTCCATCTTGTACTGTTCGCTACTACACGTGTTTTTTTTTTTATCTTGCCACCATTTACAGTATTTCACCCATTGAGTGAGACGCCTCCGCATAACAGACCTTTTACATTTCCATTACTCTTATTCTGCTATTCCAGCCATTAGCCACTTTCTCTTCCAAAACAAAACACTCCTGGGTCTTCTAATCTTATTTTGTATCCGTGCCCCTAAGATGGCACTTGTGTAATTAGGCAGCCGCTGCTCACCCGTGCCTGCTGAAGTTAATGCTCCTCCTTAGGTCGGCCGTGGTGATGAATATGGATGAGGAGGCTCGCAGGAACACGCAGCCGTGTTCTCACATCTGGGGGTCGCTGGAAGGTTGCTTCTGTGAAGAGGATAATCTACCAGAATAACAAATCACTGGGAAGTGGGGTAACCAGGCTGCAGGAGAGAAAAGGAAATGCACTGGGTCATAATACTGAGGTTTTCACATTCTCACAATCCATGTTTGACAAACTGTGCGGCCAGTTTTTCAAACCCGATGGCTTTTCTAAACAAAGCAGAAATTAAATCAGTAATTATCCACGTTTTTTCACTGTAAAACTTATTTCTTATGGCCTTATTTTTTCATTTTCACTGCTTGCTCTTTCAGTTATTCCTTCACTTAAATTTTCAAATAATCTTCATATTTTAAACCAGGTGAATTAACCAGATGCCTATTTGTAGCTTACGTCATGACAGTACAACGAAACCTGCAGCCATTGAGAAAACATCGACAAGCAAACCACGGTTCATTACTGTTTTATGACACTCGCCTCACATGAAACCAACAAGCAGCTTTGTTTTTATATCCAAAAGGATCCAGACTCACTGAAGTAGATAGTGATTGTGGATAAAGGAGGGATTGTTCATTAATAAAGACCTTCTATCTTTTTTTAAATTAAACATGTCTTCTCGTGATGTCCTGCTTTCAAGTGGTTAATCAGAAACTACACTGTGGAGCAACATCTCATTTCTCACCTCCCCATTTATGACAGTCACGATAGTGGTGCAACTCCAACATGAAACAACCACTGATGAATTTAGCACAAATATTCACAGTACCCAGAGGATGAACTCTAATAACACTGATGGTCCCCTGACCTTTCATCTAATGACACCAGCAGATAATGAAGCACCGATTTCCAAGAAGTCAGCTCTCAAAAGGACACGTTTAAAACTAATGACCAAGTTCCTGCCAACCTCAGCTGAAGAGTAGATAATGATCACATGACACACCTAACATTAGCATGATAAAGAAATGAGCTGGATACTGACATGTTAGCAGAACATCGACACGGCAACGTGCAACTAAACAACAGAAGAGAATATCCAATAGTTAACATTAAAAAGTGTATTTACTCACCGACTGTTGCTGCATCATCATTCAGTTCAAATGTGCTGAGCCTGATCACAGCACGATGATGAACGTGCTAACATCATCTCTGTGGGGGTTAAATGCCTACAGACAGTTTGAGGATGAGCAGATGCAGTTTATTCATGAAAACTGAGCCACATCTGACAAAGTAGAGCTGAGCCTGACAACAGAAGTTTAAGATTTTGGTAACAATATGTTTTTCTCTGACGCCATCCTCAGGCCAAATTTACGAATAATTGAACTATTACAGATGCAAAAACATTGTTTTGTGATGTGAAATGAAAATTATAACCCCATGTGGTGTGAGTGTGGTTATATACTTTATATTCTCTGGAGAAGCTGGGTTTCAAACAACTTACTCAGATCAAGTAAAGGAACATTAGGAAGCTTGACTTTACATTATCCATCCAATATTGACCCACATACCAACAAATGGATTCCACCTTGTGACCATACAATCACCAACTATCATCACCGGTGAGAGAGTTAAATCAATCTTTATACATACTGTTACAGACAGAGGCTCGTGTCCTCATCCAAAGGCTAATGCTGCCATCAAGTGGTTGGCTCTCTGCTCACCTAGGTTGAAAAATATGAATATACTGAATGTGTTGTTCATTCATAATTCAGAAAGTTTCAGAATGTGACTCGTCAATAACAACAACTTGGACAGAAAGTTTCATTAAAGTGTATATTTAAAGATGGCTGAACAGAACAACAATGTAAAAATGTAAACTTTGAAGGTGAGGGAGGGATTTCAAACAGAAACGGTGTTGGGGGTCAGACGGCGCCGAGCTACCGAGAAATGAGTAAACTCAGAGGAAGGAACTGTTCCATTGCTCCTAAGTGACACAACATGTGAGGAAAAATGAAAAGATAAGAGGGCAACAAACTGCACATCACATTAAGGCTTAGTCTGAACTCTCCTCTCTTAACAAATTAGAAATCAAAGGACATGACACAGTTTGAGGCGTTGCGTGACTGAATAATAATGTGGCATTGTGTCGAAGGTCTGAAGCCTGAAATGGTGACACTCGGTTTCAGAGAAGATCAAAGCTGAATAGAACAAAGCGAATTCAGACACATTTTTAAAAAAAAAAAAAAAGTATAAAGAAAAGAATGAACAGATGATACTAATAAAAGTCACTTTCTGCGAGATGTGACGAAAGTACAGCTGTATGATGTGTTAGTCTTTTGATGTGTCACTTATTTGATAAAAAAAGTTACTGAAGCGTGCACATACAGAAACTCCTTTAGTGTTTAGACATCTGAAGAACCCAGACACAAAGAACAGTGCAGTGCCCATAGATTAACAAGTCAAAGGTTACAGCTTATTAGAGCCGTGTCCCAACTCTATACCAGATACCACAGCTGAAGACTGATCACCAGCTATTTTATATTAACCTTTACTCACATTATTTTAGTTGCTGTTTTTCTTTATCTCCTATAATAACTTAAACATCACCGAATAATCTGCTTGGACAGAAAATATTATATGGAAAAGAAAATCAACTGAATTCATCATTTAAAAAAAATCTTACTACAGTATATTAACATTGTAAAGCTTTCTCAGTGTAAGAATATGCTTCTTTTCTCCATTTTATATCAGCGTAAATTGAATATTTTGGGGTTTCGGTCAGTCAAAAGAAGACGTTTGAAGAAGAGGCCTCGGGCTCTGGGAATCTGATTAACATTCTAACTTGATTTCAAACATTTTATAAACAAAACAACTAATTGGGAAAAGAATGAGCAGATAAAACGAGGATGAAAATAATCCTCAGTTGCAGCTCTAATGCTCATTTGTAATCTTTGGAACAGCTGTTAATTTGACAATTAGAGGTGAATCAATTAGTCAATTAATCAATTAGTCAATAGATGTAAACATCATCAGCTTCGTTAGAATTTGCTGCTTTTCTTTTTTTTTCTATTATTACAAAGGGAATATTTGGGGGTTTTAGTTGGACAAAACGAGATACTTAAAGACAACACCTTAAGTTCTGGAAACTTTTTTTGGCATTTTTAAACAAAATTATTAATTATGAACAGTTGCAGCCCTAATGCTTACTGATGTATTTGAGAATAGTGGCTAATTGTACAGTATGAAACCCAATACTAGCTTTTAAGACTTGTATGCAGTATGGAATTAGGACACAGCTCTCAAGTACCCTAAAGATGGTCGTTAGTCCACCGTAGTCACAGACAATAATTGGAGGTGCTTCTCTTTCCTGACCCCAGTTTTCTTTTCTAGTTTCACGTTCAGTGCCTGTGTACTAACTACCCCCCCCCCTTCACAGTTCACCAGTCTATTCGCAGACATCTTGAGAATGTCCAGTATCCAATGCCTCAGTCTGGTCGAAGCACCCAACCCGCTGCATTGATACATGATGAGCTAAAACAAAGTAGAGACAGTCACAAATTAATGAGGCGACGATGACCAGAGATGAGGCACTAGGCTTTGCACACTGAACTAGAGAGCTCCCTCTGCAGGAAGGGAGGCCTAATTTATTATCACTACTTCTTACACACAGTCGCTTGCTTCCGTCTTTAAAACCCTAGCAGCAAAAATGTACAATCTATGCAATTTATGAAAAAAGAGGGGGCGGGGGGGGAACATTGTAAAAATTCACATTCATTCTTTCAACAAAATCTCAAGCCCCTTTCTGTACAAGAATTATTGCATTCACTGTTCTATTTGCTGTCATACAAAAAAACCAAAAACCCCAAACAACCACATAAAGAAATTAAGAGAAAACCGAAAACTGCATATTTAAAAATCACCACAATAATCCAATATATTATCATCCTTTTAGACATTTTCTTTACATAACATATTTACATATTAGGCCAATTTTTTTTTTCCCTAAAGAATTTGTTGAAAAAGAAGGTTGGGGAGCCAGGCAGACATGAAGGAGATGACGACGATGATGATGATGATGGAAAAAGGTTAATATTACAGATGGGCTGTGCCTAGACGGTGACGTTCCTCCATACCGCATACTGTCCTCTGTACACGTGTCAGGAACAAGTCCTCAGCTTTCACTCCTACGCTTCCTCGCTCTCAGTAATGAGTTCACATGTGCCATGGAGCAAGGTCGATGGGTCTTTGGTGCAAATGTTCCTAGTCTTCTCTCGTCTCCCCTCCACCTCCTCTCGCCCCGATCCCCGTACTGATAAGCAGTTAATTAACGTACCACAAAAATTAATCGACGCCGAACCAAGTAGAGCAGCCCTATGCCTTGCCACACATTCAAGTACAAAGTAAAAAAAAAAAAAAAAAAAAGGAGAAAAAAAAAAGCAAGACAAAGATCCTCAGGATAAAACGGACAACAGGTCTGGAGCTAGCCAGATTTGACACTTCAACTTCCTCAACACACGGGGGCGCTCCGATGAGACGCGCTTGAGACCGAGTGACAGATAAACGGCCCCTGTGTTCTTCTTCATTGGTTGTTCGAGGTTTCTTCGCATTTGTTTGTTTGTTTTCCTAGAAGAGTTCATCATCGTCAGCGTTATTTTTTTTGGAGTTTCTTGCCTTTCCTCAGGACAAGCTTGTTCTTGATGTGTCCTCGCTTCCTCTTGGCCGTCTGGTGAGAGGGACAGGGACAAACAAAATCAAACGGCGAACCAGCTAAAATAACTTAAATGACTTACACATCAGTTCTAGCTCAAACAGAACTACCCATATGATCGAATGACTGTGATGACTGAATGAGATGGATTTAGTCTCACAGAAGTACTTGAAATACGACAGTAGTAGAAATATTGATCCTCCTAATAAGCCATTACTTTACAGAGTTGATAAATCTGACAGTGTTTTGGGCAAATTTACATCCTCCCTCGTTCATTTCTCCTGTTCTCTCTCCGAAGTCTAACTTAGCAGTTCAAATGTCTCTGATTCCCTTGAGTCTCTGTTACAGCTTTCAATGTCTGCCAGTGAAACAGATGCTTCTTAAAACAAGTTGTTAAGCTGCTCTTCAATGGTACTTTCCAATTTGCATTTAGGAGCATCAGCACAGGCAGTCGAGATGGAATGATGAGATTCACCAATATGTTGAAAACCCATTATTTATTCATCTATAAAACCTAAATGAATCTCTCTAAAACTGCAAGGCAAACTGGATGTCTACCTTTTTGGAGGTGTACTTCTGCTTGGGCACTACACTGCGGAGCTTGTGGTCCAGCGGCTCTCTGTTGTCCAGGTTCTTGACCTTGTAGATCCGGACCAGCCAGTGCTCGGAGGTGAACGCCTCCTCCAGGTGCTTGAACTTGATGTCCTTGTTGCCGATCTCGGCGTTGCGCGTCCGGTCGAAGCCGGGAGGCGTCCGGAAGTCCAGCTGGGAGATGGATAAGGTTGTTATTAGACTCATTAGCTATCGGCTATCTGTGCCTTGGTTAAAATGTCACATGCAAAAATCTTCTTGGTTTGAAAAAAGTTAGATGAGATGATTAATACCAGTGTCATGTATATACCGTGAATATGAAGCTACAGCCAGCAGGAGGGTAGCTTAGCTTAGCATAAAGACTGGAAACAAGGGGAAATAGCTAGCTAAGGTTATGAAATCAAAATAGACCGACACAAAATTACACTTCAGTTTTTATACAGATCAATAATATGATATCCTGTTAATTAGTGAGCCCTGTTTCCAGTCTTTATGCTAAGCTAAGCAGCTGCTGGCTGTAGCTTCATATTAAAGTGAGAGTGGCGTCTCCTTCATCTCCTCATCTAACGCTCGACAAGAGAGCAAATAAGTGATTAATTAATTAAAGAAAACTGAAACAAAGAGAGTAAACACTTTCAGACACAACGTGACAATCATCTTCAAAGACAACCAAATTGCAAACGTCATTTGAATTTCATCTCAGCCCACTGCAGTTTTACTTATTCAAACACGAGCAGATAAAAACAAGAACAAACACAATTATAAAAGAAAAACAAAAAGTTTGGTAGCACTTTGAATACAGAGCAGCATCTGCCCTTTGGCGACTATTGCATTACACTCTGTATGAGCCACTTACAACCTCTTATTCGGCTCTAAAAGCCTTTGACTGCTGCTCTTACTGTGTCCTTCTCACATTTGATTTGCCCTTGTCACCTGTACTCTCAAAGCTACAGTCCCCATCTACCTTCCCTCTCTTCTATTTCATTTTTTTTTTTTGTAGTTTCCTTTCTCTCTTCAGTCTCCACTCTCGCTCTCCCTTCGGGCACCACGTTCCCATTTACAGTACCTTGGCATCTCGTTTTTGCCTTCAGGCGGCTTCAGAGGACACAGAGTGTGAAATATTAAATTATTATTAGTCACAATAGCTTAGTCTCTTGATTTGTATTTATTAGCGCTGCTCAACTTGTTTAAATGCTAACAAAAAGAAATAAATGAGAAGGTTTTTAGGTTCATGGTTTGGCTACATACTTTATATTCTGCATGTATTAGGCATTATCCTTTAATCTCCACTCACGGCTACAAACTGCATCCTCAACTCTACTGTATGGTTCACCCCACTCTACCGATTGTCTTTTTCCTGATGTCCTCTAAGCCTCTGTTTCACCTTGTCACATCCTGTTTCTGTAAACCTAATCCACCCCCCCCCCCCCCACACACACACTAACTCTTTCTTTCCTCTCTTGCCGGGCTCAGTCCCTCCTCTCCTCCATCTCCTTCTGTGCCTCAGTCTCTCCATCTCTTCACCCTGAATCAGCTCTGTGAGCTACACAGAGCTTTGGCTGTCTGTCTGCGGACGGTGGCTGCATCGTCTCTTCCATCTCAGCTGAGCTGCCGGGCCGGGCCGCATCTACAGCGGGGATGTAAGCACCTGGCAAGGAGGATCCCTCTCATCTCTCCTCTGCTACCTGCCAGAAGTAGCCGTGGCACATTTCAAAGCTTCCGCCAATCCCTCACATTCCTCCTCCATCCTTTCTTAACCCCCTCCCTCTCTGAACCTCAGGAGCTCCCCAAGGCATCTCCTTAAATCCTCTTCCACCCGTCTGTCAGGCAGCTCTGCTTTTAAGATACAGTAGCAAGAAGTTTTAGCTCCGGTAAAGCTGTATAATATAGAGTTTTTACTTTTTTGGTGACGGCAGGTGCTTGTTACTTTCTGATCTTGGCTTATTTGTACCTACGAAGTGGAACACAACTTCCACAACATCTTTTTTAAATTCGGTGCTTTTCTCCCACCCTGATCTCACACCTGCAGATGAAGAAAAATGATCAAAGACACACAGAGATACAGCGTTTCTGGCGATGTTAACTTGGCCACTAATTAACATCGAGTGTTTCATTAGACCTGCTCTCCTCACCTGCATTTCACCAAATCGATAATAGGACATCTTGTACATGAGGCAGTTGAGCAGAGTCGGTGAACCAGCCTTGTCCACTCTGAACTCTCCCTGAGGGGTGAAGTAGTCACTCTCCTGAAGAAGACAAGAGGAAAGTGAGATGAAGTCTGGGAAATTTGTAGATTTAGTAGCAGGACATGGACATGATGGTTGGGCTCGATAAAAGTATGAAAAAACAAAACACACAAAACTGCCTGTTTGTCATTAGAGTTCGGGGCCTGATGACACAGATTGATTAAAGGTGGATTTGGGGATAAAAATCAACAACTTTAAAATATTTGCTCTGAAATTATTGTCCATGAACACAAGTTAAAGTAAAATTGACTAATATCAAGACAATAAATGTTATACAATAGTATGTAAATCTCTGTTACGTAAAACCAGAAACCAGTACTTGCACTCAAAGGAACAGTTTGACACTTATTAACCTTCTTTTGTTTTTTCTACAGACTGAATGAATGAAATATAACATGTAATTTATTGAGCAGATGTTGGCATCCAGATTTTGTTGCACTCAGACAGAGACTTTCCTGTCTTTATGCTAAGCTAGGCTAACAATCTGCTGGCTTCATATTTGCCGTACAGACAAGAGAGCGGTATCTATCGTCTCAACTAACTCTCAGCATCAAAGTGAATAAAGGTATTTCCCAAAGATGTCAACCTACTGCATTAAGTAACTGGGTTACAGGCTGCTTGCTCCATTAAGCTGGTTTCTTAAACGGCACATAATCGCGAAACCCAGTTCTGTACTCGCAGTAGGAGACTAGAGAAACATGGTCTACTCAACTAAATCTCTTCTTGGCCATGTACACTGCAGGCTTCTAATCAGCTTTTTACTTCTATACATGTGCATGACAAAGACTTCAAACTGGTAAAATAAAGCTCTTATGAGCTGGAATGACAGGAACCAGGACACCACATTGCCTCCAAGATAAAGACGGATAGAAATCTGATTACTGACTTGCTGCATGTAAACGCAGGTTTTAGCAGCTTTAAGGTTGTGTGACTCTAATCTAGTTTCTCAGAACAGCCCGGTTTCTTGTGTAAACTGAATGTGTTTTTGTGGCTGTTGTGGTGACGTGTGGTGCCTTCATGTGCTGGAGAAGAGTCAGCTGCAGCATTCATGAGGTGCTGCATTCTGACAAGTCACACACAAAAAAAAATAATAAGTAAACAGGGACATCACGAACTTGAAAATCTGAATTTGATATTTTCTCTGCTGTTCGGGATGTGCCTCCAAGTCACAGATAAACGTGTCATGAATGCACCACGACGGGATAAACAGAGTTTGTCCTTGAGCATCGTTATAAAGAGTGAAGAGGAAACATTGACTTCACTGCTGATAAGCGTTTGCTACATGAGTCTCACACTCACCCTGATGTCTTTGGGGTGCTCTCCTTCCGCTATCCTCACCATCCACAGGAACTTGTTTATATCATCTCCCGAGTAGCCGATTACACCTCCGAAGATAATGAGCACGTAGTCCACATCCAGTGACCTCATGATTTTGTAGGCTGCGCTCTCGTTGGACGACATGGCTTTCCCCACCTACAAACAGTGGTGGAGAATGACAAGTGGCGCTTTAATTGGGGTTTTCCTGTTGCACAAGACAGGATCAATGCAGCGATGCCAACAGGAATTATTAAACAGAGATCCATCTTAGATTCTCTGTAATTACATTTCCTGTGGACAGATGCTGAAGAGACAACAATCAGCAGGTAGAAAGCAGGAGAGACGAAAGCTAGAGGGCTTTAACAGACTTAACTAAAAGACAAAAAGATTCTTCTAGATTTGGCATCAGAGAGAGTAAAAAAAAAAAAAAAAATCAAACCCACAAAACCTGACAGCAATTAAAGGAAATCCCCCTACAGTGTAAACTCTACGGGAAAAGTTTAAGCAAACAAGATTATCAGGCTTGTTGGAAGGAAAGGTTTTATATAATGTGGCAACGGCATAAAAAATTCACTGAAGAGCCTGCTAATCATCCAGTGGCTGCTCGAAATCATTTCTATGTATGAGTGTGACTCAAAGAGTAAAACAGGAGGAGAGCAAAGAGATGAAGACGAGAATGAGCGAGAAACAGATGAAGTCACTCACCAGTGCTATATGACTGTTGTTCCACGTGTTATTATCCACTAGCGTGGTCCTGTTGGCCATGCCGGCTATTTGGTAGCCGTAGTCCCACCACGACATGACGCGCGCATGCTCGTCCGTGTTCTGCCTCAGCCAGTAGTAAGCCTCCCTGAAGTCATCCAGGATGTTACGCGTCCTAACGAGGAAAACATGGTTGACAGGTAACGGCGTTGACAGGCATATGGCTGCGGAGGCTATTAATATTTTAGTTAAGTCTTTGAATCAGAAGGGCAACAACGGTTGAAAATAGAGCATCCATGCATAATAAACTGAGGGTTAAAAAACACCTCGCACTTTGAACGCTCATGTCCTAAATTTGCCTCGAGGAGCAGCAGCAGACATAAAGCCAGGCATCCAATTAACCATAGGTATGGTAATCATATTATGTCTGCGTCTGTGTGTGTGTGTGTGTGTGTGTGTGTGTGTATATGTGCGAGAGAGGAAACGAGCAGAGTGACAGCTTTGGTGCTCCCTGTAGCATGGCTAAACCACTGTCGGAAGAAGTGCCGTGCTATCATTAATATATGTATGAGAACTAGCGTCTACCATTTAGTCTTGGCCTTCAATATTTCCTCCCTAATGCTTAAAGAGAATAATTATGCCCGTAAAGAATCTCAGAGAGAATAATATATCAGCTTTTTGCAAATTCAAAGATGGTCCGCAGATGTTTTCTGTGACCTAGAAACACTAAGTTAAGCAATCACATTAAGGCTCATAGGTGCACATCAATATTTCCACAAACCTCTTATGACATATTCTGTACATATGTTCCCCTCTCTCCTGCTGCCCCGTGTGTTCATGCATACTCACACACATGCGCTCATTAGTATGCAAAAAGGAGCAAGCCGTCCTTCTGCGTTACGAACTACTACTACAGACTTTGCTCGGCTCCTCACGGTGATTTAACATCAATTACAGGCGAAGTGTGTGTGCGTGTGTAACTGGTACCCGTCGTGGTTGTACGAGGCGAGCACCACGCTGGGGCTGGAGTAGGCGTTGCTGGTGACCCAGGTGCAGTGGACAGCGAACATCATCAGCAGCATCAACATGAGCATGGTGACGATGGACTTGATGTTGGGACCCAGACCCTCCTCAGCCTTCTCCTGCTCTGACACATGCTTGCGCACCTTGCCGGCCTGCAGGGGGAGACAAACACTCTCATGATGGACTGCAAAGTCTGCAGCGTTCCAGGGACATGAATTATTGAGTGCAATAAATTATTGAATGAACTAATTGAGCAAAGTATCTTAGAGCATCCTCAAGCTTTCCATGTTGTGTGATGAGTTAATATTATTTTACTCAAGTAGCAGAGATTTGTTGAGGCGGTGAAAATTCTGGTGAGGAGGAAATCTGCACAATGAACATTTTTCTTTACTAGCACCTCCAATTACTTGCTCTGACACCTGAAATGTGGCTAAAGATAAGTGGAGCTCGATGATAGATATGAGGATATAATTTGAACTCTGCTAAAAAGACAGTGATCCCAAAGTAAGAGACTGTAAGGTTGCACTTCATTATACTTTTAATAATATTTGTGACGATCGTCTAGTTGGGTTACGATGTATAGTTCCAGGCAAAAGTTTGGACAGACCCTTTTATTTAATGGGTTTTCTTAATTTTTTTATTTTCTACATTGCAGATTAATACTGAAGACATTAAAGCTATGAAATGGATTTATGTAGTGAGCAAAAAAAGAAAACTGTAAACAAAGCTAAATTTGTTTTATATTTTAGATTCTTCAAAGTATCCACCTTTTGCTTTATTTACACCTTTTGTGCTCCCTACGTAAATCCATATGTGTCTTCAGCATCAATCTACACATACTGTTGTTTACATTCATGTTCATGCTCCTTTACCAACAGCTATTAGCAGATATGTGCATTACAGTTTGCTTGTAAACAGCAAAGCCTTTAAGGATAATGAAAATGTCCATCACAGCATTTTTTCCAGCAGTGCAGGGCAGCAGGGACGTGTAACAAGCACTATCACTAGAAGCAGAATTTCAACATTGCCGTCTTGATGTTCAAAAACTGGCTCAAACGTGTCATTTTCAAAGCATTTGTCAATTTTACAAAATTGTTACACAAGCTAAGATGTTATTTCACCTCTGAAAGACAGGCTTTTGCGGGTTGCACATGAAATGATGTCATGACATCACACTTCGGTTCGACAATGTCAGCAGTCAGATCAAAATTCAAACAAGTGAGACAGCTAAAATTATGGCAACAGCATCAAACAGTTGCAGCTGAATCACAGTTGAATCACAGTTTACCCAAACTGGCACTCAAAACTGCCGGGGAGGTGAGGAGGGAAGATGATAAACATGCGACTGATAAATATGAACTCCTGTGCAAAAGCTGTGAAAAGTCACAGGAACTTTGCAAAATATCTCAGTGACTGGTGTTTTGTCTTTTCTTGTTTGCTGCGACATTAAAGTGTTAAATTTAAGGCATTTGAGAATTCAAGCATCTGTTGCAGGGCAGAGTGCAAAGAATGACATTTCTGTGGATGTGGAATTTAACATTTTTTTTCTGTCCTGTCTCGACCTTGTCATAAAGATTCCCAGAATTCCTCTTGTCGTCCTCGTCGCTGCTGTCTTCTGCGGGGGGCTTCTCCCTCTTTGTGTCATCGCCCATGTAATGCTCAAAGACGCTGGAGAAAGCCACCGCAGACAGCATGCACACCACCGGAGTCAGTGTCAGCATCAGACGCACCATCACACCGGCAAAGTAGACTGCACTGATGGCATACAGGGCCACTGGAACAAAATAGAAAAAAAAAAAAAAGAAGGTGGTGGTTGAGAGGCGGGGGTGCGGGGAAGAGACGGGGAAAACAAAGTACAGACAAAGGTCAGACAAGGAGAAAGACGGTTTGAATGTAAAGGAGAGACAGGAAAATGGAGCGGAGTGTGTGAGGAGGAGATAAAGACATGAAGAAGAGAAATTGAGTTGTTAGAGCAACGCAGCATAATCAGTCTATGTTGGCTCTGCACAACTCAAACCCTAAATGGAGAGAGCGCTGGCTGCTTTCCGCCCTTGAGAAGTGTCGACCCGGCTCAACAGGTGCATGGCTAATCAATAGCTGTAATAGGCTGATTAAGTCTGAGGGAGAAACAGACTGCTGAAGGACTGTTTCTGCCGCTCAAAGGTCCTCTGCCCTTGATTGTGGCTGTCTTACTCTGTAAACATAAAAGTTTTGAGTTGCTTTTTTTTTTTTAAGAAGTTCAGTCCCCCTCTGTGTCTTTCCTTCAGGCAAATGGAGAGAGGGGGTTCACAATATTGTAGACAGAGGAGAGACTTATGATATACTCTACAAATTACACATGCTAATCATAGCTTACTGTTAATAAAGCAGAAAAATGACTGTGACAGAACAATTAGTAATGAAAGGGCTAAAGCACTTAATCTGACAAATAAGCAATGACAAAATGGAGTCGTGAAGTGGAAGTTAAAGTCCTATTCATTTTCTCCACAGACTGTATTCAATGACTGACACTTGGGGAACTTTCAAAGCTTGGATGGATGTGACTCTCCAAGTTCAATCATTTGCACAAAAAATAATAGAACTGTGTGTGAAAATATGAAAAAGGTCAAAAAGGTACAAGGCTGTGTGCATAAAAACACAAGGTGGGAGGCTAACTACGCCTCCCAAGGTGCATTTTGGTAAAACGTATGCTGATAACACAATCTGCAGCTTGAATGGATTTACTTTTAGATTCACATCCAAGGCTCATCGGTATTGTATTTGGAGGCAGCCACGATGCCAATTTGACTAAATCGTGAAGAGTACTAGCAGCTCTCTGAGGCTGTACTTAAGAACAGTGTTGATGCTGAGGCTGATGGAAACATAATTCATTTTTCAGGTATCTGGTCATAAATCAATGTCCCAAAAAAATGGGACAATAATAAAAAAAAAAAAGACCTAATGATGAAGCTTGAGGAAAAGTCAGTTATTACAAGTTAAGACAATTCATTCTGAGGTGAGCATGAATGTCTGAATGAACAAAATTTCAGGACAATCCATCCAACATTTCACTCAAAACCACAAATGTCAACCTCATGGTGACGATAAACAAAAAGTCTGTGGATCACAAAAATCTGTAGGATTCTTTCATGGCAGTCCAACTGACACACTTAAAGGACTGGTACATCATCTGGGAGGGTCCTGTGTTTATATGTTAAACAACACTGAGGATATAATTAAAGGAAAAAATCCACATGGGAATTCAGAGGGGGATAAACACAGGAGCTCTATGCCGCAGTGGAAATTAAGAAGTGAAAACAAAATCTTCCTACCAAACACTCGTTCATCGTTGATGTTCTTGATACAGAACCAGAGGCCTGCCGGGAACGTGCAGACCAGGATGTGGAGGTCGAAGAAGAAAGAGACCCACGTCGTCGGCTGGTGCTCCGACACGGATGCTATGATGGGAATGTGGATCTTAGCATAGCTGGGGATGGAGGGTGGGAGGGAGGGAGAGACAGACAGGATGTAATTCATGTTGAGTTGAGTGCATTGGGAGTGCTGAGACAAATTATACAATAGATCCTCCTGATTAACTCCAGAATTATGGAGAAAAAAAAAGATAATTTACCTCCCCAGCATGCTAATGGTAAAACATGAACAAATTTAGCACCGGAGATGAGAAAGGTTTTTTTTTTTTCCCGCTGTTAGTTTTTCTGATCTCTGTGTTCCCTCTTTATTCATAATGGGCTTTTACGCAGCAGTTTCTATACGATTTTAAATATTTCTCTCCAAAGTGTTTTGTGATTACAGCAGGGAAAGAGAAAACACACAGCACATTAAGGAATTAGTATCAGCCTCCAGAGGAAGAAAAAAAACTATCCCATACTGCTTCAGTCAGCAAACGAGGAGGGGGCAGGGGGAGGGGGGGATTGATTGGGTGTGCGGAAATATCAAACATGTTGCAGTGCATTTGGAGAACACAGGGCGCCTGGTGCTATTTGGAAGCAAGACAATGGTTCAACACAGTGTGTGCTGTGCTGTGCTGTTTTCCCCTCTGGGATGGTGCAGAGGGGGGTTATAGCTGTCTTAGAAAACACACACATGCACTCGATTGAACAAGTGTTCCATCGACAGCGAGAGTGTGAAGGTCAGCAGAGCTTACCCGGTATCCCAGAGAGAGTAGAAACGACCACTCCACGGAGCGATATATCCTGGAGAAAGAGGAGCACAACCGGACAATCAATGAAAAAAATATATAACGTTTTTCTTTAACTGGAGCTTTGGAATATAGGACTGTTGGTAGGCCTGCAGGAAGTTTGTTGAAATAAGATGTGCAAGACAAAGGTTGTTCATCATGGGAAAAGTTGAAAGTAATTTCATTAGATTGTCCTTTGTTAGAATAAAATTTAATTATTCATATGGCAAACTCTATGGCTTTGAATAAATGAAATGGTTAACACTATCTGACCCATAGGCCTGGAGAAATGCGTAGCAAAGAGGATAAACTTAAATATACTGAATAATGTGGAAATGTGCATCTTATTCGCAGCCCAAGGAAACTTGATTTCTGACGTTAAGGATTTCTCTGTAACAAAAAACTGTTCATGACTAAATAAGCAACAATCAAGGTAAAGTTCAGACAAAATAGAAATCCTTCATTTTTATTACGAGTTTAATGGGACCCTGTGGAGTCTGAGCACTGGCAGCCTGATGAGGTAATGTTTGGTCTGTTTTTTGTTTTGGAAGTAACTAAGCAGTTTATTTGAGAAAATAGGTTCAGGTTCATATGAATTAAAGCGGCCAAACCCCACATTCTGAACTGTGGTTCAAAACCAAGAAAAACCTCTGTCAATGCTGAAAATGTATTCTATTGATGGTACTTAATTACTGGAATTGACTTGTTTACAAATGTAACTGAAACCATTTAAGCTGCAAATTAGACCACACAGGGTATTTTATGTGCGCATGCAAATGTCTTATTTTGGTGGAGCTTTGATCTGGAATACATTTCAGCTCTGAACCGTTGCCTGGGGGCTCTCACAGCCACTCACACACTCACATGTGCACAGACAACACAAACAAGAGCATTAGCCCCATATTTGAAATTTTGTGACGTTTGCACCGACATATAGCGGCAGCATGTCCTTTGATGCTCTTTAAGAGAGATTGGGCCTAATGCGCACAATAATAATGATAACATAATCACAGTGGCAAAAAATAGAGGCGTTTTTAAATAAGATGTTACAAAGCAGGCGAGCAAAAGATGTGAAAAAGCAGTAAAAGTGAGATGAAGGCGACATTTTAAGGGGTAATTTAAAGGATGACACTGATTTAACCAATCAATACTTGGCTCTGTGTTCACAGAGGAAACCCAACTGGCTCCTCTGTTGCAGAGATTCTCATGAGATGAGAAAGTCTGACAAACCGGAGAAGGACATGCGCGGTTTTGCTGCAAAGCTGGCACATCACCAAACAGTCACTGACTCCTACTGTTCAACTCAGATGGCTCAGATGGATCACAAGGTTTACCAGACGCCCGGTTAAGGCCAGGATCCTCACGAGACTGGACTTCTACATCCACATGAGAGGGTAGTCAGTTCTAAAGTGGGCAGGCAACCAATCTAAGGACGCCAGTATTGCTGTAGATGTAATGTGCCACCATCTCTTTGCACTGGGCAAAAGGCCTGGCTGCAGTGTTTACACAATCTGCTGTGACAGAATGTCAGATTGTTGGTTTAGGCAAGTAAAAAATCTGCTACCTAAATCAAGGTGACAAAAGCAATATAAGATGTCAGGTAAAAAACAGGCACATACTTTATTAAGGCTCATTACACACTGCAGAAAAGGTGTGTATACACAGCCTAAGGGGATAAGTGAGTTCTCCTCTTACATAGTAAACAATATTACCTTTCATGGTACCAGTCTGAGGTAATGAACCACTAGAAAAAGGGAAGCAAAGCCAGTGTGGTGCTGTTAAAAATGGCTGCTGTGGTGCACCAAACTCTCCATCTCATCGTGCTTTCAAAGTAAGATGCTTAACTATGTGAGTCTTCGGATTCAAGATTCTGAATATGTCATCTTAAATCTGAACACTTCAGCAGGAGACAAATAAAATCAATAAATAGCAAGGAGGCAACATTTGAAAGGTCTTCAACCTTGAGGCCTCTACTGAGGCCACAAACCCAGGCGGAGCTGAAAATACCAGAGAAAAACATTAACAAGGACAAAGTTCAACCAGCCGGCTGTGCACATCAGGGTTCAACCAGGCCACTCAAAAACAACACATACACAAGTCAAGTGCACAAAAAAGGCTCTCTTTAAAGAGCAGTCCTCCCCCACCACTAAACAGTTCTCCAACTTGCAAAGTTGCAGCATTCATATCAGCTTATATTTGTTTATCATTTGTATTCCAGGTTGAAACTAAATACTGATTAGCGTCCCACTGGGGAGGCCTGCAGGTCAGACCATCGGGGGATAGTGTAGGAACATACAGTAACTTTTGGCTAAACAAAGAAAACAGAATCTAAAATGGCTCAAATCCCAGATCTGGATGACCACCAAAATCTGGCCAACTGATCCTTGCACAAAAGACTATTTGTACACCAAATCTCAGCCAAATTCTGGGTAATTTCTAACATACTGTGTGAATAAATAGACAGAAACAGACTTTAACCATCTTCTATTTTAGTGCTGTTGAAGAAAACTACTATGATAAAGTGGTATAAGTTACATTACGATGAGTGATATTTAGATTGGTTTGAAGATTCACACATCAGTATTGGAAGATGACCTGACCACTCTTCATCTTCACCAACTTTACTACATAACAGACCTCATATATTTGCCATCTTTGTTGTGTGTCCATGTGCAACAACGCAACACAAAGGACATTTCAATTTATTGTGAAACTTAATGCTGCATTTGGGAGATGCAAATGTTACATTTCTTGGTTTGTGTGGGTATATCTCCGTTGTCGAGGACCTGGACTAATTCATATACCAAGTATGTGGAAATTTATTGGTAGGCTTGGCTTAATGTACATGGACGTTTATTATATGCAGTCGTGTTGAGAAATATTGATGAGAAAGTAATGTGCACAGGCAGATTAATAAGATCTGTAATGGCCCATCAATGTAAACATTTTAACTGCAAGACATTCAGTAGAAGAGCATTCATTAATATAGGACTGTAATTTCTTTTCAATTTAAAATGTTTGTCTATGTTCAGTAATATGTATATTGATTCATGAGAAGCCTCCCTATTTGCCAAACCATGATATTTCTTGCAACTGATGATAATTGCTTCGAAACGACTAATGATTCTTTTTAAATAATCTGTTGATTATTTTTTCAATTAATTCATCTTAGTAAATGTCAGAAAAACATTAAAAAAAAATGGCTGACACAATTTCTCAGAGCCCAAGTCGATGTCTAACAGTCAAAAACATGAAAGACATTCGATTTGCAAAAGTATAAAACAGCTAATTCTCAACACTGTGAAACTGAAACCCAAAAATTGTTGCCATTTTTTTGTTGACTGATTTTCTGTCAACCAACAAATCTTGATTGATTGAGTCTCCAACACTACTGTGAATCCACGTGAGCAGATGTGCATTCATACCTGTGTATGTGAGATAGATCACGGTGAGGAAGACCACGCCAGCAGCAAGAGAGACCCCAAGGAAGAACAGTGTCTGGAACTCCTGTCTGGTCAGCCTGTCCTTCAGGTACTGTAGGAAGGCGTAGGCTTGCAGGAGTGCAAACACACCTTAGAGAAGCCACAGACAGAAACAGAAGAATGAGCAAACACACAATAGGAAACTCACGCTGAATATTTGAGGAGGCCCTGATTCATGCTGTCGCCTGCAGGGTACAAAGCAGGTTTTTACATGGTTAAGAAGCGCCGTCGTCAGTTTGGCAGAATTCTCGACAAAGCAGTTCGCGATAGCCCCCTTTGGCTGTTTCATGCAGATGTGAAAGACAAATACTGCGGGACAACATATTTCAAATGCATGAGACAGATTTGTGTGAATAAGCCCCTTCCCTTCCCTTCGCCTCGTCTTTCTTTTTGCAGCCCCCCTTCGGTCACACTTTCCTCCGCTCCTTTGCTCTGTCACTTTCTCAGTGCTGTTTCCTCCGGTGTGTCTCTCTGTTTGCACGGTGAATTCGATATAAAAAATTGAATAGAGGCCCGGTTTCCCTCCCTTTCGTCACCTCCCATTCCTTTGACAAACTTTGTGTGATATGGGCCTGCTCCTCCGCTCGCCCACCACCGCCCACGGCAGGTCTCACCCATTTCCAAGGTTAAGCCCCTGCCTGTCTCCTGGAGAGGCGCCATGGTGCTAACACGCTTGTCACTCTATGCCACCCTGCCTGGCTGCCACAGGGGCTGACATCTCAAGGGTATAGACCGTGGCTCTGTCACTCTCTTCCTGTCTCCCACTGTGCTCCCTGAATGCTACCACCAGATGTTCTGAGCAGCTGCTACCCAGGCGACATGAAAACACGCTCGCTCTCTGAGAGATAGAGAGAGGGGGGAGCCAAAAACAGAGAGGCAGAGATGATTTTTTTTTTTTTTTTTTTGGTGGTGCATCCTTCAAAGCCTCTCATAATGCTGTTTATGTTGTCGACACCCAGGAAAACAGGGACACTTCAGCGTACGTCTGCTGCAGTGAGTTCTCAAAAAAAGGTGACGCTCAGTCTTCATAAAGCTGCCAGCGACAGTCTTCTCCCAATCTGGATGTAAATGAACACAAGAATCACGCATATACATACGCACCCATCCGTGCTGTCGGGCAGCAGATGGGCCTACTCTTGAGAGGCGAAACTGAACAAACTTTAATAAAGTATCCACACGCCAAAAAGGAAAAGTACTTAAAGTGCTAAACCCATATGGGTGGCATGTGTGAAGTCGCATACTTTTTCTATTTTCTTTTTTTAATTTTGTAAATGTATTCCGAGAAGGTTCTGTGTTCTTCCGCACACAGAGCATGACTAACGCTGTCAGCGAGAGGGGATTCAATTCCCGCTGCAGCCAACCAATCTTAAAGCGTGTGCATCCACAGTTCTGTAAGGTGCTTTGGATAACAAGCCAGTGACTTATGTAAAGTCACACCTTTAATACACCGACTACAGCAGCCAGTCTGAACCCTTGCGCTGTGTTTTGTGGCATAAATTTGTTTGCAGGGTCAGGGCAGGTTGGAGGATGACATGAAAGCTCTGATATAATATCTCTGTACCGAGTGTGTCCTTGTATAAAATCCAGACAGTCTGCTCAGTTACTTTATGTAACTTTAAACATAATAGTGTTAAAATGTAAACACTCAAATTCAAGGGACGCATTTTAACACAAGTCTGTGTTTTAGCAAAAACAAATGTAGTATTAACCCGCATTAGCTGATTTGTGTCCAGTTGTAGGCAGCTGAAAACACTGACATATTATCACCTAATGACATTGATATCATGAAAGGGTCAGCAAACACTCAGACAGACACAGAGCAACATCAGCAGTCATTTGGAGTTTCTTGCCACCTGATGAAGTCCAATACTCACCAACTCCTGAGGAAAATATTTGGCTCTTTAGTGGCTAAATGTGTGATTACGTTCACCAACTAGTCGCTCATTTTGTTAGTGTAAAACAGGTACAAGGCTGAAACAGAACAGTGAATTCGAGGGCTGTGCTATTACGTACTTGTGAGAAGCTCCGACATTTGCTGAGAAAGGTATGATAGAGTCATAATCGCAGGCACCAACATTTTCCAAGAAATGCTGACTTCATCGTTGCACTGAACAGCATTCATATTGAAATCTTCTTGAAGGGAACTGGTCCTTCCGAGACAAATGCAAGATCAGCCACTCTGGAGGCAGAGAGGGCGGGACTTACCAGCAGCTGCCATGTGCTCGCTGGTCCTGATTGGCTGGAAGCCGACAAAAGGGATCTGCATCGACAGTACGAGACCCACGATGTAGAAAGTGCTGTAAGCTGTAAAAAGAGAAGAAACAAACATGAATGAGAAACAGGGAGTGAGAGGGGAGACCAGACAAGACACCAAACAATCAAAATAAACTATCGCACTTCTGAAAACCTTCTATTCTGCTCCATCACTCCAGTTTTGGTCCCACTAAGGGAAATCAACCTCAATAGAAGTATTTAAAGTCCATTGATTTTCACTGTTGCACCTCAGAGGGAGTAAATACAAAATACCTAATCTAATGTCATTTACAGAGAAAATGGGAGCTGGCTCGGCGCAGTGTGGCGGGGAGGCCTGGAGTGAGACAACGGTGTTGAGAACAGTGCGACTCCCACCTTTGTAGCTGGGGGGAACCGATTCGCAGACGCACCAGCTTAATTAAGATTTCATACTCTTCCTGAAGAGTGTGCCTCATTTTTGAAGTAGTTGTGACCGCCCTCAGCAATCTCTTTCTCACTCTTCTGCTATTGACTCAAGACACAGAGAGATGAATTGTGAGGGAACATAGACTGCGAGGCATTTCATTAAACCGCGATTTTCTTTTTTGGTTTTTGCATGTTTCTTTGTTGTGACTAAGACACCTGGCTCGGAGAAGATGCGCTGCAAGATGGAAGGTGAGGAATAAAGGAGGCGCTTAAATACTTAATGTCTTTTTTGTCAACAGAATTTGTCTACAAATACAGTGGGGTCCAAAAGTCTGAGACCACAATGTAATACTATTTTTTTAATATCAATTTAACATTTGAGTGAAAAGTTGGATATTTAAAAAATGCATATGAATTTCAGAATATCTTGGTATGGACCCCTTTTGCTTTATTGACAAAATACACTCGAGAAGTTTGTACAAATTTGTGCAAAACTTGACAATGCTCCAAAGAAATTCTTGTGAATAAAAGTCCATGACAGCCAGGAGTCATCGGTCTTAAACTAGTCCTTACAAAGCTTACAGGTGTGTTTGGTTTCATTATCGTGCTTCATTATAATTCATTCTCCACACAGATGCTAACCAGAGGGTGTATCTAAAGAATGGAAAGGTACTTCTCCTTGGTCAGGGTGGAGTCAATTTGATGCAGGTGTCCAACTCCAGAGTACATACACTCTTCTGCTACTGTCATAAATCTCTAAACAGGATTTTTTTCCAGTCATCCACTGTGAAACTGCTGGTATTTCGTAGCCCACCCCAAGCGTGTGGCCTTGTTTCCCCTCCTGAGAAGAGGTTTAGAAACTGCTGCTCGTCCTTTGAGACCACAACAAGACAGCCTTCTTCTGACAGTACTTTTGCTCATTGGAGTCTTGCATTCATTATTTAGCAAATGCTGTATCTGTGATGAAGTTGTTTTTCTATCTCTGAGGGAAGTAAGCTTGATGTATTGATCTTTTGATGGTCACTTGTGGTCTGCCTCATTATGCTTTGATTACAACTGATCCAGTTTCTGCAAAGCATTCTGCTGCCTTAGAAACCTTTCGACAGCCATGATCTAATGTCCCTCTTTGCTTAGAAAAACGATTTGACTCCTGACACTTTTACTTACTTTTGAAGCCATCCTTCCCAACTATGATCTGCTGAACACTGAGTGGTGAACACTGGTTTCAAGTTGAGTTACTTAAATGAGCCTCTAACGAGCAGATCAAAACCACCTGAGTGTCATCTGAATGTAAACTTCAGTGGAAGGGATACAAGTCAAAGAAATATTTTTTTTCTATATGCCACCACAAATTTGCTTAAATTTGCTGGATGACCTAGAAACAGTGCAGAATTGTATTTTAATATTTCTTATGTTATAACGTCTTGTGTTTTAAAATGTTTCTGAATCCTCAAACTTTCTGATTATTTCCAGGTCAATGTGAAAATATTAGAAATTTTCAATGTGGTCTCATTTTGGACCCCACTGATGGAGGACCCCCCCTCCATCTCTCTTTTGTTACCAAAAGGTGAACAAGGTTGCTGGATGATGCTCTGGCTGCACACATACTTGAGGAACAATAAAGGCAGAAAGAAATTTTCCACTTCACCTAATGGCATCGTCAAGCCAAATTTCATTGTTGAAGAACCGTTTGGAGAAGGAGCAGACGTAGGTCAAATCTCTCTCACCGTGAGAAGGCCATCATTTATTTTCAAAGCTCTCAAAGACTGCACTCTGTGGTTACAATGGGTACAACATATAATTATGTGTAAATGATACTTGACATGGTATCATTTGCGTCGACCACAGCAGAAGTGCCCGACCCGAGCTCATGGCTAAGCTGATGACGGATGTGAGGAGGGTCTGACGGACTGAGCTCCAGTTCTCTGAGCTGGCTCATAATGTGCCGGAGCTGCCACGTGTTCGGTGAAACTGGGATGTTCTGTGGAATAACACGCCTATCCTCTTTCCCAGCAGTCTGCCTCTGGTATTTATGGCAAAAAAATAAAAAATAAAGAGGATCAGGTAGCAGGTGGCTGCATTTACTGTTAAGTGGTGTGTGGGTGTGCGGATGTCTGCACTGACCATGATGGAATGCTTACGGTTGTGAGAGATGAGCACAGGCGTGACTGGGCATTTGAGCTTGTTTCAGGGTTAAATGCCTGGGCAATGATGTTGGGAGACACATAGAAGTAGTGCTGGTTTGTCTGTTTATTGCATATATATTTATTCTAATGGGAGATGATCTGAAAACACAGTCAGCTCCCATTTCAGCTACTGTATGTGGGGGAGTTCAAAACATCGAGTCGCACACTAAAAGTCTGGTTTAAGTTTGTGTGTTTGTGTGTGTGTGTCTTACCGATGTAGACTCGTCTGCTGTAGCGTTGCATCAGCAGCAGCACAAACACATGCAGAGGAATCAGGTTGATAATAAACACATAACCTCCCCATGCTGACACCTAGAACACACACATACACAGAACATGTCAGTCAGCCTTCTAGGACATCATCCTTTCTCTAAAACAGTCTTCATCTAGAAACTAGTGGCCCATATGATCAATTACTCTACATTTTGTTTTTCTGCTTCAAAGACAGTAACCCTGCTGAGTGGAGGCTTTCCTGTTAAAAAGCTTCAAATTAGCTTTGCAGGAAAGATGTCAGGTTTGCTTCAGTGACAGGAAAAACTCAAAATCCAGCTCCAGGTGAGACACAATGGGTTTCCCATATTGTCACCACATAACAAATGACTAGGTATTCTCCTATTTCTCATGCTAAAAAAACATTTTAAAACCTGTTGGATTATCAGAAAAATGCATGTCACAAAAAAAAAACCTGAATAGCTGACATTTTGGACATGCATGGTTATCACAGAGCAGCAGCAATATACCAAATGCATTGAGGCAGCAAACCCTAAATAAGCCCCTCATGCATAAAGGCTTTTAGTGTATTTATTATTTCTTGCTTTCAGAGCTCTGTATGGAAATGCAATTCAAAGTGCAGATTAAAAGCTCTGCCTCAACGGTGCATTCATGTGCAATTCTAAGTGACTGTAGATTGTGAATTCAGTGCTGTTTACAGGCCCCCCACTCTCTCAAAGGGAGGCCACCATAATTAATGTTTAACCTCTGGCAACACTAAATATGTTGCAACAGGTTCTAATTTAACCACTTAACTGGTAATATGTTTTTGAATTTGTCCGACAAGCAGTGCAAAACCCAAAGATATTCAGGTTACATTTAAAGAACATAGAGAGAAAAGCAGCACATCTTCACACTTGACAAATGTTAAGTCATGAAATGTTTGAAATTTCAGTTGAAAATGACTCAAAAGATTAATGGATTATCAAAGAATAGATTTTTGTCAATCAGCTGGATGACTCACTTCAGCTCCAAAATATTATATTTAAATAAAACCAAAAATCAAAATGTGCAATATGTGACTGTCATATAAACTCAAACACCATTTGAATGAAATATAAAGTAAATCAATCCACACGTAACAAGCAGCCACTCAAACATGCCTGCACCCCTGCACAGAGTTCACCTCACACGCCTTGAATACAATCCTTCAAGAAGGGTTGTAAAACCATCTTACTGCCTCTTCTCCATTAGACACAAGCACACAGCTATAAAAAAAACTGACTTATATAGAATCTATAAAAACTAGGCAATCATACTTTACATGTTAGAAGTAAAATATGAGATGCACCAATAACTTTAAAAGCTCCACTAAAATTATACCTCAGTCGGTTTTGAGGTTCGCTAAATATCACAACGCTGGATGCGGAGGCCATAAAACAAGTCTACAAAAACACAACTGACAAGTTTTCAATTGCCTATACTTGACTACAGCAAAGGGCAAATGGAAATGGTGAGAGCACTCGACTGACAGAGAGGAGAGCAAAGTGATAGAGTAAAAGAATACAGAAAAGGTGTGAGTGTTCAGAGGAAGAAAGCGAGATGGAGGAAAAGAGAAAGGAGAGTTGTGAAGTGCTGGAAAGTGAAACAGAGAAACAGAAGAGAGTGAATTAAACAGGAGAGGGGTTTGCATGTACGCAAATTGTTTGATCCTCTTTGCAGCCACTTGTCAGAAAAAGCCGCACTGCACCTGCTAAGTACGATAAAAAGAGCATTCACTACACTTATGCAATCACAGGAAAAACGAGCATGTCATGTCTAATTGATAAAAGCATTAATATGCTGCATTAAGGGAGAGAGTGAAAGAGAAACTCCCAAATAAGTTCCATGCTGAATGGTTAGGTGCAATTATCTTTTGGCAGTCGTTCTGCATCTGTTCTCTCAGATGGTGACAGCCGTTCAGTGGCATGTGAACTGTAACTTGAATAAATACCACAGATGACTTCAATTTAAGACTCATTTTCAGTGTTGACAAGGGCAGGTCATCGAGTCTCTGTTGCTGACAACAAACTGAAAACATGATACTCGAAACAGTACAAGGCTACTGGCTCTGAGGCTGTAAAACTCGTGATATGTCTGCTATGTAAATTCTTAAATGTCTAGTGAGTGTGTATGATGTTGTCAGAAAACTAGACAGAGTGCATTGAGGAAATGGAATTCAAATTTGATCTCTGCATTTGGCCAAAACTGACCCTTCTGAAGTCACCAAACATGCTGCATTTGTAAGAAAGAGCAAGTCAAATCAGCTCCTGAACTCCGACACTGAGCAGTTTATCCAAAAGATGCTGTGCATTAGAAAACACAAAGATAAGATTATATATTCATTATGAATATCTGTGAATGAGATGAATAAGCTGTTTAAAAAAAAAATCATGGAGCTATTCACAAAAAGCATGCCAGCTGCACCAGCGTTTCTGAGGGTAAACCTAATAAAAATGCCTCTTTAAAATATCGATCCCTCCGTTAGACTCCCTGGTGTCCATGAGGTGCATTATTGACAGAGAGAGTCAAAGTCAACATTATGTTTAAGGCTCGTTTTTCCCTTTGGACACTTAACTGGGCAAAAGCGTAGGAGGCTCAATGCCATGTCAGAGGGATGGAAGAGAAGTGGTTTTAAAAATTCTCATGTTCACCATTGTGTTCAAGCGAACTCAAAATCAAGATTACCAGCAGTTCTAATAACTAGTCTAATTTACACACTAAATTAATAGTAATCTACCATTGTGTTATAGATTATATAGGCAGAACACTTTGACTGGCTGATGGCATTACTAAGTCTGGACCAAAGTGGTGGATTGACCGGCCAATATCACCATCCCCAGATTCATGTTGCTAGAATAAAAATGAGATTCCCAGTAATAATTACCATTTAGATACTGGCCTGAACAATATTCACAAGTCAGAAATCAATAAATACTGTGACCTCGATATGAGTCATGGTGGTTTCAGGGTTATTCAGCAAACTCTACAATGCAACTTGATCGCAGATTTATCTCTCCAGTTTTTATAATAAATGGTCATGCCAACAGAGCGCACAATCAAGTGGGGGAAAAAAAGAATGGGAGAAACTGGCCATCTGGTCACATTTGCGGACCATGCAAAGATGAATGTCCATGACAAAAAACCAAAGCTGCGCATGTGTGTGTGCGTGTGCACGAACAAGCTCTATTTGAAATTATGGTTCTAACAGCCAGCCCTCTGCCCAAGCCACAGGCTAACAGCTTAGGGCAGGAATCAGAAAATGTTTGGAGCAAAGTCTTTTAGCCGTTATCGCTCTCTGCATTTCATACCGGGCTTATCTGATGACCTCAGGGCCACTCTGAAGAGGATATAGAGAACACAGCATGCAACGGGGAGAAGGGGTTTACTCTGTGTGTGCGTAAATTTGTATTTGTGTGCACAAGTGTTTGCAGCCTGCCCATGTGCTCTTGTTGGGCATCATTCTGTTTATTTGTGAAAATGAATATTGTTCTGTTTGTGTGTTTGTGTATTTACTGCACTCTCTAACATAATAGAACATCTGGTTCATTAAGAGGACTTCAAGACGGCATTATAAACAAAGATACTTTATGATCAAGGATGAAGAGAAAGGTTGCAGTTGTAAGAGACTGCTCGAGGAATCTACAGTAGATTCCACTGTTCGGCAGCATGTCTGTGTGAGTCACATGGTGATCACTCCAGAGCTACAGAGGTCAGAGCCCTGCTTACATTTTACTCTGACCACAATGACATTCTAGCTGTGAGCTGCAACCTTATCTCTTATTTTCAATTAAACAAGACTAAAGGTCCACAGCCATACGGGTCTCTGAGGCCGTACTTGGGCGAGCTGTGCTTTGAGCTAAATGTGAACATCAGCATGCTCACATGCTCACAATACAAATGCTAACATGCTGATATTTGGCAGGTTTAATGTTTACCATGTTCACCATCTTATCTTTGTGGTATTTGCATGTTAATATTTATGAACTAGCACAAAAAACAAATACAGCTGAGGCTGATGGGAATGTCTTTTACAAGTATTTGGTCATTTGAGCAGATGATGGTGCCAGATGGAAAAATCAGGGGATCACCAAAGTTATTACCATTCATTCAGAGGGGAGCATGATGTCTGGCATTACAGGAAAAATCTGAGGATAACCAAAGTCATCAAGCGTCATCCTCTGGACATCTGTGCAAAATTTCATAGCAATCCATCAAGTAGTTGTTGAGATATTTCAGTGTGGACCAAAGTGGTGGATCGACTGACCACTGACATCCCCAGAGCCGTTCTGCTAATGTGGCTAAAAAGTAAAACAAAGTGACATTTTCTAAACAGTCACCTAAGGGCCGTTTGTTCAGAGCATTTAATCAATACTTGATTAAGCAAAGGAGCGTTTGGTGTACCCTGATGTTACAGGTAGCTCTTCTAGAGGGGACTGTGGAGGGTATAGAGAGAAAAGCAGGCCAAAGCTTTGGGAATGAACACTGCAGTTGATCCATGCATCTGCTTTTGTTCTGTCCTCTGTTTTTCCTCTCACTCCACCCTCACCCCTGGTGGGATGAAAGGAGGATGTTGCACAGAGAAGCAGAATGGTCCCTGTGGCTCCTGTCCATCAGTAGGTCCTGCTGCTCTGATCCTCTTCTTAATCTTGTCCTTCTCTGTCCTCTCCTCTCTGATTATGCCAATATCCAGGCAGCGGATCTCTCTGTCTCCATATCTGCTTTACGAGTGTCACATTCAATTGAGCCCCACGGGAAAATGTAGCCATGGCTATATCCTGATTAAACTGACAGCGGAAGGTGATGGGGTGGTAAAAAAAAAAAAAGGGAAGTAGGGTTGGGTCAACGAGTGCATGCGGTACTTTGTGTGCAGGACCAAGAGGAAACAGTGGAGGCGGTCGAGGAAGTTGATGGTGTTGATGGAGACATACAAGCCTAGTTTGTTGCTCGCTGCTAGAGGTCTCATCTGCAACAGTGGGTGGGCTGCAGATACAGTACAGAGGAAAATCACATCACTGAGCAGAGGGGAAGAGCGGGTGTGAAGGAAAGAAAGTAGTAATAAGGAGAAAGAAGACTCAATGTTCCCATTGCTGCTGACTAGGACAGTGCAGAAGTTACACATCACAATATACAGTCTCCTGCCTTACCTGCATTTCACTCTCTCTCTCTCTCTGTCCCATCCTCATCTTTCCACACATCTCTCTGTTCCTTTGTCTCCATCATCTGTTTTGTCTCCTATTCTATTCATCTTTCCATCACTCCTCTTTCCAATCCTCTCTAACCCCCCCCCACCTCCCGGATGCTGTGGCCCAGTGTGATCGATGAAGCTGGATTTCGGTAATCTGTTTCATTTGATATCTGTCTCACTGCCGGCCACAGAGATTAAGTCTGAAATGAGCAAGAAGCTGGAGATTTTCATAGGCGATCACACTCCCTCACACACACACACACAGACACGCACACACAAACAATCTGTCGCTGAGGCAGTGTGCCTGGATCGTCTTTTTATCTCATCTCTCTCATCAAGCCCCTGATGGGCTTGTGCCTGAATTCATAAATAATGCAGAAAACACTGGCTGAACTGCTCCTCCCCTTTCTCCATGCATTGCCATGTCTGTACCGGACAGAGGAAAATCGCCCCAATGCTATCATTTCCTCTGCAGGGTTAATTATCATGAACCAGTTTGGAATTCATAACCGGCTCCAAATACAAAGTAGAATTTGCTCAAACAAATGCCTTTCAATTCTTCAGTCAGCTTGAGTCAACATACATGTGTAGGGTTTAGATTTAGTGTTAAAAAAAAAATGACCAGAGCTAATGCTTCACAAAAGACAGCTGAAATACACAACAATAATTTCACAATAGAAAAAAATTCTGCCTAACATGACACAGCATTTCCCGCAGCACTGAATGAGAAAGCAGCATTTTTTATATCTTGGATTCAAAGTGCTGGGGAATTAGTTAGTGCCAACTGAAGTAAAGACTAGTATAAATCTGTGAAGATTCTTTATGCATGTACAAATACAGATTATTTATAGTTCTCTTCATTTTACATCGTAACTTAAAAGAATCATTCTTGTTGCTTATGATAAATGATTGCTTATGGCAATGCAAATATGCTAAGATTTTTGCTCTGAATATATTTGGGTGTCTTCGCTGACTCAAATAATGGGACAAGAAATGGAAATGGGTTGATAAGAACTGGAATAAATAAGCAGAATCGGACACAGAATTGATGAAAACCTAAATTATACCAAACCCTATCAATCAGTTTTTGTCTCCAAAGGGCAGCTGGTTCCACAGCCATTAAACACAAGCAAAAAAAAAAAAACAAAAATGCATAAACACCATATATTTACATCTAATAAAAAATAGAAACGTGTAAAAAGCAAAGTAAACAAATTGTAGGAATTTAAATATACGTTAAATAATGAATAAAAAGAGAAAATCATAAAATATTTAGAATTCAGGTCCTAAAGAGATATATGAACTTTTGACTGAGCTTATTTGAGAAACTGGCAGAGCTGGGTAACAAGTCATAATGTGATCGTGACTTACAATTCCCAGCTAAAAGACAGATGGTTCAGGCAAATAAATCCTGTCCAGCCAATGGTGTGTTTGTGTCAGTGTTTGTGTGTGAACTATTCTTACCATGTAGAAATAGGAGAGACAACAGCCGATGGTCCAGAATACTGAGCCTGTCTTCACTGATTTCACCTACAAGAGAGGAAGAGGTCACAAAATGACACAGCAGTCACAGCAGTATGTTCACCACATATGCTTCAGCATCAAACAAGACATGCAGACCCACGGTTTGTGTTTCAAGGACACTCGAAACTAAAGGCCGCACATTTCCTGGGATAATGACGAGGTGTTCTCCTTCAATTACAGCAGAAAAATCTCAAATCTGGTGTGAGTGCAGGCTGTCCTTTCGTCTAAAGGTCCACTCTATTTGCTTTATGGTCCCACACTGCTGCAGCACTAGAGTGTCATTAAAAGCTTTGTTTACAGTGTGATTCACCAGATTTAAGAGTAAGTTAGGACACGCATTTCAAAACTAATGGAAAATGTGTAAAGCCAACTTGTATATGCGCACTTAAAATGTTATAAGGAGGCAAAAATGCATATTTTGTGCATCTTTAAAAGCAGTTTAATGATCACAGCCTAATTATCACAGCAGATATGAAACAGCCAGCTGTGGTGAGACGGGATGAGAGGAGAGCGATTGAGACTAGACCAACAAATACATCTTGTAAACAAGCTCTCCTTCCTCACCACAGGACGATAAAGTAGGCAAGTATACGCATTAACATTTAAAAACACACCAAGAGAATAAAAACTTGCACACACACACAAAGAATAAAAGATGCATTTATAACAGTGACCTTCCACATTTTCAAACTGCAGGGTTGGGTTGTCAAAAAGCTTGATTGCATCCAACAATGCTTGAGGTTTGCTGATGAGAGGGAATCAGTGATCGCTGGACCAAGGTGGTCTCGCCCAGATACCCAGCAGAGCGTCGCAGACAGACCCCAGGATCAGCCACCAATCAATCAACTGTACAACAGCCACACGGACACCAACACTGCTTCACATTGGAGGTGCACGTAGAAATACCCGAATACAAATGTAAGCTGTCCTCAAGCAGTGCTTTCCCTGTGTGTTGAGGTCAGCCACTGTAAGTAGGTCTGCAGTGACCTGATTATTTTTCTTTATTTTTTCTAACTTTTGTTTGCGGAAGAAGGAAGAAGCCCCAGTCAGACGAGATTTATTTCCCTAGGGTAGATGGAGTGATTGCCGGCTGATTTTCTGCCCGTCTGATTTTTCACCCCACACCTCAGTAACAATTTCAGCTCAAATTACAAATGGTTTTTCAGTGAACTGTAGAAGCTGTAGAACAGGATTTTGCTGACGTGACAGATCACTCATCAACATCAATCAGCTCATACAATGAAGGAAAAAGTTTACAAGACCAAGACCATGCAAGCTCATCAAATGGGTTGTTGTATTGTTATAATACAGATGATCTAACTCTGCTGGTCTTTCATCAGTACAGGTGACTGTGTATTTAATACATAGTCCAAGTGACATTCAGAGGGAGACATTTAATTACTGGCTGTGTTAATAATTTAATCACAGCTGAATAATAACTGGTAAATAACACCAATCCCACTGGTGATAAAAGTCACATGGTCCTGCCTCGTATCATTGTCTGTTACAGAATCAGCTCCTGTAGATTTGTCGGTGACTAAAACATTATCTGGAACAACGGTTGTTATCATGAGGCAGGAAGGAAAACACACATTATTATTATTACTATTCAAACCCCGCTCACAGTTCAATAGACACACCCAGCTAAAACGAGTGCAGTCTAACACAATGATCCTACAGAAATCCTTCATTTATAAAAGTCACAATGTTCAGTTTTTGGTGAAACAGTTCTAAAGAGGTGTTGATTTAACTACACTGTTAATTTGCAGGCTGTAGTCTGTGGTGCTGATGAACTGTATTGTGTTATAAAGATTTATTTGGTACTCTCATGATATATATGAGGTGGACAAAATAATAGAAACATCTCTCAGTATAATGCAACACAATTGAACACCATCACAAGCTGCAGCCTCCAAAATGAGAACAGAGTTGAATCAGGATCTCTCTAAAACATTTTCAACAAAAACTGAACATTTAAACTGTCGTGAAGGTTGGATTCATTGGAAGCCTGTTTTATTCCCCTACATTAGTTTTGGGTAGATGTAAACTGGCGACTGAGTGCATATTGCCAAAGGCACAGCCACCAAAACACTTCCCATAAATGGCTCCATGTCATTTCTTTTGTTTACAAGTGACAGATTAGGATCACAACAGCTACTGTACAAGTGGCTGTGTTCTCCTTAGAGAAGAGCCCAAAGCTAGCGTGCAGCCACGTGTTGTCTATTCAGAGGCATGTGCAAACTGTGTTCAACTGGTGCCTCAACCCGCCCCTCCCTCACAACTGCCCCCCGAGCCGCCCCTCTCTTTGTGAAGACACAGAAGTCACACAGTGTGATACCAGTCCAGCTAATTAAATGTGAGCTGAGAGAAAGAGTGGAATTACTGTTACAACAATGTAGGCATGGTGCATGGGGTTAGAGCAAGGGAGGGAGAGTGAGTGTGTGTGTGTGTGTGTGTGTGTTTTCATGTTATGAAGAACTATGGTGTTAAAAAGAGCAGCTCTCCTGGGTGTGAGAGGATTCAATTATAGATTATGGGAGGGTGTGTGAGTGTGTGTGTGTTGGGAGGGGGGGTAAACACCAAGATTAAGCGAATGGAGTTGAATGGGTTATTAGCGGATAAAATGAAGGAGTCGGATAATGAAGATTGGGTTGAGACTTGAGAGAACGGCTTTGTGCATTTTTGCCATGTGGTGGAGAGGACGCTGCTAAAGAGACAAGGAAGAGAGCGGAGGACAGGCGTGAGCAACGAGATATATGCAGAGAAAGCAAGGCGGGAAGAACAAGAAAGAAGAGACAGAACGCAGAGGATGGCAAGAGCAAAACAATGGCAGGGACAAAAGAAGACAAAGACAATTAAAGGGACACGAGACGGAAGAAAGACGGAGAGGAGGAGCGGAAAACGCAAAGACAAATGTGGGTAAATGAGACTGATAATGGGAAGCAGTGGTGCATGGCCTGGATGATTGTTTTTCAGGGCCCTTGCCAAATAGAACAGAGGACGTGAGAGGTGGTGGGAGAGTGGAGGGGGATTTTTTCAATGGCACTGCTTCGCTGATGACACATCACCTTAAGAGGCAGTGATGGCTGCTGCGAGGAACACCTGCCTCACTTGGAGATGTATTGATCATATGCACGAGATGACAAGAGGCCATCATTTACCATATTCACACAGTGGCCATTTGGGATGGGAAGCTCAAAATGCTGTAATCAAAATGATAATGCTAATGCCGCACTGGTGTGTTGCACTACACACACTACTCATTGTCATTAAAGCAAACATCACATGACATCACGTGGAGTAATCATTCAAATCTGACTGACAACATTTTATTTTATAGCACCATTTGAGAGAGCAGAGAGTATTATTTCAATGCAGTTCATCCAGATTTCAGTGCAGACCCAGTTCACCTGAAGTTCATCTTTTACACAGTTCACTGATCTGCAGCTCCCTGCAGAGTTTGCAGTCCTTGTTGCCCAACTCTCTCAATATGCCACATCTCAACAAAGTTTTGTCACTTTCCTTTGTTGCCTTGCTCTTTCTGTGCAAACCCTAATATAAACTAGCAGGGCAGACTGTCGTGATAGATGTCTCCTTTTGTTCTGGTATCGTCACGTGTGAATTGTATTGCCCTTTGTTTTTGCTCAGACGATCAATACGTGCTCCTTTCTGACTTCAGAGGCTACAAATCTGTGCACGCTGGTGGAACTGGTTGTTACATGTGGGGTGTTAGTCTTTGTTGGTCCCACTAATCTCAAAATCTATTCCTAGCTTTTCTGCAGTGCCAGTGACATATAGTGTATCTTAAAAGCAATTTAAATTCTGTGTGGCTTGTATTTTTCTGTATGTATAACAGCCTGTATATACATATGTTTAGCTCTCAAATATGCATTGTATGTTTGAGGATGTCAACTCTCTCAGTGAGTGACACCATCAGCTGTGTGGTTTCCATCTGCTGAGCCAGTACACAGACAGAGATGTTATATTGGGACTTAAATTGCAGACACAACATGCGGGCTCAGCCAGCCACCTGGACACTAAACTATAGGTCACTGCCAGATCAGTGACAGTGAGCGAGTTTGAAAAAAGGGCCTCAGAGCTGTCCACAAGCACACTTGAGCCCAGTGAGTCATACTACCTTGAAAACCACATGTTGAGATCCATCCATGCACGATTTGACAAAGTGACATAAACTGGGATGGCTGAATCCTTGGACAGATAAAAAGGTCCCTTCCAACCCGGCGGCAACTGTACTGCCAAGCTTGTTATGCCGTGACAAACAGCAGTGAGGCATGGCATGACGAAATACCTGCATCGCAACTTTTACCTGGATGAAAGCCTCCGCCGCACACCATGTCTCCACGCCTGTGCACAAAGGGAGATCAGCGGCTTGAAGGTAAAATAAAAATTGGACAAATAGCCTATGAGCTACTATTACCACTCGCCTGTGGCATGCATAATGAAATTTCTTTTCTGTTCACTTACTGAAACACCCTTGGATGAGGACAGTCAGAGTGCCAGTTTTCCTGCTCACCAGTCTGTCTAATGCGTGGTGCCGCTGGCATTCAGCGAATTTGTGTCTTTGCAGGACTTTTCCCATTGAGAATTCAAATGACATTTAAAGGTGGGGTGAATCATTCTAGAGAAAGATGTTGATATTTGATCTCAGCACCGAAAAAAATACATCCATTTCAGTGATCCCCAAATTTATGGACGCGCAGTTAACGTGCAGAGAGGTTTCCCTCGGTTTCCCAGAGCCAGCTCGAGACATGGATACTCACAACTGTCCTGCTGCTATAGCATTACAACAACAGCATTACTTGGCAAACTATAGAGTAAGCATGAATGTCCAAGGGCAACTAACATTTAAGCAAAAACATCTGTCTTCATGCCTTTCATCACAGGTGATGTGAACAACATCAAGTGACATCCTCCATTTTATTAAACATCCGTGATGATCATGTCTTTGTATGTGTCATGTAGTTTTGACTTAACAGAAGCCTGAATCTGTTACTGTGTGCTGCGCAGTAACTGACTCACCAAACTATGAGCTAAGACAGAACATTTATCCTGAATGTTGATGAGCAACATTTGATGGCCTCCAAATACATGTCTGCATAAATGTAGGACTCCTGGGTCTTGGGCTGTTTTTTTGTGTTTGAACGCTTCAGAATGAAAAAATAATTAATGTAGTTTAAATAAAACTGGGGTTTCATTTGTCTGCATCTCCTGTAAACCATGCATGAAGGATAAATCTCCCTACAACTATAGTTACGGGTGGTCAAAAACGGACATGTGGTTTATTTGTATGGCCCCTCTTTGGAAAACTACAGATATATGATTTTGAATTATATGACATAGTACAGTCCTTTAGCTGTTGCATGCAGTGAAAGAAGGCCTTGCAGGTGGGGGCGGCTGGCTCCTTGCAAGTTTAGTTTTAATGAAGAGCTACACAAGCTGCTGCTTGCAAATCACTTCTTTACAATCAATTTAGTCTGTTACTTGAGCTCTTTTACATTGATAATATCTACAATATTAAATATGGACTGCCTGTAAACTTCCATATTCATTTGACACCTGCTCCTGTGCAGGTTAATAGTGCAGATGTGAAATTCTTTCACAGCGATGACTGTAATTGCTTCACTGTAACCTGTTACCTTTTCTATCACGGCAGTCTACAGGAATATGAGGCAATTTTGTTGAAAGAAAATCCTTTTATAGACTCAATGAGATGATATTGTATAAATAAGAAATATGCCCAGAGTGCTCCGAAGGCAGACAGTGATATTTATGCATTCAGAGTATCTGCAGTTTCTATCCAGCAATCCTCTCTAGCCTCAGCAGCACAACCATTACATTTACAGTTTAAATACCATGTACTGCCTAAATCGACTCATTTCAACCGTATATTTTTCATGACAGAAGAATACAAATGTTTGAAATCCAGGTCTTAAGTCCAGGGCTGTCAGCATGCACAGTGAAACGTCTGCTAATGGTTCAAAATGTGGCAGCGAGTCTGGTCTTCAACCAGCCAAAAACAGCTCATGTCACTCTACTTCTCATCACTCTCTGCTGGCTCCATGTTGCTGCTCGCATTGAGTTCAAGTCACTGGTGCTCGCCTACACAGTGGCCACCAGCACGGCACCCACCCACCTGAATTCCCTCATTCAGGTTTATGAGATTTCTTGTTCACCACGAGTCCTACCGTCGCTGTGAGGCAGGAAATCTCAATCAAAACTCTTTTCCTGTGTTACCGAACTTGATTCAGTCAGCAGAACCCTGCTCTTTAAAAATAGATCTGCCTCTTCCCAGAGTACTTACCTTCTCTCTCTATCTCCCCCAAAAGATTGTATCTTATTTGTATGTTGCTTTGCATAAAATGAATAAATGTTAATGTCATTTTAATATGTGGAAAGAATTGATTCTTTCCACAATTGATGATTGAAGAAATAATTCACTCATTCACTCTATTGCTTTCATTTTTCTGTATATTTTCTGTTATTTCTGCTGCATCCATTGGTGCCATTCAATTTTAGCTTTACTGCAACAGCATCCTTCCCAGAGGGTAATTTTCATCAAATGTGTATTGCGCTGCACTTAAGCTGTTGATGTTGCATATAAACCGCTTTTACAATCTCAACCCACCTCTTTAATGTCAGGAGGAGACCTGGTTTAACAGAAGAGGCTGATTACTTCCATTTCCATTAAGCTGGTTATCGGGAAATATTGAGTTCTTCTCCATCTCAAGTTTCCTTTTCACATTTTCATTTTCATATTAATCCTGTTTCTGAGTATTAAAGTAAAAAAAATAAAGCATCTATCGCTGAACAGATGCTCAATACAGAATGGAAAAACTCCTCAGTCTTGCCAAGGTCAACTCCAATAACAAGAAAGAAGGGATGCTGATAAAATTGTTTGCAAAGCAGAGCTCTTCAATTTCACCCACACGCGCACACACACACAAGATGCATTCATAGTAAGATGGCTGCGGGGTGTAAGGTAGCTGCTGATGCAACTGAAAAGAGTGGACAGACTGAGGCTCAGTGAAAAGTCTGTTTCAGACATCTTGCAGCTTGAAAAGCTCCATCCTTCCACCTGCTGTGGAAGACCATTTCAAAATTCTTTGCACCGCAGTTTCCTGCAAACATCCAAGCTGTATTCATACTGGAATTTCTTTATTCCGTCAAAGTCTACCTTAACCTAGAAAAATTACGCTTTAAATCACAGATGGAAAAATATTTTTGTTACATACAAAATAAATCTGAACTTGTCGAGAACATTTGATGCTGCAAACCCAACAAGGTCAGCTGCCCTGGGGGGTATACAACCTACTGTATTCACATCATGTATTTTAGGAAAGTAAAGTAAATTGGGAGGAGAGGTATTCAATCTTTAAGATGGGATCCTTTCAATTCTGCTCTAAAAGACCATCTTATTGTGAAGGTTTTACAGTGCAGAAGGCACTGAAGGTTTCCTGGGCTCCAAATGGTCGGCAAAGATGCCCGGTGTGCCTTTCAAGGCTCTGGGTAAATAATTCAAATAAATAGCTCAACATCTGAGGCCAGGTAAGATTGAAAATAGGGGAACTTTTCTGGCTACATAAAGCCCATTCCTTAAAAATGAACAATAGACTGAGCCCTCACTACTGGGGGAGAAGTTTTGACATATTTTTCCAGCTAAAATTGATTTAAGAGCTTACCAACAGTGAGCACAGGTTCAGGTTTTATTCTAATTCCTCACACATTTTAAACTGTCACTTCTTTACAATGACCATTAAACTAAATATCACATGTTTGCCTATGTTAAATTTCCATGTTCAGTGGGATTCTTCTGTGTACATACCCAGAGGTAGTAGGTGAACTGCAGGGCGAAGATGGCGATGCCCTCATTGTCGAAAGAACCAGCGACAGAGCGGGAGATATAGCCAGGGACGATGGCAATGAAGCAGGCCGCCAGCAGCCCTGCACCCTGGTTCCACAGCTCCCGAGTCAGCAGGAAGGTGGAGATGGCGGTCAGACCACTGAACACGGGCGCCAGAAAGACGCACACGTCACGGATGTGGACCGTGATGTGGAGCAGGTTGAGCACATAGTGGATGAGGCCAGCAGTCACCATTAACCCCGGGTAGACCTGAGTGAGTGGGCAGAGAGAGAGAGTGTGTGAGAACAGAGAAAAACATGAAGGGTGGGAGGGATGAGCGCAACGATTTGTCCATTAATCGATTGACAGAAAATAATAAAACTAAAGCGGCAAAACTATTTTGTTGCAGCCCTAGACATAAGCAATGATATGGTCACTGAAAGGTGCAGCGCAAGACCAGAGAGAAAGCATGAAAGGTACCAAGAGGGAAAAATATAGAGATAATAATATTTCTGAACATTACAAACAGGAGAATCATGGATGAATTACATTCTTTAAAGTTGATATATTACATTGTAAACTAGGAAAGAAAAATGTCAAAACAAATGCTCCACTGCACTACAGTTTTTACTGCATGTAATAAAACCCAAGTGAACTGAATCTGCTTTAAAACACTGATGAAATCATTATTTTCCTTATCACATAATGTGTTAATTGTCATCATTTGGCTTGTAAAATGTTAGAAAAGAGTGAAAAACCACCATCATAATTTCCCAGAGCCAAAGGTGAACTCTGTCCAACAGTCCAACACCAAAAGGTATTTAATTTGCTGTGATGGAAAATCCTTACATTGAGTGTCTGGAGCCAGCAAATGTTTAATAGTGACCCAAAGAATTCATCCATTATCAGAAATTGTCATGTATGATGTTCTTCAACAGAAAGATAATGAATTAGTCCCTCCACTGGGTGGAAGCTGGGGCGTGAGTCAGCGAGGCCTCTGTCTCGTCTATACGTGAGAGCAGATCCAATTAGGGCCCTGTGCTGCATACTGGCTCTCTGAGGTAAAAAAGCAAGGCTGTGTTTAGTGTGTGAGTGATATCCCTGAAGTGTGTTCGCCGTAGCTGCAGTCCATGCACTTTGCCTTGCCGCTAATAAACCCAGGTCTTCACGTCTCTAATTAGCCAGTGCCTAGGAGACCTAAGCTTCATCAACCAATCTACTTCAATGAAAATCAACTCTGTCTTGCCTCTCAGCTCTGAGGATTGGACTTTGTCTAATGGAGCGGTATCCTGCCATTTACAAAACTACTCTTGTATTTATTAGCCATTTTGAACTCTGTGGTAGAGCCCAGGTCCCCAAAAAGAGATGATGGAGATTGTTCATCATGGCCAAGTACACTTGGCATTGAGTTTTGGCTTGACGGAGGAAAATCTTTGTGCATAATTTATCAGCACTTTCCTCTAAATTTCTCCAAATCGACATTCAAGAATGCATTACATAGCTTGTTCATTATGAAAATATCATCAGTAAGAACTGACAAAAGCAGTTACCAAAGATGCACTTGAGTCATTGTCCTTATGGCAAAAAAGAGTGGTTTATTGGCCTGACAGCCCACTGTTGTTATGGACTGTCACATTAGAGAAGCCTTCTTTTCCTTATCTATGGCTCAGGAGAAAGAGCAACTGACAGTCCTCCTCTGGGGAATAGAGGGAGTGTGGGAGTGAAAAGGGGAATAAAAAGGGAGAGGGCAGCTGGACCGGCCTAGAGAGAAAGGCACTAAAGTGTCACATTAACTGATATCGGCTCGTCTGTCTTCCAAACGGTGTGACCCGTCTGAGTGCTTAGAGACTTAACGCTATCATACACAATTAATGAGGACTGTCAGGATCATCTGTCTGATTTTGAATAAAAAAAGGGGGTAAGGATAAGGATGAGAGCAAAGAATGGAGGCGTAGAGGAGGTGAGAAAAGACAGCGAGACATTAGAGAAAGGCAGAGGCAGACAGCAGAGGAGAGATGATTAAAGATAAAGAAGTTGGAGAGACGGGGGAAGAAAAGTGAACTATAGTGGCTGAAAGGGTGTGTTAAACAGTGCAGGCAGGCAAAAGGTTGAATGCAACAGACAAGAGTCTCGGTCACTGCCGTCAGACAGAGCAAAGGTGGTTTCATCAATACCACCTGGGGCCAGGAGGGTCATGGACCACCAAGCCACATGAGGACAGAGGCTGACGTTAAAATGTCGAGTCAGCTTTTTTGAAAACGAGGAGGGAAGGTAACTTTGCAACTCATAAACTACTTCAAATTTTCTAAACAAAAGGCCGTGGATGGTGACGGCATTGTGGGCTACGAAACAGACTGCGCCATTCGGAGATGAACCCAACACTCGTCCACACCCCTGCATGTTTTAAAAGCATAAGCTTGATGCAAATAAGAGCTCTCTCACACTCATTTTATGATTTCGAATGCAGTGTGGGAGTAAACAGGATGCCCTTCTTCCCCGAAGCCCGTCTATGTTCAGAAAATTATCTGGCTCAGTCATGCAAACAGGTGGGATTTTGACAATTAGGCTACACAGTAAATGAGTGAGTGGCTTTCTGTTACTCCAACAATTACCATGATGGTGCCCTTGAGCAAGGCACCAGAATATTTTGGCAATCAACCAGCCATCTTGCCTCAGTTTCTCATATGAAGATACAGCAGATAAACATGACATGGATCCATCACTGAGCCAAGCAGGTTGAACCTCTGCAGTACCTCTGTCAGAGCTTCTCTCGCTTCAATTCCTGGATCTCGCTGAGCTTTGCATAGATTTGCATGTTATGTGGATCCATTTGCATTTAGTATGGCCAGCAGAATGACCCACCCACCTGCTATTTTAAATGACTGTGAACCCCATAAGGCAGAATGTGACTTCACCATCTGGCAATAAACTTCCTCCAAGTCAAAATGTGGGTTGTTAGCAGACTTTGCCTGTTAAACAACAAGGCTCGCAAAATGTAAAGCAACCCACTGGTCCCAGCGCACTGTACGTTAGTTGATTCCAATATGAAGAGCATCATCTCTGGACGGTCATAAAAAGATAATTGAATCAGGAGTACAGTAGCATGTCTTAGTGGAACTGGTCAGACATGGTTTATAGCATATGATGCAAGGATAATGTGAACACCATAAATGCTCAGTAACTGCTAAAAGACAGTGGAAGATAAATGTTTGTAACTGCTCAGCTTAATAAACCAAAAGGAGGACATCAGAAATCTTATGGGCTACCTACACCTGTTTCTTTCAAAGCCATTTATTAATTGCATATTGTTTTACTGTGTGTGTATTTTCATGCTAGTTATTGCATTAAAGGTTTACTTATTTGTTGTGTAATAAAGCAGCGAATCCTAATTATAAAGTTTAATCTGAATCAGAGATAAATATAAGCCCTTCTGGCGGAAAATGGATGTTGAGAGCAACAGAGTTAATATTCATAAAGGGAAACTATCCGCATATAGAAGCCATTTCAGCTAGAGAGGAACATCATAACACCTATTGTCTTCCCACCTCGTACTAAACCAGAGCTCTGATTCAGCAGAAGCTCTCGCATGTCCTCTATTTGCAGGCTGGTCTAGCTTGAGGCTAGTCTGTTGAGCAAATCAAAATATCTGAAGTAATGTTCAATTGGAAAATTAAATGACTTTTTTGTGAAACTAAATTTGAGACAATCTTACAATCAAATGAACCATGTGTGAATTATTCTGCAGTTATTTGTTGTTTCTTTACTGAGGAAATTTCAACACAAGTGTGCTGTGTTTGCTTTGTGTGCTTATTTTTATGCTGTAGACAATGCATGTCATGAAAATTAACTTGAAACTATACGCCTTCCAATTCCGATTAACAGTTTAATCATGAGTTTCCACCCTATGGCTACAAGGCCGAACCCAAGCCTCCATGTACTGTAACATAACCAACACATCCATTACTACAAGCTAGGCCTGTCATATGCAATTACCAGCAGCTGATGTTAATTGCCTTTGACAGATGAATGCTGATGGATGGGTTTTGGATTCCAATTCCTTGCCTCTCTTGTGCCGTAGTGAATGCTATATTCAAACATCAGCATGGAGCGCAGCTACAGTTCCTGCCCTGCACCATCTGCTTGATGCTGTAATGATAACGACATCTGATAGCAATGCAAAACATTAACATGCCTCGCTGTCTCAACTGTGTAGAGGAACTGTCCAATCAGCCTGCAGGACTGAGCTGACACTACACAGAGACAGGAAGGAAGAAAGAGTGAGAAGGGAAAGAGAGTCCCAATAATGGAAACATGTTGGGAGATATTTCCACATCTATTTGGCACTGAGGACCTGGAATATGTAGTCCCAACGAATCATAAGCTAGTGCAATTAGAGCTCAGAGTGAAAACATGGTGGGCCCATGAAGCTTGGTCAAAAGAAAGAAGGCAGGTGGGGTTGTTAAGGAGGAGACAGAGATGGATAGGCCACTGCTATTTTACTCACACAGGCCTCACAGCTCACAGGATGCAGGGCTGAGAAGATGAGGTTGGGAGAGGAGATGCACAGAGGAGGGGAGGCAGGGGAAATGGGAGATAAATTGCGTGGAATCGGGACGTTGTATTTGTCACCGGAGAGGGTCAATGTTTCAGAGCGCTCGTCGCTGCTGGTAAACAGGGAGGCCACGGCAGCTGAGGGGAATCTGTCAAGTTAACAGCTCACTGTTGCTACTGGATTGTCACTTAGATCCATGCTGCCCGGCGGAGGCTTATAGGGTTCTATGGTATCCCTGACCTGCCCAGCCTAACCCCACACAACCTCATGCCTCCCCCACTCCCACTGACTACACAGCAATATCTACGCGTATTTCTAATGTGCTTGTGAATATTAACAGCACGTATTGAAATCTATGCTGATTTTCCAGTCAGATATTTTTGCCTATGCAGAAATTTATTGTTGGTTGCTTTCCTGGATCTGGGTTACGACATCCACCAGCACCTCTATATGATTAAGTATGATTTAAAGCATAATTTGATGCCTGACTGTACTCACTGATGGACTGACTGCAGCCAGTTTGGTGTGTAGGTTGAAACTAAAGGCTTCCCCAAAATTTCTGCAATGGCTAACATAAATATGTCTTCCATCCATCCATCCTTTATTTGCAACTTAACTAAGTCAAGGTCACGATGACAGCACGCTAAGCAAGGTAGCCCTATTTCCCAGCCAGCTCCTCTTGGGGGATCTTGAAGTATTCCCAGTCCAGGTGGGATGTCTAATCCCTCTAGCATGTTCTGGGTCTGCCTGGGATATTTTTTTTTCCCAGGTGGACAAGCCTGGACTATCTCCATAGGGAGGTGTGTGGGAGGCTTCCTGATTAGGTTCCCTAACCGTCACAACTTTTTTTAAATCACAAAAGAGCTGTGGTTCTACGCTAAAGATGCTTCTGTGTGTCTGAGCTCTTCACCTTATCCCATAGGGTGAGTCCAAAAAACCTTATTAGTATAACTCATTAGAGCAGCTTGAATGTGTGATCACATTCTTTCACTCATTGCCCAGAGCTCATGACTATAGGTGAGAGATCAACTACTAAATCCTGAGCTTTGCCTTCTGGCTTAGCTCCCTCCATAGTCAAGTGCAACACCCACATGACTGGCAACGCTGTACCAATTTGCCTGTCGATCTCAGGCTCCATCTTAGCCTCACTCATGAGCAAGATCCCAAGTCACTTGTACTCCTTCACCTACACACTCCTTAAACGTGCTCCCAAGCTGGAGGAGGCAATCTAGCAGAGCAATACAGCCTCAGACTTGGGAGTTGATGACTCTCATTCCCACCGCTTTACAGTCTGGTGCAAAGCAAGTTAGTTCACACTGGAGGTCACAGTCTGATTAAGCCAACACTGCTATATCATCAGCAGGATGTAGCAATGCAATCCTGAGACAACGAGACTGGAAACACTTTATGCCTCAGCTGCTTTAGATTCTACCTTGAAAATAATGAGGGCAACCCTTTGTGGAGCCCAGTGTCTTCAGAAAATAATTTGACTTATTGCCTTGGATACCTTGGATACATACACAGCTCTGGCAAACAAGTATTGTTTCAGTGGCCCCTGCATGCCGGCAACAGTCATAGGCAATTTCCAAGTGAAAAAAACACAAATCAAAACGGTCAAACTCCATAACCCCAAGTATTCCCCCCAAGATTAAAGAGCTTAAAGGTGATTCCATGGGATGGACTGCAGTGCTCCTCTTTAATCTAAGGTTCACCAATTGGTTGGAGCGTCCTTTTCAGCAGCCTTCAATAACTCCTTATGGAGAGGCTGAGCAGTGTGATAACCAAAGAGGTGGAGCAAGCAATTATACCCCTTTTCCACAAGTGTGAACCACCACTCACCATCTCCCATTACATAGGCACCCTCATCATCCATGTGAGTGTTTAACCCAGCAGAACTACCCCAGGTGCTGTCATCAGGCCTGGATCAGGAGACTACAAGATGGCCCGAACACTAAAACACACATTTCTGTCTGTGCTCTTGCCAGCTTATTCTAAAGCTTTTAGGGTAAATCATTACTTTTCGTTTACTTCACAAGAACATTGCCTGTAAGTAAATGTGTAGTCCTCTAAAGATAACCTAGGTTGAATGAACAATAAAACAAATGAGCAAACATTTAAAAGATGGGGATAGAATCAGCTTGGGTAGAAACTTACTGTGCCACCAACAATCCTGCCCAAGGGGTACCAGGCCCTTTCATCAAACCAGTTGAGGAACTCGTAGAAGCCATTCGTGGTGAGGTGGTGTGTTGATCTGTAGTTGAACCTGAAGGAACAGAGGGAAGAGAGAAGAGGGCAAGCTGAGAACAAGGCAAAATAAAAACCACACACAGAGAAGGAACATCTGATCATATTTTGCCAAAATGCCACAGCTGTCGACAGACCCCAAAAAAACCTTAACTTTAGGAAAGAATAGGTTGTTTGATTTTCAGATTTTCTGAAGGCAGACTGAATGGGTTTGGCTGCAGAGACTTCGCCTTGTTAGAATAGGAAAAGATAAAGCCTCCATTCACCATGTGAGCCTTTGAGCTGATGCCAACAACTCTCAGGTCAGCCCTCAGTTAAAAAAATGGAGAGATGAAGGGCTCTTGCGCATACTGTGCCATTTTCAGAACAAAGCCTGCTCATTGTACAGATAATTCCAACTGCAACCACTGGCATGTGCTGGGGTGACAAAGGCAAATGGGCCTGGTGTTGGACTGAGAAATAGCTAGAAAAAAAACCTGAGAATGAATATAAGGAATATCACTGCAAACAGGCCTTGATTCACACTCTCTAGTGTGGCGAGCCGAGGGGGTTGGAACACTGTCAAGCAGCCGAACGAAAGAGCCGACACTGTTGAGAACACTGCTGCCAAAGAGAGCGAAGCAAGTGTTCAGTACATTTTCAGAAGCACCTTCTTCGCTGCAGAGCTCATCAACGTGGGCTGCTTTATGGTATGTTCACAGGCCCGTATACCTCATGTAAAACGCTTCATGCATAGAAAACCTCTAGCAAGGCAGAGCAGTTTGTGAAAGGACAATTACCCGTCCTGTCTGTCTATAATAGAGTTATATACCAGAGAGAACAGAAGATAACACCATCAAAATATAACAGTATCGACAGCCAACAGACAAGGTAAAGTCACAGTGAGGAGCCTTAAATGTTGCAAAACAATGCAAAAACATGTTTGTGTGATTTTGTTTTAACCTTAATGTTTGTGTTTCCTCACTCTGAATGCTTTTCCCCAAGACCAGACATACATGTGCTGCAGTAATAACAGGCTGAGGAGCCTCAAAATGCTGATGCAGTGAATTTGCATTTATGTAATTCTTCAGATCATACACATACCTATCCTATATATATCCTATACACATACCCAAGTTTACAGTGGTGTAATGGTATTTCAAACAGCACTGTGTAGTCATTAATGCTGCCTCTAACATGCACAAATGACATTTAAGAATACAGGTCTCCAGAGTTTAAATTTGCCATTTAATAATACAGCATATTTAGATGTTTTTATCTAAATTGGGGATCTTCATCAAAATATAGTGAGAGACAAAAACACAAAACATGCAAATGCCAGGGATTCTATTTATGCAATGCAATGGTTAATGAGAACATTTTAAATCAGTGAAATAAATGATTGATAGATGATCGATGCAGCCGGATCCAGATCTGTCTCAACAGTCAATCAATTGTTCCTTTCACTGAAAGCTCTTGACAAGTCTCTGAGGCATCCTACTACTCAAACAGTCAAACAAAAGGAACAAAAAAATGGGTCCTACTTGGTTTGAGGCAACTATGAGCAAAATATATTCCAGTGACATTGTCGCAATTAAGGCTGTTAATTGTGGGCTGAAGAGAAATGCCAATACAAACAAACAAGCAAATTGGTGTGGCTTCAAAAGAGCTCAGGTAACACAAGCCTGTCAACAGCTCCAAACAAAATCACCAGCTTTCCTCACTTCCATCGACTCCACAGCTTGAGATTCAGCAACACTTATTCAGTGTTATAGTGTGTGTGCGTGAGTGTGTGCGTGAGTGTGTGCATGTGTGCATGTGTTTTTTTGTTTTTTCTCCCTGTGGGGACTTTAACCTGACTGCACACCAACCCATGGGGACTTCCTGTCACCATTGGGACAAAATTGAGGTCCCCATGGGTCCAACTGCTTTTTGAGGGTTAAGACTTGGTTTAGGATTAGAATTAGGTGTCCCCACAGGGATAGCGACACAAGCGTGTGTGTGCGTGTGTGAAAGCCAATGAGACAGGGGGAGAGGCAGAAGCAGAGTTGTCACCAAGCTGCTGGAGAGTTTGCCGCTTACACTCATTATCAGGACAGTGTGTTTAAAATTGCTGGCATGAGGTGCGGCTCATTAATCATCACCAGGTGCCTGGTTTTCTGCCGCCTCCACATCGCACCTAGAGCCAGCGCTCTCTTCCCTCATGCAGGGCCTCCCGTCTTGGCTCATGTTTCCAGAGAGCACGCGGTGACCAGACATTAGTCATTTCAAACCCAAGGCTGAGAACTGGTCTCTTGTGTTCATCCTGAGCACCATGTTTCATTTCTAAAAGACCACACTGTTAACAGTTCCAACTTTTTTAATCTCCACTTCTTCTGTCAGTTTTAGGACTATTTCCTGCTATAGGGGAGCCAAATTTGTTTGCAACATGTGATACATGCTGAAATTGACAATTGGCAAATTTCCATAACATTTTAGGATATTTTGACGTATTGATTGTCTACAAATGGAAAGCAATGTTTAAATTCAGTGACTCTCTATGACTGCTGTTTCTCAGTACATTTATGAGTTAATGAGAGCAAAGTGTAGAGATATTACATGTGCATCATTTTCTATGCCTTGGATGAAAACACAGGAAAAAATAGAAAGTGATAACAGGCATTGTGCCTCTTTTAATGATCTTGAAAAGCTGCTGAGGAGCTGACATGAGTGTTTATCTTTGTGGCTCCTTGGGCAATTATATCATATTAACCAACAGCCCGAGGCCTGAGGGTCTGAATATGGGCACAGTCGAGAAAAGAATACACTGCAATTGGACTTGCATCTCTGTTTTATTAACTTAATACTTCCATCCTCAAAGCTCATTTTACCGCACACAATTTGCAGCAGCCTTCTAAACTGCTCTTTGAAAATTAGACGGTGGTCTAGACAGTATTTTTGTTCTTCCGTTCGGTGAGTCTATTTCTTTACATACTGTGGGTGAGCAAAAAGCCATAACACTACAATGTGCAAAGCTACAGAAGCAGCCAGATGTGACTTTGAATGCAGGTGAAAGTGGCCCGCTACTTCTGCCTCATTGTTCTGCAGCTGTCAAATCAGCGAGGCAGAAACAAAGCAAATTCAAAGAAAGCGTTCTAAAAGACAACTTTGCACACTGCGAAGCTGTATCCACAAACCATGTTTTCCGATGATCTCGTGGACAACCAAGCACAGTGTTTTATCCCTGTCCTTGTCACTTTGATGGCGCAGATAATGTAGCTTTGCCAGGCACATTAGCAATTTAATGCATAGCTGCCATTATGCTCTCAGGCCACAGTGCACATGACTAGTCGTGACGCCGCTGCTGCACCTGAACCACCAGCAAGTGAGCTTAAAGCTGAGCAACACCTCTGGACTGATAGCTAGGAGGATGAATGGGCCCCTATATCAGCTCCTCCGATAATATCTCAAAGTGAAAATTAAAATTAGGAGTGGCATATTGTGCAATGTAGATGACTCTGGGCACCCTGTGGGCATCATAATTCATTTTAATCAAAGGTCCGTTTCACTGATTATTAGTTTCCTGTTGAGACAGGGCCATCATCATCAGCATGACTAAGTGGGCAACACTGCTGTTTACAAGCCTGTAGTGCCTCATTCGGTATTGACTTCATAATCAGATGCTTCATTGCCTTTTCCCCACTGGTTCACGATGTGGTGAATGTCTAAATAGACTTTTGGTTCCAGGGGTATAATCACCACCTTGACTAATTAGCCACCTCTGTCAAACTCTGAAAGAATAACCTGTAAATGGGAGCCTGCTTGGGGACCCGAAAGGCGAGCGAGCACTTGCAACATGAGCTTCACACAACAAGACACCCGTGAAATGGGCGGGTTGGGGCATCGCTACCGACGCCTCATCAAAGTCTGTCATGGAAGAAGGGGTCTTCGATGGGTGACGGTTAGGGATATTGAGCCAATGGGGGCTATTTACAACGCAGTAAAGTATGGAGCATAACAGCTTGTAGATTCAGGGTCTGGCTTATGGACAGATCCTCATTGAGACGTTGCATAAACCAGCATGAACCACTAGACCTTCCTGCAAGCCCAACTGTAAATTTGTTACCCTGATTAGGCTTTTAGACAAGCCCCTTACGTACCATTTTACAAGCACTTGAATAGGATTACAACTATCTGCAGCCTACAGAATTTGCCTTTTAATAGTCTCCCAATAGGATTTTCTGGTTGGATTACCTGAGAATTGCATGATAGTTAGTTTTCAGTCACACTGCGCACTTTCTCATCCTGCCCCAAAACTAATACCTCCACGCTGGTGGAAAGGGTCACACTAACTGGCTCATTGGACAACTGCCAAAGCTTTAATAGTGCTGAGTGTCCAGCATGCCTGCCATCACCTGACAAAATGAGGCATCCTGGCATATCATCTAGCGGCTGTAACACTTGGAAGGATGTTGTGTATATGTGTGTGTTCCTGCGTGCTCATTGACCCAGTAAGGTAATTGCATTCTGGGGATGCGTGATGACAATATTGTTCGCATGCAACAAGACGTGACTTGGTAAATCTGAAATTAAACATGGGCTGTAATTACTAGCCTGCCAGAATATGCAGTGGGTTCAATGAGGCACTGTCTCAGTTGATGTAGGGTTGTTTATAGAAACCGGAGCAGCAAAAACACATGAACTGTATCGTTAGGAGATAAATACCAGATATGCAGCTAATTATTCTGCCAAGTCAACCATTTCCGAAAAACCCAAACTGGAAAAAAAATATAAATATATAATTATCGTAATTTCAATGTGAGAACGCTTGCTGACACTGCAGTGAGCATTCTTCTAATTGAATCTTGAGTGCAGAGCTCATCTTATGAGATAAAGAGGTCCAGGAAGAGCCATTTAATCCTATTTCCTATGCTATTGGAAATTAGGCATGATATTAAAATTAAACTCCACCTAAAAAAAAAACTTAATACCATCGTTCCACATGCTTGAAACAAAGCTGTAAAAAGTTCCCTATTAGATAATTCACAAATTACAGTGGTTGTCTTCAACGCAACACAATCCCAACTCCAAAAAAGTTGGGACACGATAATTTGCTAATCCTTTTTAACATATACTCAGTTGACAACACTCAACAGTACAACGACAATATATTTAACGTTTGACCTCGTCATCTTCATTGAGGACATGTTCAAAACCTTGACAGAAAATACAAAAAACCTTTGAACATTGGTTTTGGACTGACTAAATATGTATTTGGGTGAGTGCTTAGCATTGGGTTGAGACAAAAAAAAAAAAAAAAGAACAGAGAAAATGTGCCCCTCTTAAATAAACTTTTATGAATGAACCAGCTGGCCGTAGTAACACAACCAGATGGTTTCTGTTTTGGTGCCTTGGTGAGGTTTAAGATGGCCATGTCAATATTCAAACAGTCACAGCACTGCCTGTTGAAACTAATGAGTGAAAATTGAAAAATGGCATTGCATCTTGAGGTAAAGAGACATGATGGCATAAATATTGACTTGCCTGGGGGGAATAACTTCAACACACATTAGTGTGCATCAGCTCTTACTGGGACTACCCATTAGACACAGAATAGCTATAAACTAGCATTGTTTATTTGCTCCACTGCCTCCACATTTTGACAGTCGAGATAAAGATTCACACATAAAACAGTTTGGGCTGTAAAAAAAGGCTGTTAGCAGCAGAGTTATTCAATTCTGAAATGGAGCACAGTCTGATAAAGACTTGTCTGTGCCTAGGTGCTATTTTGTGAATGTGCCAATGCTGTGTCTCTTACGTTATGTGTAAGGAAACTTGTGGCTTTTTGTGTAAAATACCAAGTCTGTTATTTGACGGCAATTAGCCAATGAGCTCTACATTTTCTTGACAACAGATTTATAGGAGAGCAGAGTTGCTGCTATTGACATCCTAATTATCTTTTCACAGATGCACAGGCTCTTACTCACACCTGTGTGAAAAAAGCTTGGCAATACCTATCACAATGATACAGACTTATAACGCCTTGTGGGTCTAATAGAGCAATCGATCTTGAATTAGGCTATTTTCTTAGCCAGGCTAGACAAGATGCTTACACAAGCTATAAGCAGACAAGGAGAGGCACTGAATAATAAATTATCCAGACAGGGTTGAGAATGCACAGTGATCATGCATGCGGCAGGAGTAGTTTTGAACAAGTCTGAAGCAAGAATGCGTGACTGTCTATCTGATTTATTGAAACACATGGCTGGAAACATCTGTGGACTATACATTAAATGCATTTGTTTTTCTTTGTTTTGCATTATCATAAAATTACATTTTGGGTCCCCATTGGCTGCCGGTCAACCAAAAACCTTCACTGATCAGCTGGGAGAAAGAGAAAATTGTGAGCATTTAACCTCTGACATTAGGAGGAGGCCTGCTGCAACTGCTGCTGGAGGAGGGCACAGGGCTGTGGAGGTCTTTTCAGAAATTTCAAGAAGGGGGTTTGCTACACAAAATCATTTCACACTCCATTAGATTACACTAGATTAGATTAAACAGCTTCATTAATCCACAGCGGGGGAACTCATTTGCCACCAGATCAACTCATACAGACAACATACAATATAGACACCGCATTCACAGCACATAACAAATAAATAACACCACAAAAAGCCATTTGAGACATGATTAACAGCTAAAAGATCTAGACCACATGCAAAAGTGTTCATTAAAAAATGTGACCGCTGCTGGAACAAAAGACCTTCTGAGTCAATCAGCAGAACACTGAAGCATCACTAGTCGCTCACTGACTGAGCTTTTGAGTCAGTAAAGGATGGCCTTCAAACACAGGACTGTTTTTAGTTTGGCCCCTTTTCTCTTTCCCACAGTGACCAGGGGTAAGGCCAATCACTGAGCCAGCCTTTCTGATCATCTTATGATCCTGTTTTCATCTGCAGTGATGCTGCCCCTCCAGCACAGCCCAGCATAAAAGAGGACACTAGCTAAGACTCCCTGACGTAAAACATGAACAAGCTTCTTGCTGGTGTGAAAAGATTTGAGCTTCCTCAAGAAGAATAGTCCTGACTGAGCCTTCTTGAAAACAACCTCAGTGTTCTTTCTCAAGTTGAATTTACTGGCCATGTAGACAAATAGATATTTGTATAACTGGACAATTTATATCTGCTGCCCCTTAATTATCACTGGGAAGACCTCCAAACATCATATTCAATATTCAACATTCAATTTTAGATAATTTGCATCACGACAGCTGACAAATAATTTGACCTATTTGTGGTCCAGGTCATTTTCGTGGTTAAGTCGGGCAGCTGGGACACATGACTATACCTACAGTCAACAGTACAAAGTGGAGCTCCTGTTAAAATTATGACACCAAAGGAAGATGTGAACAATAACCTTCCACCGTTGCTGCCACTTGTAAAACACCGCACTGTCTCTACTGTGATTTACCTAGTGTGGGCAGAACAAATTTCTGATGTCACAGTGGAAACACAAAATAATACATAACAGAAGAGTATTGGATGGATCAAATTTAGTTTTGTGTCAGTGATGCAGTGAGAGGTGGGAATTCAGATAGGAAAGAAACAAATGCAGCTGGTGGAACAATACATGTACTAGCTTTTCTATGTATGTGTTTTTCCCCAATGTACAAAACAAAATAAAACTTATTTTGATGCCTATTTTCTGTCCTTCCCTTATACGTAAATGAAGGTAGACAAAACATAATACAATATACCACAACCTCACTACAAACTACAGCCTGAGCCTCACCAGTCCTCCCTGACAACTCCTTTCTGTCGCTACAAAAACTGAGACGAAAAATTTAGACAATCTTAAAAGACAATGGAGGAACTTTAAGGTCGACTTTTTTAGAGGTACTAAGCATGTGGAGAGTGTGAAAAATCTTTTAAAATGAACCCTAAAAATAGGTTGTAATAACAAAGGGAACAAACTGAGCCTGAGGGTCAACCTTTATAGGCAAGATCGAGGTTATCAGCACTTGCAGAACTGTAGGCTGATGTGCAGGGAATCCATCAATGACAGAACCATTAGGCAGCTGTGCTTTCTGTGTTCAATAACATTATACAGAGGTGGCCATGTGGCACACAATTAACCAACTGGGGCTAGGTTGCTATTGATTAGTAATTACAGAAGAAAGATGAGAAATCTGAACCCCAACAAGTATTGGTTTAACACTGCAGCAATTACTGTGCAGACTGCGTTCTTTGGTAAGATGGGGGTTTGAGTATAACAAGGTGAGTCGGCCTCCTTTACACCCTTATTAAGTAGATGGTGTGCAAACATAACCTAGCTAAAGGTGAAAGCTTGACTGACATTACCTTGATCAGTCTCCAGGTTGCTTCTATCATAGACTTGATATTCCACTGCATGATTGCAGAAATGTAGCTGAATCTGTCAGAGTTCAAAGCAAACTGATCACATTTCAAAAGATTTCAAAGGATTAAGCTCCTCTTAGTGTGGTCCTTAATACTATGAATTCTCCATAAAGCTTAGCATCACATCTCCTCTGACTGAATGTAGACTGGACATGAAATTCAGACAAAGCAGTGGGTAAATAAGAAAAGCATTCACATATGAATCCTCCCCAGTGGATGGTCAGGATTTGAACAATAAACTTACCTGCAGCAATTAATTCTCCTTTAATTTACTAAACATATTTAGGTCATGTTTATACTCCCCTTAGTAAAAGGCAAGATTCAGCAGAGGGCTGCTGTTGACTAAAATATATCTCCACAACAACTAATATTAAAACCACTCGCAGAGACAGAGACTGAGCTTTTAGCATGTAAACAAGCACACATTACAATATTTTTGCACAGCTCCAAAAAACAAAATGTCATCTGTTTGTTAACTGATGCATTTCATTTGCAAAAACTTGCAGCCTATTAAAATTTCACTGGAATTTCTGGGGTAAATCCATGATATTGAGCCAAAACATTTTCAAGACATGCAGCCGTCCATCCAAGCTCTGAAAAATCCCGTCGGATGAATATGTGGGGTTGACAACTGATGAGTGGACTTCAGCTATAACAGATGTTTCGATGACAGTGTCTGTACACTACATGGACGCCAGATGGAAAATTACAGTGTGGTTCTTAGCACTGGAGATTAAGAGCATGCGCAAAGATGAGTGTCACTAACTGCAATGTGTGCCCACAGAGTGATTACAGCATTTTAAGATCAATGTTTTATAGATTTCACCACATATTAAGCCAAAGTAGAAGCAATACACCTGAGGGCTATGTACTGTAAATGCCATTAAAGCCATAATCATTCTGTCTAAAAAAGCACTGATGGTGTAAAGCATCTTAAGACCACAGCAGTTCATTTTAACAAGTCAATAACAGAGGCCTACCTCTGAGAGACCAAACAGAAGCTACTCAGTGTAAAAGCTGTGAAACAAATTAAGTTTGTTCCCCACATGCAGGAGAAAAACCGTCAGTATTGAAAATTTCATTAATAAATATTTACAGTAGTCTGAGCTCTTTCAACACTGATGTACCCCCAGCTTTCACTGTTTTATTAATTGATGGTTTAAGCTTATTATGAAAAGTGGACACAATTGCATTTCTGCAGGCATAAGAGGTATCAAATTCTCCCAAGACGGACGTGAACTGTTATCAGACACCTAACACCATCAAATATGTCCAACCACATCAAACTCAGATGACCCAAAGCCAATACGTGAAATAAAGTCATCGATGATTTTTGCCGCATAGCTTACTGAAGTAATATGTGATGAACCTACAGAGAACTGTCACCTGAATCTGCAGCTGCCCACAGCTTTACAGAGAGCTTCAGCTTCTCACAGTGTCATTTTTAGCCGCAGCTCTAAAAAGCCACGCTGTTCTCTACCTGTGCAGAAACGAGCGGCAGAAAGACACAGTAAGCAATGAATTGGTAAACATAGTGCAACATTGAGCAGTTAAAGAGCCGAGAGAGAGAGATGTTTCCATCAGGAGGTGGTAGGGACCAAAAACCAAGCTAAAAACATTTGTCAGCTGGCCAGAAACATGACTCCAAATCAATGATAATGATCGAGTTTGCCATATCAAATTAAAAGATGATGATAGGCCATTGCTTGTGTTCACAACTTGTTTCCACTGCTCCCAAATGGCTCTAAAAATCAGTTATTGCAGGTTTAAGTACAACTAGCTACCTTAACCAAGTGTTTCACATATAAGATGGTGGTGTGCAGAAGACATTTTAATGGGATTTGATGTAAGAAATTGTGTTGGCTGTTAATTAGAGGATGTACATTAGTGGATGAAAAGACTAGCAGACACAGTGAATTATGATTTTGTTTGAGCGCAACTACTGTAAGTGTTAAGGGAACTTAATCTTGTCTCATTCAGTTTTCTTCAACCACATTTTCCAAGATTTGAAGTCACAAACTCTCCTCCCTAAACTCTTATTATGAAATGCTGCAGGACCAATAAGCCCAACTAAACACAATGCTCGATTTAGAATTATGCTAAACGTCTTTGAAACCAGAGTTGTTCAAAAGCAACTAAAGATTCGCACTTTGAGTCCATTTAAAAGGTAAGGAGGGGGGTAAGAAATGTGACGTTCCCAAAAGCACCAAGTCACTGAATTTCAAGCTGCAGCATGTGAATCAAAGGAAATGGATGAAAGGCGTGCCAATTCCACATTTAGCCAAGGAGTCCACTGGGGCAGAGGCTTCGCTTTTATCAAAACCCACTGTTACCATCGACAAAAATAGGGAAGGCACTGGGAGAGCCAGGCAGAAACAGCAGGCAGCAGCGAATCCCAGAGATAGGGAATAATTACTGGCACACAAAGAGCTTTGCTGTCATAACGGGCGGCTAATCAATTGGATATCACAAACACAAACACAGAGGACAAACAGCAGCAATAATTACAGGCCTAATCATCACAGACTGAGATCTCTATTGAAGGCATTCTCAAAAGAACTCACGTCTGAATGCTTTGTCACGATTTGGAAAAGGAACAGCACAGGTTTGCTCTAAAGTTTCTATTCTAACTATTGACGAGGTGTAATGAGGAAGGCAATTAACATACATGTGCAACTCCTGATGATGTGCTTGCGTCAGCCCTCAAAATATCCCCGTGAAGGAGCTCAACTCGAAGGTTGTAATGTTTAGAAAGACCAGTGCTTTTTGGAGCTACAGACGAGTACATACTAAAATCCCCCACTGTGAGGCTCCAGGCTGAAAATCCTGCAGTGAGGGTAAACTGAGGGCAGCTGGCCACAGTCATCTACAGCTTAGAAATCATCTCCTTTTCATCCAAACATCCACCTGCTGTGGGAAAGCAGGAAACTGGGAGAAAAAAAGCTCTATTAAGACATCACAATGGCCAGAAATGAAACCATAAAACTGCATGTTAAAAACACAGCTGTGGACAATTACGCAGTCTACATACAATTGATTCCCCTGGACAAAAAGTTGTTATTGCTCCGTCTTTGAACATAATGGCTTCGCTATGAGCTGTAGAGTCACTCGGAGACAGTAGAGAAAGCCGGTAAGACATTTACGCCTCATTGGCTTAAACATTAGTGGAAGGCACTCAATAACACTCCAGTCGAGAAGATAGTGAGCACTTTACGCACACCTCTCCCTGCAAACTCGACAATCATTAATACAGTGCGTCTGTATAATAACACAAGTTATTGCTGCCCCAAAGCTGTCATATCTGCACGAATGGGCTTGCCACTGTGGTTCGGAAATCGTGAGGGGTCAAAATTTACTGCCAGGGCTGAGTAATTATACACTGTCTTCTGTACCACTGCGGTCCCTTCATCATTATTTCCAAACACATGGCTGTCTCTGCTGTTTCATATTCTATGGTTATGAGATAATAGAGGAGAACAGACGGGAGTGCTTCTCTCTCCCGCTCTTCTTTTTCTGTCTCTTCTCCTACAGTGGTGACAAAACAATGTTTCATACTTCCACAGGGGAGTCTTTGAGGAGGTATAAATTCCCAAATCGTTCGGCCTCTTCAGCACACAAAGAGCACAGACACATGATGTCTGTGTTCCCGACTGTAGCTATCTAACTAACTAGCTAGCCTGGGGTATGAGCTTTTTTTACTTGCATGAAAATGAAGCGCTGGTGCAGCTGGAGCTGCAAGTAGCTGGTTAATTCAGAATTAACTTTCCAGGGAAAGACACTCTGCTCTTTGAATAGCAATAAGATGTCAGCACTCTGAGGCTTGAACGCACCTTACTGATAAGCAGGGCTCAGCATAAAATCAACAAGTCAGGTCTTTATGAACACAATGAAGTCTTCATGGAAACATGACTACGTCTATGAAGATGGATGTTTGATGTAGTTTTTAGCAAACATTTCATTATAAATTAAATATCTTAAAAATAAATTTCTTTAAATATGTTTTTTTCTAATGATTTTCCAGGGGAACAAAAACAGTCTTGTTTGTTCAAATGAGGCATGATTATTCTGATTTCACACACATACTAGCATATCAATATAGGGCTGTACCCACGTCAAATATTTGTCAGTTGAATCAGATTTGGCTGTTACATACAAAGATTCAACTATTCGTTCCTTTTTCATGTACACTATCTGGCAATTTATTGAGTGTCAGTGATGATTTTGGACAAATTAACAAGAGTAATGGGAACATATTTTTGATTAAAAACCAATAAAAGACAGATGCATATGGTGCCGGATTTGAAATGTGGCCTATTTGAATCAATGGTCAACACATAATATCAGGCTTTCACATGGATTTGCTGGAATAATGAGATGAGTAAATAATGAATAAACAAGTGAAACATGAGTCATGTTTTACCAGAAAGACTCACATTTTAGTGCCTTTCTTCGTCATCTGTGAGGTGAAAACATCAGATTTCCACACTGTCACAGAAAGTAAAAGTGTTTCCATCCGTAGAGGAGGTTGTCCCACCATCTGGTTCAAAAGCGGTTTAGCCGACTTCACTGACAGTCAGCATCAGAGCTGCCAACACACTGCAGTCATGTCCTGTCTCACACTGCCCCCAATTTCTATAACCCTTCTCCACTTCTATCACAGTTAGTTTTGTGGTCATTTTGAGACTCTGTTAAAGTTTACAGCCTGTCATGCTGATGCTCCTGCTTTGTTCTGCATACAATGTCGCAGCTAAAAAAACATAAGTGCATTGATTCATTGACAAAATGCAAGTTGACTCTGTATATTCCTGTGTTTTCTTCAAGGATAAAAAAAAAAAAATCAGCAACGAAATGGTAGAAATCGCATCTTGTCTGTGCATATGCCAGGGCAGCATGCCGTCATGATCCGTCTGAGTTGATGAAGAACCTTTGTGTTTATAGCCAATCAAAACATTTTATTTTAAACCGCCTATGCATAAAGCAGTAATGGCAAGTCTTCTATCATCAGTATGACAGTGACACTGACTGACAGTCAGACAGCCGCCTACAGCAAACTAAAAGGAGCCATAGAATGAATGTGTTCACAGTTTATAGCCAGTGTTTCAGTCTCTTTCTTTCTTACAAGCATGACCACATTTTGTGCTGCATCTTGGCTTAATGAACAAGCTAGCAAACAAAGTCCCAAAGCAAAATGCAACTCCTTAAGATCTTTAGGCAAGATAGATAGCTTAGTCATCTGCAGCACTTTGAGCAGCTTCAAGAGTTGCCTGCAAATGTAAAGCTCTTATTTCAGACACCAAATCTGTGTCTATTTTTCTCGATAAGACTCCTAACAAAGACTGATACAATGCATGTATGTATGCAGTGTTAGATTGTGTTTGGAGAAACAAAAGAGGTGTTAAAACTGAACCATTCTGTCGACAGTCTGCTCTCTGCATACTGAGGCTATTTGCTCATTTTAGGGCCAACATTGACTTTCATTTAATTTTTATTTACCCTGAGTGAACTGCCGTGACAGAGAACCACTGTTCACCAGGGCTGCAACTAACAGTTATTTTCATTGTCGATTAATCTACAGATTATTTTAATGATAAATCGATTCAGTGTTTAGTCTATAAAATGTCGAAAAATTGTGAAAGATGCTCATCACAATGCAAGCGGCTTATTTTGTCCAACCAACAGTCCAAAACCTTCATTTACTATTATAAATGATAAAGAAATGCAGCAAATCCTTATATTGAATAAACTGGCACCAGAAAATGTTCGACATCTTTGTTTAAAAAAATAACTGAAATCAATTATTAAAATAGTTGCTGATGAAGTTTTCTATCAATCGACAAATCGTGGCATTTCTATCGCTCACCCTTAAAAAAAGACGCCGCCAGACCTTCAGTAATTCAGCGAGTGACTCAGTGGGAACAACAGTGCCAGTAATTAATGGCTTTTAACTCAGTTACTTGGACGGACTGATAAACAGTTGTAGGCACTGTTATGCATTTTAAGCATTAAATGGAAATCACATCATATCAAATTAAGTAATAATAATAATTGCTCATATACTCAACAGTAGGAAAAGCAGAAATATGAAAAGGCAGCATCAAAGAGCCATTGTCAGATCAGGTCTCTTTTGTAGAAGCTGGAGAGGAACCTAGACAACACAGGCAACATGAGCTCAGTGCATGCAACCCAAAGAACGCCTGTTTGATGTAGCAGCCCTTAATGATCCATGCAATCTAATGAGCAACCATGCCGAATACAGATATCACCACAGGGGGCTGCACGACTTTGTAAAACACAGAAAAAGCTACTCCGTCATAACTGTGACTCTGCATGCATAATTGCACTGGAGGAAGAGGACATTGATTTGTGTGGTGGGGGGCAAAATTGCTGTGGTAATTTCCAGCAGAGAAAAGACAATGAGCCTTTTGTTATTCCTCCAATTAAATGTCACCCCAGACATGGTGAAGCCTCCACGCTTCAGGGCTTCGTTGCCAAGGATGAAGGATCGCTCTTGGCTAAATGGAGAGTACTGTAGCTGTATATGCTGCCGCTCATCACTCAAGCCAAGGCATCCCGAATGCATCTCAGCGCGGGGATGAGTTTTGTTCAGTGTCTGAGAAAGTGCAGCATGAGCTTTTAAGGTCGAGACTGAGGTCTGCGTTAACACAATTTATACACCTTTAGTCATGTGGTGCCTGTGAAAACAGCTGTGTGACCTATTTTGGTCTCATGACAAGAGAAGAGCTGTGTGACTGTGAGAAATCTGTTCCTCCCACATGAATGACAAACGAATGAATGACAAGTCCAAATACCTTTCCAAGTGGCTGTAATGTAGATACACGTTCATTTTTCAAATGTGTTACCATCAAATCTGATGACTGACCGAAATTCTACCTTCTCTTCACCAATCAATTGGTTGATGAGAAAAAAAAAATCTGCAGGTTATCTCTAGATTAATTAAGAGTGCACTACTTCGGCTCTGATACGGCTGCCTGTCTCTCACACATGCTCTGCAACCCTGAACTTATCAAGACATTACCTGTAGGTGCAAATGTCCAAATAAGCTGGACCGGACAGTAAACTGACTTTACCCTGCCAGCTTCTGAGTACAAAGTCTGTTTAATGTCCGATTGAGACCACGTGCGAATAGAGAGGTTATTATCCAGAGAATTAACTGCAAGCGTGTGGACGTGTTGATGGCGTTGATGATGCCCCTGGGCTAAACCGAGCATTTCTAGTAGGTGACAACGCATCAGACGCGAACAATCTCAGTGTGCTACAGGCGTGAAAGGCCAACTCCAGACAACGTCCAGTCCCAATTCTCCGAACACTGTTCTGAGTTCATATGAGAAAACAGCTTCTGTCTGTAGTCACACTCAATGTCCCGCCCACGGTACTATCTGACTGGTTACACGTCATGAGTAATAATCCACCAACAGTGATGGCTACCATGCCACAGATGGGCAAAGAGGAATGCATGCGCAGACTGGAGCGCACGGATTAAGATTTTTTCCAGTAACAAAGTGGTTGTAAGGTCAATGAGAAGTGGTCATCAAAGCATTGCTAAGCAAGTGGGCAGCACTGCTATCATATGAACATGGTGTCTACAAACTCCATATGGACAAATTTAATCATTCATCCCACACTTAAAACACACAGTTGCTGTAATGCAAGTTTGACACTTAGATAAATAAGATCAAAAAGATAAAAAAAAAAAAATCAAGGTACACAAGGACTAACTGATGCATCTGTGTGCAATGCGCAGTGATAGCATCTTAGTAGAAAAAGGGGCTCTGGGCACAGGGAATATATAAAAGGCAACAATGAGCTCATCCTGGATGAAAACTCCATACTCGATAGATTTGCAGTAGTGAATAAGAGCACAGGCTTCCTCTTGCGTTCTTGTCTGGGTAGCAAATCTCCAAATCCCAGCCAGAGGGGGAAACAGACCCAGCACCCTATTACAGGGAGCCTGAGAGATGGGACTGCGGTTCGTTCGCAGCCAAATTCAGCTTTTGTCTGGCGGGCCCCATCAAATATGGCCCAGCCTCTGCTGGGATAGTCATAATGACATTACGCCAGCTCTAGCTGCAGCAACTGCAGGTAGGTCGGAAGGGAGGGAGGGCGTGTGAGTGTGTGTGTGTGTGTGTGTGCCTTAGATGAAGAGAGGGGGGTGATGGAGGAGGAGAAAGAAACAGATGAATCTCTCAGCCCGACTCCTGATTGAACTGCAGCCCAGAAATGCAGAAGGGAGAATCGTCCCTCTGATTTCCTTCAGCAAGTGAATGATGCTGATGCAGACAGCAAGACTAATGTCACAAGCTGTACAGGCAGCACCTCTAAAAGAGACATGCATTGTGCTAGTTTCAGACTGTCTCCTATTAAGTCAAGGAGAGAGACATCTTTGTTTAAAGATTAGAGTAATATCTACCTTTTATCAACATCCCCAGTGTAAAAAGAAATGACCTGGTGAAGAGGTAAAATCATAGTTAGACCCTGTACCTTCAGCAACATGTATTAGCAGCTCTGGTGATGAGGCTCATTTACTCTTATTCTGAATGAAATGAACTCATTAACACCTCAGCTGGACTGGAGCAGTCCGAGTTGTCCCAGCCTGAATCAAATGTTAATTGGGTTGAACCAACCATCCCTAAACATTCCCACTGAGGAATCCACCCAATGGAAGAACATCTGGCTAATGGTCACCTACTGGCCCAAACTATGACCTCGATATTATGCTCCCTTGTGCTCCAGTGCCAAAGCTTGCTATGAGTGTTACATTGTCAAAAATCTAGGACTATGACTGGTGAGATTCAGTTAAACAGATTCAAAAAAAATATTCTCACAATTACATGCGTTTAAATGAAGAAACACGAGTAGTGAAAAATCCATATTATATTGTACTGTTTTCCATTATATTGCGGTTACAAAGAAAAGCATTGGCATTTTTGCTTGACGATGACAAAAGCTTATCAGAATAGCTGACCTGTAATCAGTGTTTCCATTTAAAAAATTGGTGTCAGTCTAGGTTCAGCTCGAGGCCTTCATATTTTTTAGATAAAAAAAACAGAATAAAAACTCTTTGAAAACAACAAAAAACTAACCATAACCTAATGGGAATCATTTTCCCCTGGGCATCATGACTGGAGAGATGCAACATCAGACTTCAAGAGACTTTCCCAGTAAAAAAACCCAATAATTACCAGATTTTCAGCCATTCCACTAATCAATTAATCGACTTTGTTAACTCTAGATAAAGGTGAAACATGCTCTAAAGCATCCACAAAAATAGCCCAAAACAAAATGCATTATTTCCACAATTACAAAAGCCACATTCTAAAATATGCCAAAATGCCAAAGCTTTTTAAAAGTGGTCCTATTTGTTGTTTTAAAAGCCAAACAGTGTAAAACCCCTAATAAAGAGGGAAACAGATGAATTTTGGCAGCCGTTCCCAAAGGAATTCACATCACATGATGGGCCAGATGGCAACAGTAAAAGCATTGTCAAAAAATAATATTCCTTAACAACCTCACTGGCACTGACTGGTTGAGGGAGGTTAGCATGTAATAAAGTCAGAAAGAAATACACTAAAACCTAAACATAACCTTGCCTGTTACAGTACACAGAGGTTTACTACAGTGTCATTTATCACTGTTGCAGGGGTCCAGGTTTATGTGACAGGTGACAGAGCTATCAAGGGCCTCTACAAGTTCATCTTGCTTTGAAATGAAACTCTGGGTAGCAGGGACGACCAGATGGGAGTTAGATCACAGTTTGAGAACAAGGCTTGCTTGCTAAGTTCCACAGACAAGCTCATGGGAAGAGAACAGAGACACATAAAAGAAATGAAGGAAACTGGCAAATCAGAAACCGAGAGTGGCAGAGGGAAGCGTACCTCTGTAAGTTTGCCACTTGGATTGAAAAAGTATGTTTCAAGGTCAAGATAAGCTGTCATGGTAAATGGAATTCTAATGACTGTGGTAATTGCCAAATTGCTGGAGCTATATTGCAAAGGAAACGCCGAAGTCTGAGGTCACTTATCTCTCCTGAGTGAAATCATATCAAGTGCCTAATGATCTCCTTCATATATTCCAATGAAGCTTTGGGAGCATTTTTAATGGAGAGGTGCCATCATCAGAGCCGGATTCATTCCTTAAGTGTCGGAAATATCCTCCTTGATCTCACTAACTAGGGTGCATCTGCTTAAAAGGAAACATGCTTTGAAGCTCAAAGGTTGAGATGAAAAACTCTGGGAGAGAGGATGACACCGTCACCGACCTGCATTAACTTTACAGTCTTGGATTTTCGTGTCAGATGCAAAGGAGCAGGGAGGGGAAAGCAGGAAAGCAGTACGTGTCACAAAACAGCAACACGAGGATAAAAGTAAAATACTGCCATAAATATTCTACTTATTGAAGATCTATAACCAAAACATTTACACAGAGGTGAGAATTCATTATATTCCAAGCACTGGCATCATTAGAGGAGTTTAGTCAAAGGTCAAGACCAATCCAGGTACTTGCCTGCAGCTATATTTTTAATGGACACTGGGGGATTTCCAAGGAGCCATAAGTAATTTTACAAGATATGCACTCTAAAAGAGTACTCTCAAAAAAGCATCCATCATCTCATATTTCATGCTACAGGAACCCTTCAGCGAAAAAGTAGCAGATATTGGCTTTCACTGAAGCACAGCCAAGGTGGAATGGGATAGTAGGGATGAGCCTGGAAAATGATGCACCCAAGATGAACATGACTTAGGACCGTAAGATTAACAATACATTCAGTTTTACCAGGACTTGGCAGTGGTGGCCGAGCATCCACGGTGTTCAACCAAGCTCAGGCTACCTTTGTCCTGGTTGGTCTCTTTGGAAGTCAACCAAATTTGTAATTGGCCAATCAGCATAAAACTGCAAAACTGACAATCTGGGGAAGACAGGATAAGCCCAAAATTTATGGTGCACGGCAATAAATATACAAACTCATTCTTATACACAGACATCAAATGTAGCATGAACAAAACAATGCGCTTGTCTGCTGTCGATGTCCGTTTGAGTATATACGCAACCTACAAAGGCAATGTATCTTCAAAATGTTCTCGCCTGACAAAACAAGAGAGATGTGAGGAATGCGAGGGATATGTTGGCATCATCATGACATCCATATGGAGGCTGACTCAGAGAAAAGTATTGAATTAGACTGCCAAAGTGCTGCTGTGACTCAAGACTCCAAGAATGGTTGCCTTACATCTCCCCCACCAAGCAAAATCAGCTTGACAAAACTGTGAACAATGACACCGAGAGCTTCTAAGGATGACAGCAAGTTTCCAGGATATCAGTGGAAGGCAGCAAGTTTCCAGGATATCAGTGAAAGGCAGCAAGTTTCAGAGGTATCAGCGGAAGGCAAAGACTAAGCCTCCAAATCAAGTGGGTTAGTCCATCCTGTGGTTGGGAAATGTAGAAGGACCACAGCAGACAAGAGGGACTACGGCACTCGGGACAATGATTAGCATTTGGAAGGAAAAGCTCTTCTACTCCTGTGGTGCTACACTTCTCAAGGACACATTAAACTGAAGAGTTGGCTGGGGGGGGAATCTTATTTTATTTATTAATTTCAGCAAATCTGCTCTGAAGACTTGGCTCGATCAGGAGGAAGCATCAAAAAGGCAAAGTGAGTAGGCAGAGTTGTGTCTCTGCAGGCTGAAATGCTGCAAGATGAGACTGCAAGTGGAATGAGAAAACATTTCATACTGACCTCGTCTTGTTGCATCATTAAGAATTACCGTAATTATGCAAATACAGCTTGAAATGTTATAGTTTAGCCATGATAAGGAGTCCATAACAAATGCAAGAAGGCATTTGTCATAAGAGAACTTGACTACATTTAAGGCTAAAAAAGAACAAGACCACAAAATAAACTGTCAACTAACATCCAGTGCGTTTGGAAAGCTAAGTTGTATATAGTTTTCTTAAGGAACTGCAACTCCTTAGGATGGATTAAGAAGTAAAAAATTATAAGGCAAAGGGGTCAGTATGCTTCAAAAAAGTGTTTGTCGATACAGCATCTGAAGCCCCCTCCTCCCCAACACCCCTCAGAAGCTGGAACTGACATAGCTGTATCTGAAAATCTTTGTCACAGAGCGAACGTATCAATAATCCTAAGATCCCAAGACTGCATTTATCTGCTCTGTCTCCTCAGGAGAAGTTTCACGAAATAGAGAAAGTAGGCAGAATTTGAAAGCCTCTCTCAAACTCGGTTTTCATTCTTCCTCCAGCTACTTCAGCCACTTTCCACATGTACAAACAGCTGTAACAACATAAACGTCTGCAAGAATAGATTGTTCGAAAGGGTGGTCAACGTCTGAACAATTATTTTGTCTTGTCCTTATCTGTGATGTCAGGCCTTTTCACCCCACCTTCGAGTAAGGCAGTTGGGAAAAGCACAGAAACACTTTTGCCTTCAGACCTGGACGGACAACACATTGTAGAAACTATTTTAAGGGCTTTCAGGTGTGGCCACTGATACAAAAGGATTGTAGGATTTTTTTTTTTATTGGCACATTGAGTTTCACATACACTCACAGCTTTTTTTTTTTTTTACCACAACTTATAAAGAGCTGTTACTATGTTTATCTGTCAAACAGGGTTTAAAAGCAATCTGTGATAAGCCTCTAATCTTTGTTTAGAATTTGAGTTTCTTAAATCAGAGATGTCTTGAGGCTGAAACAAACGTTTATCTAATGGCCTGCAAGTGCACTGATGCCTGCTGTGGGTTGCCTGGAGCCACAATGAGTCATGCTATTCTCAAAGCACTTCTTAGACTTTTTATAGCAGCAGGTTAGCTGCATGCCAACAATGCCCACAGTTTCCATGATGAGGGAAACCTGTTCCCAGCGAGCACTCACATTACATTGTGCCTTCTGTCACTCTGACTGGTGTCATGGAGGTGGTAGTGGAAGGCAGGTGTTTCAACAATGGCACTGACCTATAAGGGTCTGACTGAAATAAAAGCACCCCCAGTTTCCCAGGGATTTCTGCGTGCTCTTTCTTCATGAATACATTTCAAAATCGCCAAAATATGACAAAACAAAATGTGTCTTTCCATATCACTGGCTTTGACATTATAGTTTACTATAAGAAAATTTCTATTTTGCACGTTCTGGCTGAACTTCAACAGCAGCTTAAGCAAACCCCTCTTGATGTCTGTCCTTGTAGGAGTTAAACTCTCCCACATTATTACAGTTATTAAACATCTATAATGGATTTTTAGGGGCTTTTAACTTCCTTGATTAATTTGCTGCAGGTGATTAATTTCAATCTCGATTTTCCTTCCCGTTTCCTGTTCAGCACAAATTTCACCTTTGCCATGCAGATGTTCAGGACTGTCATCTGTTGTAGAGGTCAGCAAAAAAGAGGTGTGGAACAGAGAGAGAGAAAACGAATAGAATACACTTAACATCTGTGCACTTGGACGATGAATGGAGAGCTTTGCCAAATCAAATACACAGGTAAGTCAGTGAGAATGCTGTTGTCATCAAACAATGATTTTCGATTGGTTCTTTTTAAGACCTGCTCTAATACAGTGAAAGAAGAAGGATTACATTTCTGCATTGATTTGCAACGTACGTCTTAGTATCGGGGCTATTTTAGTTTCTTATTGGGTCAAATTTAGACTCTTTACTCCACCTTGTTTCATAGCTGGCACGGCTCGCTCAGACTACCTGCCAGCTGCTCTACTTGATAGCCAAGATGATATGACAGCCGCCTGACAGGCTCGTCTTTCTTGGCCAGTCACAGATTGACAACCTATTTCAGCTGTCATTCTGTGCTGGTTGACACCACTCCATTCGTCCATCTGTCATTTCTCATCCTCTGCCCTGAGCCCTCTTCCACCCGCTCCTCCCCTCAACTGCTCCTCCATTCGTTTGTGCCCTGCAACAAAAGGAAGCAACCCTGGGCAGTTGTGTCCTTGCTTGGCAGTCGGCCGTCGTGGCGACCTGAAACAAAGCCGTGGCCTCGCACCAAAATGCTCTGTAACGCCACACCAGGTGGGCTTGCCAGTGGCTAGGCTGTGACAATTAAGTCATCCCCTCTCAATGAGAATGAAAACAAACACAACAGCTGAACAATGGACACATCTGCACCTGATAAATAAGAGGCCAGGTGGTGCCAAAATGGAGAGATGCCCCTTGGCAGACATAATGGCTAAAGCAACATTATACTTACAAAACACTACAAACATATAGGCAAAAAATATTTAAAGCAAAGATAGTCAGCTTTCAAGTTCAGTTCTATTTTTGCCTTTACTTTTTACTCCAGTAGGCATCTGTCTCTCCCACAATAGGACCATTTACTATAAACTGTACTGAACACTGGCTTCTTGTTGCAGATGATTTTAAACTGGGAGAGTAAGTAGTTATATTTTAAATAGTTTTTTAAACTAAAATGTCAAGCCAACAATGAGAATATTGGCAAGGTTGCTTAGTCGTATGTGATAAAATGAATATCTTGGGCTTCTAGAGTGTTGGTCAGACAAAATAAAACATCTGAATATGTCATCTGGGTTCAGGGAAATTGTAATAGCCTTTTTTCTGCCATTTTATACACCTAACAATTAATCACTAATGAAAATACGAATTAGTTTCACCAAACATATCAACTCCTCTTAAAAAGATTGAGCTCAAGCAATATGGTCCCCTTCAGAAAATCACACTCAGCATCCTAATTTTTAAGAGCTAAGGAAAGTCACTGCATGGGCCCTCACTTCTCCATTTGTGTAGGAGGAGACCAAAGCACCCAGAACTAACGCATGTAATCCCAGGGGACAACATGTGCACATAAAACTGAAGGGACGACAGTTGCACCAGAGTATATCATTATTCTAACAAGAGAAAATAGTGTGGAGGATTTACTGTGGCATCTGCAAAACAGAGTGGTGGGAGAGGACGCAGAAGCCACAGAACCGTTTCTCGGAAATGCAATAACATCATATCAGTTATGGCTTTAGTTTATTTGCATAGTGACAAAAGACTGAAGCAGACTGTTATGAATTGCAATCATTTCATACAACAATTTGATTGCTAAGTAATTGATACACTTGCATAAGATACAAAAATATGCAGGAGGTTTGCAGAAATCTTATACTGAAACAAGAAATAAAAGTCTTCCAATAAAGACATAACATGACAACAGAACACACGGCATTTAAGAGGTGCCAAACTGATTGCTCGCCAATCATCTAACCGGGGATTCGGCCAATGGGCATCGAAACACACTCCGAATTAAGCAGGCAAATGTCGATATGAAACTTGCAGTGGTAACTTCATATAACAGATAACCAGCACACTGAGAACACGAATGAGTAAATTATTATACCAAGCAGCAGAGCGTGGTTACAACTACCCGACCTTCATAACAACCTCTACTTTGGGATTTATTTGATTAAACCAGCTCCCAGCCATCTACCTGCTGATGCCAAACGGTGGGCTCCTAGGGAGTTCCTGCAAAATGTTGGAGGGATTATACTGAAGGGAGAAAAAAACTACTCGAGAATAAGCTGAGTTGAGCTATTTTAACTATTCAGTAATGCTTTAGAGATGCTTTAAGCAGCTGATCTTATTAAATGGGCTCCCCTGTAAGCAGTCTATCAGCTACAGAAGACATTCAATTTAACCTGAGGCCAAGGCAGACAAAATAATAAATCAACCCTATCCTCCCTGCATAAAAACATAAAGCAAAGACATTACACATGTACATGCACACACACAAACAAACTGATGAAGCAGTGTTTGGAACAATGAAATCTCTTTGGCTCCACAACCAAAACCTCCCTCAGATTGGATGCCTGGCAGGCATTAATTTCTTCTCTCCCTCTCCGCCTCCTACCATCCCACCACTGTTTCTCTCACTCCGCCTTTCTTCTCCTCTCTGTATGCAGGTGCGCTCGCCCACAGAGCTGCATGCTGACTCCTGTCAGTAAGAGGACAGGGATGTATGATGAGCACAGATCCTCTCTCTGTTCCCTCTGCCCCACTTCCACCCCACACCATCCAGAAGGACCACATCAAAGCCGACGTGAAGGAGAAAAGGGAAACAGTAAAGCTGAGCCAATATTCAAGAATTCTGACCAACAATGATCTACAGTAACCATAGGCAGAGTCACAACACCTTCAAACAAGCAGATATTGTATTTTCTTGTGCAAGTATAACTTCCCCTCAGGATAAGCCCTACTTTGGTGTTGAGTTTGCACTTTCATCATCTACACCTTTCGTTGTTTAGTCTTTTATAGCAGTTCTCATCCTTTGAGAACTTTTGCCAAAATCTAAGACGAAGACCACCAGACACCCTGTAAACCCAATATTACTTGCACAACATGTCTCAGTTGACTGAGATGGAAGAGTGAAGGGATGTCTGTGGTGGTGCTGAGGAAACTTGAAGCATGAAGACTGACCAGTCACACACTTCTACTACTGATGAGCAGACTATAGGAAAACACACAAGAGAACTCACTGGCATTCAAAACAGAGCACCGTCAATTACAGCCTGGCATTTGTTAAGCGGACACGTTGCTCCTTCTGTTTTTCCCCGGACGGTTGGTTTCTGCAGGCTGGGTGGTCATGGAACAACAATCACATCAAAGCGCACATGACAACACAGAACAGCTTGACAAAAGCGGCATCAACCACGCATCTCCACTCTGCGTGACACACACTGATATGAGTGTGTGCGTGTGTTTGTCCAGTGTTTCCTGTAGCATTTTCTGTAGATGAGAACACAGGGGATAAATTTAGTTCTGCTACCCAGTTTGTTTCTGGGCCTGCTCCAGGATCTGTTGCAGGAGAGGATACAGTATTAGAGATAATGCTATTTGGACATTCATATCTACATATTAGGTCTGCACAATACAAGAACAGCACACCAATATCCATGTATTCTCTGTGGAATGTACTTGCAAAAGCACACTTTGAAATTCAACCTTATAACAACTATATCAACAAAAAAATGACTTTCACAATCCCTGTATTAGAGTAAGTCTTTTTTTTCCTCAAACCTTTCATCAGCATAATTCCAACCTTTCAAGTAACATTTTCAAAGCCAAACACTTACACTTGCTGTATGAATAAAAATTCAGTTTCAATGCTGCAGTTCAGTCCTGTGCAAATAACAGTGTTACACTTGAGCTATCAGCAGCTGTGAGGAGACTTCCCACACTACAAGGCTTTCGATGAGTCTTGCAAACTGTCCTTCAAACAAAACACCAAAGCTGTCACAAGAGAAAGTGAAAAACTTGCACAGACAGGAACCTGCATTGTCCTCTCTATTAAAAACGGTGCCACACAATGAAAGGACTTTATGCCTCTGTCCAGTCATGTCAGTTGGTATATTGGTTGGTATAATTTCAATTGTTTGGGGATGCTGACTTCTGACATCTCCATTTTCTAACTGAACAGACAGGTTTTTTTATATATATATATTTTTTATATATATATTTTTGCTATGGAACCAAGTAAATGTAACTGAGACCCACTGCTGGTTAGTGAATGTACAGTACAGGAAACACTGCCATTTATATCCTACATGTAGAGATGTATGCACCAAACTTGTAATCACTTGCTTGTATTGTTGCCACGTCTGAAAGTTATAGGAGTGCAAGATCACACTCTTTAGCCTTCAATAAAGAGCAAAGAGTTGGAACATAGTGCTTGAAGCTGTCAGAGGACAATGTTCTTAAACTCTCATTAGCGAACGACTGCCAAAACTAGTGGGAAGACTGTGGTTCAGAAAGGTGGGGCAGAGGACCAGCTCAAGGTAATTTGCAATGAATAATAGCCATGGCTACGATGTTCTGCAGCTTTTGCGAGGAGCAGGTTATGCTGAACCTCTCCCACCCCCATGTAATTAAATGTAAAATTAAACAAACACTTAAACTGGCTCCAAACACCCTGTGAAGCTTATAATGTGCGGATGAGCACACAAACACAAATATTGCTCTGAATGTGCAGCAGAGGCAATTCATCACGCTAACAAATTGGGCTACCTCTCTGTGCCATTATCCTCCATCAAGGCATCTGTGACTCGTGTGGCCTCCGGGCTGCTGACAAGCACCTCTTGTTAGGTGGCAATCTTGCAAACACTTTCAGAATGGGCCGACCAAATTGGCTGGCAGGCAAATTGTGGGATAAAAACTAGGGCATCAGCTACCTCAATTCAGTGAGAATGAGTCGACCAGTGCCTTTCACCTTTAGAACGTATATTGCCCATTGTTATTGTCCTGAACAGCATTCTGGAAGAGCTTGCAAAAAGCTTAATGCATAAATTTTTGCCCATTTTCCACAGCTAAGAGGATAAAGTCAGAATAGAGGCTATGAAGACAGAAGGAGAAGATTCAACTAAGCAGTAAAGAGATACAGAAATGGTCCTGCTGTATAATTAGCAACCTAAAGTACTGTTAGAAAATGGCCTTAATTTAAATTAATTCCTAACCCAGTGCACTGTAGAACAATCCAAAAAAACAAACAACTAAATGTGGTATGAAATTGGGTTGTTTGTATGCCTTTCATTGTGCTAGCCGGTGGTGTCCCCGTGCCTGACGCTTCTTCCCATCTCAGCTCATCTACACTTGCCCCAGGTGCCCTGGAACAGATCTGTCGCTCGCCGTCTCGCACACACACGCAGCACCTCGGATTCACAGGCTCCCCGTGCTATGCCTGACACTGGTCCTCTGGGAGGCCTGGCGTGAGAAATAGCACTTCATCATCAGGGGCTTGACATCAAAGCTGCATTTCCACTGTATGGAACAGCTCGGCTCTACTCGCTTTTTTTCTTTTTCCATTGCGGATAGAACCTGGTACTTTTTTTTGTTATCGCCTCGGTCGAGGATCCACGCGAGCTGATCTGATACCAAAAGGTGACGTACACCATCCCTTCGATATCCTCTGCTTTAAGACTAGCGTAGCTCCTTGTGTGTGAGTGTGTGGTTGAGTGAGTGAGTGAGTGAGTGAAAAGAGAGTCGGCAGCAGAGAGTGGCGGTGAATGCGAGCAGAGGAAAAGGTTAGCAATGAGGTTGTCAGTTTAGCAGTAAATGTACAGTGTAGGTTACAGTTTTTCAGTAAATAAAGACTGCAGCTTCTCAAGACCAAAGTAAAGCTCCTGTGTGTTTTTTCCCAGCTGCTGGAGAAGTGAAGGGGGCGCGGCGTCGCTTTGACAATCCGCTAATCCCGCCTACGTTGAGGGAGCACTATCTGCAGTGGAAAATACAGTAGGGAAAAGTACCTGGAATCAAAAGCGAGTCGAGTCGAGCCGTACCACGCAGTGGAAATGCAACCCAAGTCTCCTGACTGAGGATAAAGCAGCAAATAAAAAAAGTTCTGCAAGGGAGGATAAAAAACACAAGTGTGTTAGCTTTCGTGTCCTGTACAAGTTGTGATGTGAGGAGGCCCGGCCTGCAAGGTTGGAGTAGAGACAGAGGAGCTGAGGCATGCTGTGAAATGGAGAATAATTTAGCTTCGATTTAACAAAGAATAATGTAAGTCTAGGAAACCAGCCTGTAATGACAGAGGCGGGCCACTCACTAAAACTTTTTCTGCTGCAGGTAACTGGACACCGTCTCAACGCTGAATATTTCATAAGCTGTTGGACAGTTATTCAGGGGTTTAGGCAGGGATCACAGCTCCAGCCAAGAGTCTGGTAGGAAGATCAATCACGACTTATTCTCCATTTTCCCACACTACTGCACAAGCTAACGTGTTGCTGTGCCAGCAGCCGCTCCTGGGATGGCCTAATCTACTCTGAGCTCCTCGTCATTTTTTTTTTGTGTGTGTGTGTGTGTGTGTGTGAAAAAGACAGAAGGAAAGAAAAGAGGGGTAGAGAGAGTACACACACAAATGCTGCTACCCCCATTAATTTCGCTGGCTATTCAAAAAAAAGCTGAGGTGGTAACATCTCTTGTGGGGGGGATTTCATTTTCACAGCACTTAACAACTTTCAGCAGCAAAGACTTTATTATCAAAAGGGTCGGAAACACTTTTCGAGGTGTTAGCTGACATCAAAGTGTTGTTTGAGATAGTGGAGGATTGTACAAGGCATCTGTGAAACTACTGACATTTCAGGTGGTAAATTACACTTCTCTTGCTTTGGAATTAAGAATCAGGAGCAGGTGAATATCACTGGATGTTTTCTTTGTGTCTTGCAGGAAGCACTGCCTCCAAAAAGGTCTGAGATTCTGTATCACGTTCCATCTGTGGTCGTTGTAGATTTGCAGGTTTCCCACCCAGATAATTAGGATACCAGCGGAGCGGATGAAAGTGGTTGTTACAATTTTTAGATTTGTGTTTCCTAAGAAAAATTCAAATCTGCTTCTGGCTGCACCCTAATTTTACAGAGCACAAGAGGAGAGGCAGGATCAGCTGAGAGAATGAGCAGAAATAAGTCGACGTGTTCTGATAGTGTTAGAGCATGTCAGGCAGTTTTCCAACGTGCTCTTGGGCTGAAAATCTTCTCTTAACCCGGTAACGCTGCTGTAGTGAGTGTGTGCACGCAGATGGCACAGAAGCACTACAGCAGCAGATGGCACAAATACTACAAACCCAACTGTCTCCTATCTTAACCTGAGCACAACCTTTCAACTTATATAAACAACTGCAAGACTCATATCATTTCTAAACTTGCAACTAAATCCAGATTTTCTGACTTGGTAGGGATGTGAATAAACTATTTTGCTTTGCATCCATTTTCAGTATTCTAGCCAGTTTTAGCCAATAGCGCTGATGACTAGGACTGCAACTAACACTTATTTTAATAAAAAACTCATTTACAGTTTCTTCATTGATCCCATTTATACAAAGTTAAAAATAATGGAAAATGCAATTGGCCAAACCCCGACATTATTCCTCAAAATAAGTAAGACCAATCCACATTAAATACAGTTTTTTTGTCATTATGTTTCTGCTATCAGTTACAGGTATTTTGTGTCAGTCGTTCATGCCACAGACAATTCCTGGCCTCATCTTACTTTGCATAAATAGGATTTACATGAGTTTCATGCAAAGACATTTACAGATTTGAAATTTGTGAAAAAGCAGCACTGGTATCAGCTGATTGAGTTGGAAAATCTGAACATAGTGAGAGAAAAAAGTTGCATCCGTCATTAAAGCTACTTACGTTTGTGGTCAACATTTGAAAGTATTCAGTTCACAATGATGTAAAGCAACAAAATCTAAGCAATTCTTCCTAATAACGGTCATCTGCAATGTTTTTATATTTCAAATCGACTAATTGATTCATCACCACATATGTCCAAACACGCTGCTTTAGTGGGCTTAGCTACTAAAAGCCAACATCCTGTATGACACACTGCAAGCGTCCATCTAGACCTCGAACAAAGCTCCAGTCATGCGAAGCAGCAGCGGTTCTGATGCTGACCGGTCGAAGAGAGAGCAAGAGTGTAAGTGCATGTGTGTGTGCATGTGTACACGTGTGCTGCTACATCCGAGTATCCAGCTCATTATCTGTCTGACAGAGACGTTTCTTCACCCCTCACTCTGCTGTCAGAACGAACTCCATTTCCTGACATTACCAAGGTGGAAAATACTTGCAAGGAAAGCACCCCATCCCGTGCAAACAGGCGTGAGCCTCAACACACAGCTTTCGGTCCAGTTGAATTTTCCTACAACTAACTCAATAAACTGGACAGAGATTTTGTATTAAAGTCAACTCAGGGAGCAGGAACTAATCTTTGTCTTCCTAGGAGCACCAGCAGCAGCTTGGCAAACACTGGCACTTAAAAAAAAGGGATAAATTTTCACCAGCAGGGTTGAGGAGCTACACCTCCACATAGCAATGTCTTGTGGGCAGCCATAACAATATTCTCAACAGAAATCATCCTCTGACTCATTGCCAATTAAAATGATTGAGCATTAATTCGGAGCAGGTTGAAGAAAGTGAAATGCATTTTAAAAGTCGAGACACAACACGCAACCAGGAATTAATTACTTTCATGAATGGAGAAGACAAAAAAAGAAATCTCACTTGAATGCCAAGGGAAAGCCCCCCTCGATCTTAAAATAATCAGCAAATATTAGGAAAGCAAAATGAGCACAGCCAGATAGCAGGCAAGTCATATTAGGGACTCGCCTACAAATTCAGTACAGCATGTGGTGTTTGCATATTGCAGAATGAGCCTGACATTTCGGAGCTTGTAAATCCAATCTTGATTCTTCAAATTGCCAGCTTGTTTAAACGTAATGGTTAGCTGCGGATGATTTGAGGGGCTTTAAACTTTTGTATATCAAAGGGAGCCTTTGCTTTCTCTTCTGTGACATGTTGCCAAAGAACTGCAGTTATAACTCTGCAGCTGAAGCCGCTTTACAGGCTCAAACTGAGGCGAAAACAGATCCCACTTTCACTGTGAAGTGCAACAAAACATCATAGTTAATATACCAACTGTGTGACCACTCCGGGTGTTAATCGGATATATGAAAGCTGTAAAGAAAGAACGCAGCTTAAAGGAGCGTGTGACACTTTGTTAACTGAGGTCAGTTCTTGGTGCAAATTCTTTGTCTCAAAGCAGGATCAAGCTCTTCTGAACCGTTCTTTGACCCCAAGCCTTGACCCTTGGCTATAAAATGCAATCAAGTTATCAGCATAATTGAAGAGGCGAGTGTCACCCTGGACAAGATGGAGCACCTGTCCTTGAAAATTAATAAATGAATGCTGCCTGGTTAAATGGCTCAGAGTGGATGGGAGCAGTGAGGGGGGGATGACAGTGCATTGCAAGCAGGCGGACACTTGTGGGCCCATGTGACACTGTTATAATCCTGCATTGTGATGACAGACAAGCCAGACCGGATCAGATGGCTTCCGGGTTATAAGCAGTGTGCAGTTCTGATGTGCACCAGCTGTAATTTGCGCCACAACCTGCTAAACCAGCATGCAAGTATCTTCTTATCATTCATAAAAACCACATGCAAGTTATGGCAAAACTCAAAGAGAGAATCTGTCGCAGCTTCAAACAATGAAACCTCAAGATATTCGTTTCAACATGACTTGCTCACATTGAATTGAGTTTACCGATGAATCAAGTCCAGAGAAATCTTCACTTTTTCCATCAATCTGAACTAACTTGCACCTGCAGATTCCTCATTTAGTTGATACTTAATTGTATTATTAGATGCTAAATCTACATTATAGTGATGAACAGACGAGCTAGGACGATCCCAGTTAAATGTCAAGGTCTCTCAGAAAGACATCACACATTGTGCCAAAGACACGAGAGAAAAATCCTATTGTTGCTCATCATGAGAAAACAACTGTTTATACTAAATATGAGAAGCTAACTCGACTGTTAACAGGACATATGAGCAACTTAGTTAAAGCTGTTCACACAAAGTAAAAAAAATACAGTTAAATTATTTTTCGCTTTTTCAAAATGACCCCCTGGAGCGATTTGAGCCTCAATCTCAGTCTTTAATAGCCACAAACAAGCGGCTGTTCCCGGCTACTCCAGCCGACGCTAGCTAGCTTACCATGGATCAAACTCGTGGATGATGCTCTCGAACCGGATCACGGCGAAAAGTCTGGAGCTGAATCCCGCCAGGCAGGCCAGAAACAGGATGCTAAACGAGAGTAGAGACTGCCACCCTGCCGGCTGTGTCAGTCCGCCAGACAGGCCTCCTTTGCCCCCTCCTCCTCCGCCACCTCCTCCACCCGCCGCGGCGCCGGGTCGGCTGCTCCCGTGCACCGAGCCCCCGGCGGTGGTGGACGCTTTGTGCCTGCCGTCGCTGGCTGCGTGGTGCTCCGCCATTTCTGCGCGCGGTGTCGCTCGGGTTCGCTCCTCGCCACGCTGCCCGTGTGTCCGTCCGCTCCTCTCGCGCTCCCGTGAGTCCCCCCCGGGGTGTGAATACGCTTCGATTCGGTGTCGGTACTCCGTGAAAACAGGCGTTACATCCCGAAACGGACCCTCATGCGACACATACGGAACCTGCAACTGTCGAGTCGGTTCACGATTGAACGCCGGTGGAAAGGGGCGGGATTTATCTGGTAGGCGGGGCGTGAGAAGCTCTGGCGGCCTCTCACGGGCCGACATGTACAAGAGGGCGTGGTTCTACTTCTATGAGACAATCAGAGCACACCACAAACTAGATAGACAAATGAGTCCACCAATGGGAGCATTAAATTATAGCTGCGACTGATTGAAATAAGGATTATCCTCTGTTATATATAAAATTGAGTCATTCTGTTGCTCACTATAAATAAAATTCTTATTCAGTTTAAAGTTGGCTGTAAAGACTTAAATTAGTCATTTTTCAAAGAAATTAACTAAAAAAAATAAATGGCACACAAGCCAAAATCCAACAGAAAACTGATCCCTTGCAGCTAAGAGCTATAGGCAGGTGTGTGATGATAAATGTTCTGTGTGAGTGCAATATTTCTGTTGCCCTTGGATGTTCTGGACTGGCTGCTGGAGTGGTAATAAAGATTGATGTGTCTCATCATTATTATGTCCCCCAGCAAAAACAGGAACACAGCATTCATCATTCTCTTAAACTCAGGATGTACTTTCACAACTTCCACCCCGAAGCCCTGCAAGCCCATATTGGAATAAGAACTGTTTTTTGAAGATTTCAAATAAATGCTCAAGTTTTTTTTTTTTTTTTTTTTTTTTTTTTGATTGATTGTATACATTCATTTTGTGCTTGCTCTGTTTCATAGAACCATGAGACACAGGCAGGAAGTATTATTGATTTATCTGAGATGTGATTCATTCCCAAAGGGGGGGAACAACAGTCCAACAGTCCTCTTCTGCGCAATACCATAGATGGAGACAACTCTGTTATGAAGTCAGAGTGGACAAAAAATCTTTTTCTCATCCTCTTGAACATTTGTTGCATATCATGCTGCTTTGTGTGAATCTAATCTACTGCACCGTACTTCATTTTACCATTGTAGCATTGTACAACCAGAGGAGCCTGTTTCTAAACTAGCAGCAATGTAATTATATCACAGACCCCCAAAACATTATTAGAAATTCAAATTATGAGTTTATAGTGTTTATGTATTGCACCTGATTTCAATACCCATTACTTGGGTAATATATGCGAATGTTTAAACAGATGCTACACACATTTATTAGATTATCTAGCTTTTGAAGGGATTGCATGCTTTTCTGTTTACATCATAAAACAAGTTGATTATACACACTTTTAGTACTTTTGATTTGAGAACAGCCCATTTGCTGGTTTGAAAACTTCACAAATTGGCCCAAATTCCCATCCTTATTTTCCATCAACAGTGTTTACAGCTACCCTGTCAGCCATGAGATCATGATTTCAAAAATGTAAATGAAATATTCATGTTGAAGAATTGGGCTGAAGTTTGAGGCAGCTTAGCGCAGCTTTGGATCCAGGCTATCTTCTGGAGAGCCGAGGAGGAGATAAGAGGGAGATGAGAATGCAGCGTTGGAGAGACAGGGAGATGGAAGGCTGATAATAAAGGAGAGTAAAAGGATGATTATGAAAATTGATGGGGGTCATCGTGGAGAGTCGATGGAGTGGCAGACGTGGATAAGAGTTTTGAGTTCATCAAGAGATCACACAGACCAAAACATAGTGTCATAGACAGTATCACAGGCGTATTCTGCTGCTGAAAGTCAGTGCCAAAAAGAATTCATGCACGCATAAACACCCACACACAGCAAACACACAGGGATCGCTGTGTAAAGACACAATGTATGTAAACACATGTAATCCCACACACACATAAGCAATACTGATACGCATACTGATGAACACATGCAAACATGCGCTCAGGCACACGGTTCCTCAATCATTCATCAAGACCTGCTTATGCCACAACGAGCACTCTACCCTTTTCCCCCTCTACCTTCAAATTCTGAATGGATGACCTTTGAGACAAATAGAAACGCAGGCTGTGAAGATTGCTTCAATCGCATCTATTGTCAAAAGGCCAAGCCCAGATGAAAGCCAGCCAAAATGAGTGCTGTTGCCAGGCAGGGCAGCTTTGCTTTCCTCCATCTCCAGAGACAGACTTGAATGTTTGTGTTTGCTTTGTCTTTCTTTTTTGTATTTTCTTTCTCCCAAGAACATTGCAGACTCGCCGAGTTTATGCTTGGCATTCTTAGGTGTCTACACTTCTTTGCTTTGCCAAAGGCCAGCCGTGCTAAAAAGCTTAAGATGCTTGGCATGAAACGCTCTTTGCACCTTTCTCCCTGTCATCTCTCTCTGCTTTGACTGCGTGTGCGAGAGAGTTAGAAAGCAAGAGAGAAAGAGAGACTGAAAGAGGTGCAACTGGTCAAGATGATTATCATCATTATACCCATTTTTACACTTATTAAAGTAAACTGATGTCATTGAAAACAGTGCAACCTGTGAATCCTGGAAGCCATAAACAGCTATGGTATCATCTAGGTGCAGTATTGAGTGGATTTGGCAATTTGTCTCAAGGTGCATAATAATCTCAAATCTCTCAATCAATTGTGCACGGTGTTATGTAAGCATGGGGAACAAAGCATCCACCTTGAATATCTCTGATGAAAGCAAAGTTGTAAACCTTTAAAGAAATCCTCCAATATAATGCAGATGGAATGTGAAGTGCACTGTGAGAAGGAAGCTGATGTCGTCGTTTGTTTTTTAAGGCACAGACTGCAGTGTGAGGGATGACTGGGAAGCAGGCACATCATGTTCCCAGATTCCTGACATCTTTGCACACACGCACCAGTGGATGCTGTGCAACGGAAGTGGAAAAAAAAAGAATGAGAATTATAGATCCATGTTTTATCTATATCCACTTTGTCCTATTGAGGGTCATTAGTCGGGGCTGGAGCCTTTCCCAGCGTGCAGTGGGTGGAAGGCAGGAAAACATTAGATTGATTGCTAATCCATCATTGGGAAAACACAGAGTCACATACCTCGATATCGTCTCCAATTCACCTGCTTCCTGTCCTGCAGACAACACAAAGAAAATACAATCGAGAGCAGGATCTTATTGTTGTATTTGATTTGTTGTTGAGTTGTCCTTTAATTTGCTTAGCATTGCTCTCCTCTAATTGCCTTCCACATTTACTTGCACAACCTAACAGGAGGGAGAAATCCATTCTGTATATTCGATCAAAAAGCATGGCAGAACAGGATGTTTTGCTCATTGTGAGCGTAGCAAGCTTTAAAGACTCCATAGTATGTCTGTGTGATCTAGTGTAACAGGATGATTAGCCAGCGCCTGGGGATCGCCACTGCACACGCCGATCTGCATCGCAATCATTAACAGAAATGAGAGCACTTAAAGAAAACCACTTAGCATCCCAATGAGGTGCGGCGTCCAACTGTTACGAACTATTCATTTACCTGTCGCCAACAGAGAGTTAGAAAGTCACTTTTAATACTCTCGAAGAAGCTGTGCATCACAATAATTGGTTCAAGGTCAACTTTCATGTGTCATAAAAAGAATTATTATTTAACTTGCATTCAGGTTTGAACAGGTTTATTTTAATGACATCTTGAGCTCAAATCTCAGTGATGAGTCAGAGGATAAAAAAAACACCAGTAATGATTAACGTCTACTTGAAGATGAGGGTCTTTTGCCGAGTGCACAGGGTTACCTGCGCGGCCTCATCAGCGACACACCATTTCACGCTGAGCATGCCTCATTTCTCCAACAGTCAATGGGGCACAGAGAGGCAGTTAAATCCACTAGATGTGAACATGACCCACTCAGTCCCAGGCAACACGTGTGGATGATACTCTACAACTGCACAACATCTTAATCTTGACTTTGATGGAGGATGTGCCAACGCGGGATCGGCCATGGGTTTCACCTTGTGTGATAGGACTGTTAATCTTGATAATGTCACGAGTGATCCGCTGATTATCTACAGCACTGCATTACTCATCTATTCATATGCACAATGCACAGTCTTAGCTCAGACTCCTTCTTTAAAGAAAATTGCTTGTTGTGATAAAATACAAAATAGAATGATAAGTTTATGGCGTGATCTATCATCCCAGAGATCAGAGAGCTTTTGCTCAATTTATAAGGCTACATCTGCCTCAGGATGCTATTGCATTCATTGCACTCATCTGTCATTTTCCAAAGCATATGAAAAGTCATTTCTCCCTAAGAGGCTGTGGGCTGCAGAAGCAATGACAGTTCTGATTGAAAATGTATTTTCATTTTTTTTTATTTGATTACAATAACACTTTCATCTACCGCAGTATCTCCTGGAAGGGAACAAAGCAATCAATGCTTGTCAATGACAGCTTCCATTTTTGACAACTTATATAGAAACTAAATGAGATTGTATCATTGTTTTTGATAAAAGTCAGATCCTTGCCTCTTTATTTCGCCCCAAATCATAATTTCAAACAATAGCACGGTCACGGAATCTATCGTTTTAATTTTTAATCAGGCTTTTAATCACAATAATTATCCCATAAAATTATACAATAATTATGCAATTATGGAATTGAAAAAAATCCTATTGCATCCGAGTCCATAACACAGCCCTCAAACATAACTTTTAATTTTTTTTCTTTCCGACAACGAATCTCAAAATCAGCATAGAAAATCGCCTGTAAACATATGCAATTCACCACATTCATCAAGATGGATCGTGACCTATCGACACAGCTGAAAGTGCCTGCAGTGATGCTTCAAATCCTATTGGCATGCTGCATAAAAAGTTTATAAGAAAGCTGCAATTGATGGAGCAAGCGAGAGTGATGGGGGGGGATAAGGAGGAGCGAGGTACTAACCTGAGCTCAACAGAGATATCAACCGTCTGCAGGCAGAATGTCAGACTCTGAAAAGTCGGCATGCATTTCTAACTCTTCAGAACAACAGCTGCCTTATCAACACTTCCCTTGCTTTGGTATGGATCGAGCAGCCTCTGCGTCATGTCATTTTAGGGGGCTTGCCGCTCAGAAATTTAGTGCACGGAAAACAGTTGAACTTGGTCTGACATTATCCCCGCGGGGGACAAAAAAATATGACTCACGTGTTGAAAATTGAAGTACGTCTCCCCATTTCCCAGCTGCCTCAGCTTGACAAATGATCCTCCTTTCACTTTCCTGAGTGGCCAACACGGGCTTGTCTCAATTCAGAAGACAACAGATTTATGGGATATTGCTTCAATGACAGCGTTCAAAACAAGAGGAGCAGATGTGAGGGTCTGATATTATTCTGCTGTGGTGACGAAGCATGTCTGTCCAGGTCTTTGAATGTTTATGAGGACTTTTGTCATATGTGTCTCACAAACAAGTCCAAGACAGCTTATGACTGCATTTGACCCATCTTGAATGCATTTTTTTATTTTCTCGACAATTAACTTTTTTGTGCTATATGAACACCAAATTAATGCTTGCACTTTTTTGTTTCAACGCCTTTTTTGTATATCGTGCAAATACATTAAATTAAAGGCCAACTCTGCTCTTTTTTTCTGGCCAATGCGCACTCTGCAAAGGTGGTTCAATACCAAGTGGCCCTCGGTCAGGACTATGCATCTCTGTGCTCAGCCCGTGTCCAATCGATTCTCCTCCTGGTTGCCCTCGATCGGTCATCTGACAGAACACAATTCACGCCTCCAAAATAAAGTTAAATTTAGCTGGACTCTCCAATGTATATGGGAGGAGATGGGAGGTGGAGGTAGCGAGGAGGGGGCTGCAGAATGGGCAATATGGACAAAGGGAGGGGGAGAGAGACAGCCAGCCTTGTGTAGTGCTGCTGATGTCAGGGCAGACAATGCCCCGACTGTACAGCAGAAGGACACAATACAGACTTTTAGTTTCAATCTTAAACACACATATCTTTTTTCTTTGAATGAATGAGACAGTGTTAGTCAACACATACATGGTAAAGAAAAGGTTTGACTGACATTTCCTGACCCAGACAGATTATCAGACAAAAAAAGCTGGCAGCATTTTAAGGGAACGGTTTGACATTTTGGGAAATTATTCACTTTCTTGCCGAGAGTTAAATGAAAAGATTGATATCGCTCGTGTGTCTGTTTCTTAAATATGAAGCTACAGCCAGGAGATGGTTAAATAAAATGGAATAAAGATTGGAAGCAGAGCGAAACAGCTTGCCTCGCTCTCTCTAAAGTTAAAAAATCCACCTACCAGCACCTCCAAAGCTCAGTAATTAACACATCGCTTTTGTTTAATCCACACACAAACAAAAATGTTAATTAGTGATCTATAGAGGTGCAAGTAGGCGGATTTTCTTTTACCTTTAGACAGAGCCAGGCAAGCTGCTCCCAGTCTGTCTTCTAAGCTCAGCTAACTTCTTCCTGGTTTGAGCTTTATATTTAATAGACAGACACGAGAGCAGGATCAATCTTCTCATGAAACTCTCAGCAAGAATATGAGCATGTTTCCCAAAGAATCTATCCCTTTAAGAAACGAGACTCTGAGGGGAATAGTGCATTTTCACGGCCGACATTTGGAGATGTCAAAGCAAAGGTGTAAATAATAACATTAACGATGGCTTAATCCTGTTAAGTGTCCCAGTAAGCCGGTGAGAGAGCATGCAAAGCGCTCGTATCACGCTTGTATAATAAATGCATTTTTCTGCAGCACTGTAGAATTTTATTGATTACATTATGATTTTTCATATCACTAGTTCAGACATATTTTTTTCATCACTGCCACTTTTCTCTCACGTTGACCTTGCTTGACCTTCGAGGAAATCATTTCTGTAAATCATTTAATAATGGGCTGCCCATGAAGTCCAAATGGGTTTCAGCAATGCTGCAGCAGACACAGATTAGCATCGTCACATCAGGCTCTCGCTCTCTCTCATGGAACTGGAACGGCACAGCAATCAGTAAATTATTTCTAAATAGACAAATTAATATGGAACACAGATTAAAGGATATACTGAGCCAAATTAGTCCCAAATCATCATCACACCCTGCATGCAACTAGTGGATGATTGATGAAGGGAATTAAGTGATATGGCATCATCCTTGTTGGCTCAAATCATTCCAGCTGTTGTTGGAGGGGAAATCGCAATATAACTGCCAAACGCTGGTCTTGTTAAAAGCAGGCAAACAAGACTCTTAATGCATCCTCCCAAGACAAACACCCTCGGATCAAAGATACTACCATTTGTGACACAGCTGTGTTTGCCCTTGATAGGCTGATTTTTTTTTTCCTTCTATCGAGCGCTTGCTAGCTGAGAATATAATGACTCAATTGTTCATTCAGGCATAAGGAAATTAAAGTAATATCGGAACTATCAAGTCCACTGCTATCAGACCAAAATGTCTGAGAGGACAGCAGGGGTAATGGCTCCTAATACACCAACAGCCTCATCTCTCAGTCTCTGGGCCTTGGCTGCCTGCTGCTCTTATCTTAACAGGCACATCATCCACTGGACAATTGCTCCACGCAATTGTGGCTCAGGGCCCTAAAGTTTCTTGCAGAATGTGACTCCTGCTGCTGCCAGTATCGCTGCCAATAACAAAGCTGCACACCCCGAGCGCTGCTCTGTAACGTGCCACGGGTACATTGAAATGATATGGGTATTTGGAAGACAAAAAAAAAAAAAAAAAAAAAAGGGATGAGCAATCAACTGGGACGGTGGGAGAAATGGCCTCTGACGCTAACTGGACCTGGAAGAGCCGAGAGAGGAGGTGATACCGAGGCGAGGAGTAATTTGTCTTCCTTGTCATCTCCTCGCTGGAGCTTAAAATATTGTTTATAGCTCTCGCCAACCAACGCACTCCTCAGCAACTTTGATTGATGTATGAGGTGTAACCATGGCAACCAGCGTGTGGGAATGAGAAGTGACTTTGGCAGGAGAGCATCTCCTTCTGGATTATTAAGACCACCTAAGGGTTGTGTGAGCGTTTGCCTCTTTGTGTATATATACGTGCAGGCAGTGACGAGCTGTTCTTGGCTGAACACACTGCCGGCTGTTGCTTCCCACTCAAAGGGTTAATCGGGTTAGAAAGTATCATGATCGAGCAGCTGACAAGAACATGTACTGCACAGTGCCGCAGGTATGTAGTTTAACCAGTGCCGGTGGAGGGCTGTACACTGGCGTCTTGAGCTCATACTCTGTGATGCATTGTGACAGGCGAGTGATGGAAAGTGCTGTGAGAAACAGAGAGAGAGACTCAACAGAGTGAGAGAATCAGATCGAGGCAAAAAAATTTTAAGTTATTCTTGCCAGCAGCAGCTGTTTAAATGCAATTAGGTCCCACCAAGATGCAAAATGACTCCAGTGTTTTGACTGGTTAGTGTGACTCAGTATAAGTCTTAGTAATGGAAACACTTGTCACATCTCGAGCTCGACCCTTTCATTTTCACAGTGCTCTGCTTCCATTTTTTTTTTTTTTTTTTTTTTTTTACCCTCAAAGCACAAACGTCAGCTCACTGGATCCTGCACTTAAACCCAGTTGGTTCCAGAAGGCACAAATGAAGTCTTTGTATGCAGTATCCAGTAGAGCCAGTACGCCCTCTACTGGTTAAAAGGTAAAATGCATGTGTTCAGAGCAATATTCAGTGTTGCTGGCAGTGAACTCAAAACTAACTGTGCACAAGCTCCCTTGTTGCCTTAATTAAAACACAAGCTGGGATGGAATCACAGACTGGAGAATTTGTACCAACTGAGTGAGGATGTGAATATTATTAATTCTGAACAGACTGACAACAAGTTTAAAAAACAAACCAAAAACTGGAAGACATACAGTGAAACGTATTTGTTCTCTTTACGATGACTGCTATAGTTGAATCTAAAATTGAATTCATTTGCAAGGTGCAGCAACACAAACTGGCATAACAGCTTAGACCTAACAGGATTATAGTTGACTGACTCTACATGCACCATGATTCACGTGTAATTGCTTTACACTTGTCCCACACTGTTAAGCGAACTGCACCTAACTGTGTAGACCTTTCCCAGAGGAGCCGCGCTCTTTAGCTCCTGCAAAAATGTAATTTGAATTTAGCTATTGATAGAAGACATTATTCTTCTAGTGCCACTAACAAAAGTGCCAGTGAAAAAAGAAGTGCTTCAGGAGGCATTTAGAGGCATTCACGTTCATATCTCCCTTTTGAGAACTTGACTCCTTTGCTGCAGGAAAAATTGGCATCATGTTATGTGATTGTGAAAAATGAGGAGCAATGTTACTTTTGTTACTTTTGACACCCCTGTGGTAATCCATTTATAATGTAAAATTATAAATCATTTATCATCAGCATGTATATCCTGCAGCGGTGTCCAATTTATCTGTAGTGCAGCCCACACCAAGTGCGCCCGTGGCATCATTTATGTAAATAGAGCATGTAAACTGTGGGAAGGGCAATGGAAATCTCCCTACGAGACGACAACTCCGCTCCATTGTAGCTGATAAATCACTTCCCTGCTGTTCCCAAGCGCATTTGTTTAACACTTCATGCATTTTCAGTGGCGCTGCTTCACAGCTGCAGCCTATGTTAATGCGAGATGAATGAAAGGCAATTTTGACGTAACAGTGTCACAGGCAGAAATTGTTACAGACACACACAGACGTGACCACAGACACATTCGTACAACTGAATTTTAACACTGAATGTTATTTTACTAAGTACTCACTTTCTGCCTGGTGGAGGCTTGTTAACAGCAATGCAAAACAGGAAACCAGCAGATGACTTATAAGCAGCTGCCTGCAAGACACAGACAGACAAAGAGACAGACAGATGAGCAGAGAAACAAGCAAACAGTGGCACAGACAGGTAGACAGAGAGCCACAGACACAAACAGACACATGTTCCAGTCTGAGTCAACTCTGGGCTCAGGATGAAAGGTCTGTCAGCGTCATACACTCCATGCCAAACACAGTGTGGACTTGCTGAACCACTTACCTTGGCTTCATCCAACACCTACACACACACACAAACACACACACACACACACACAGTGTAAAAGCATTAGGCACTGTCTGTCAATCACCGGGGAACTGCCACCATTAAAATGTGCGACAATGCAGTCTGTGATATTTTGGATTACACCCATAATGTGAAGCATCTTGGTGGCCTCAGTGTGATCATGAATGAAGAATGAAGTGTTTTTTGATGCATGAATGAGTGAATGCACGCTCGTGCCAACAGGAGCATGCTAATGTGTCGTGTATGGAGTTTGCATGATGGAATATTTACACGCCAGAATGATGCATATGGGCGTGCATGCATGACTTGTACTGATAAGATTTACAGTACGTTAGCGCCATGCGTCGTGTGTCAGGACTGGAACATAAACTCCCTGTTCCAAGCCTGAGAGCAACTGATGAGCAACCAAGATCATGATTTTACTGAGCTTGTCATCCTGCAGGAGCTCTACAGTGATGATTTAGATCTTTTCATACCTAAAGCAAATTTTCATAAGGTGTATTAAAATGTGTCAATGTGTAAAGAGTCATTTGATTCAACGAAATATCAAACATATTGCATAACGGATATTATCATTTATGTAGGATACTGAATAGTAATTGTGGCTCTTTTTTGTAATAAGGAGAGCTCAGCTTATGTCATTTTGTAAATGTAGGAGTGGAGCTGAAAATAATATGTTTTGGGCTGCGACGCTTTTCTATCAAAGTGGTTCACAATGTCAAATCAACACTACCAGCCATCTCACATTAACACACTAAGGGGAATAATCGTTAGAGTCACCAATAAGTATATATCATTACGACAGCATTAAAAACACCAACCCAACTCACTAAATACTGTAATACTTTTAATTATGGCTTTACAATTTTATACAAAAATGACTTTGATATAGATCACTGGATCAGAATTTCCTTTTCAGTAACATAATGTCTACACAGAAGCTTTTATAGTGTATAGGCAACGTGCAGGAACTTCCAGTTTAGAGTCCTTTATACATATTTCTGTTTCTTTTCGTCTCTTTGTCTGATTAAAAAGACTCTGCTATGGATAAGAATCCTCTGAGTAATACACATGGACACACACACATGTACAAACACACACACACGCACGCACACACACGCGCGCACGCACACACACACACACACACGCGCGCACGCACACACACACACACACACACACACACAGTCTATATATCTGTCCCTTTTTCCTTTCAGGCTGATTTTGCTGTCTTTATTTTACAATTTATAGTCCTTGAGATATGATACCAGCTTTTCCTTGGGGTCTATTTCTTTGCGGTGGATAATTTCCATTTCATGCCACAAGAAGTTATACTTGCACCCTGAAACTTCGTTGCACCGTCATCTGGTCCGGCGACACCTTAAAACATTTAAATATGCAGTCGAATAAACTGTAAGGGGGATATTAGTGTTATTACCTGTCTTAATACTTTAAATTGCACCCTTTTACCCCCTTTTCTAAACACGTTGTGTCCCTTTACTTCCTATACCTGAACTGTATTATCATAACAAAAAAAAGACACTGAATATACATCATTTGGTGGGCATAGATATTGGTAAAGTGCAAATAGTGTTTGGTTAAAAAAAGCTTTACAATGAGTTTTCCCTGTTTGTTTGCGACTTGATCCAGTCTTTGAAGCATCTAGAAGAAATCAAGTCACTGCAGTTTGTGTTTATGTTGGTCTTGATCTGTACATGGTCCATCTCTGGCATCAGTTCTGTTTCATCTACATGAGTTTCCAGTTTGCTTCTCTGTTGCACATTTCTGACGAACCCACAACAAACAACGCATCCACTGGAGTTTCCTCCTCTCCCAGCTGCTTGCTTGTAATTCCTCTGCTGCCCTGATGGGGGCTCTACTTCTCATCCACCACACAGATTTCTTCAGGGATCTTCTCCTCTGAGTCAGAGCGATTTGACAGCTTGTCCAGGTACTCCATGTCGTAGAAGCGCTCAGCGACACACTGGGCTGTCAGACGGGCCTCCGGGTCGTGGTCCCAGCACTCCTCTATGGAGGCGCACACCATCTGGATGCCCTGCAGGGGGAGCAGTGGAGCACAGATATAATCAGTCAATAATACAGACTCGGGGCAAGTCTGACTGTGACAGCATATCATCACCCCGAGCTGAAACTATGGGCATTCATGTGTGTTTATGTCAATCTGTGTGCCAGTGTGTTTCCTATGAGAGGGAACAAAAAAATGGGAGGCGCATAAAACGAACGCCGCCTAATACAACAGTCCTACAATAAATGCATCTGGATGAAGGTTATATCATTTAGTCTTTGTTTTAGAGGAGTGTTGATTCAACTGCACGATCATTTTGTAGACTGCAGAAAGCATTGCATAACACTGACGGATGTCCCAGGTGTTGTCAGCCTACCCTCATTGATAGAAATGGGGTGGACAAAATAAAAGAAACAGACTGCCTTTCTCGGAGCGTTACTTCCACCTGTAGATCAGTGGAATAAGGTGAAACCATTGGTGGGAAGTGGATTGTGTTGCCTGCATGCATGTGTGTGTGTGTAGCCTTGCACAAGCACAAGACAAATAAAACAGATCTACTCACACAGGGTACTTTTACTAGAAAATAGGACCCCCTCTATTAAAACAGTCAAGATATTTATTGTATATTAACTTAAATGCAATGACAAGTTTTGCTCATTTAGTTCAGCTACAAGTGCATGTGAGTACAGCCAACTTTTGCAACTTTCATCTGTGCCACGATGTTATGACACAGGTAAAAGAAAAACCCAATTTAGGCCAAATGAAATTAGCAATGCACCTAATTAATGTTTGCACCTTTGCTGGCCTTCCACTAGTATGAAAATAGAGACAATTATTTTCCACTGCGAGAACTTTCCCCGGGGACAAGAAAAACCCTGAGAGGAACTTTACCTGCGTTTTGATTGGCAGAAACTAAATTTAGCTCCTGTGCGAAAGCTACAGGTCTCTGCTCTGAAGGTAAGACTTTCTGATTGTTCAGGAACTTCCATTGAAACGATAATGAAATACTGGACGACGAAGTATTAATATTAGGATTGTTATTGTTGTTTGTATGTTTTTTAATGAAACAGCTGGAGGCATTCAGAGGATGAGAGGCCGTCAAAAGAGCGAGTGAATGAAGGTAAGAAAAAAAACTTGTATTTGCTATTTGTTTCATTGCAGTTGTGTTTTAAAAGCAGGAATAAGTAACAAGAAAACGCTCAGCAGATTGTCTACTTTGGAGACAGCTGTTCTGGACTTTTCAGTCTGTGTTTCCACCTCTGCATTTTTCAATTTTTTTCTTTCATTACATTCACTAAAACACCACTAAATGCAGTACAAAGAACAACAGGATGAGTGTGTGTTGTTTCCTCTTTGCATCGCAAACACTGATGTCGTTGTTTTAATTTGCCATTGGTATAATTTGCATCTGTTTTGCCAGATGTGGTGAAAATGCAAAGAGAAATGCACAGTGGGGAATTTCAGTTCCCAATTTGATTCTTGAGTTTAGTTTCTCTGCTTCTATAATTCCTGAAACTGTTTGGATGAAAATGGTCATAAGCTCCATTTCAGGTTATCCAACGCGTATTGTTTATCTGTAGGGGATAGTGCACATTAACTGACATCAATGTAAATATGCCAGCGTTTGTTCAACAGCTATAGTCACAAGTAAACACAACTAAAAACTGACAAATAAAAAGTACCACATAATAAAGTTGCAATGAAAATAAGAGAGAAAAGACAACACAATTAGAACAAACCAACGACGCAATCAGACAAGTCAAAAAAGTTCATCTATTACAATGTCAGTTCATATCCTGAGTAGATTGTAACCATATTTTAAGTTGGATTTTAAACATCAAAGTTAAAAAAATGAAAGGAGATTGAGTCACCTCAGCCCACGGGAGATGATGAAACAAAAACAGGAAATGTGCACCCAGCAGCGGTTTGTCATCGACAGCACGTTTGCGTGAACGTGTGGTGTCTCTTACCGTGTGGTTGATCCAGCTGTTGGGGATCTCAGGTCTCCTCTGTCTCGCAGAACGCTGTCCTTCATACTCTCCACACACGGATGTTCCCTCAGGTTCCCGAAGGGCGGCTCGTACTCTTTCACCTCTGCACAGGCAAACGGGAAAAAAAAAAAAAAAAATTAGCCTGCGACCTCATCAAACCTGTGAGCTTTGGTTGCTTTATACGAGTTTGAAACAGATTCACATGGAGAGAAAGAGACAGAGAGACTAGATCAGATGGCAGTGCCCCACAGCGCACACATCAACAGCACCTCTCAAAGGATACGCTGTGCGCTCGAAATTAAAACTGCAGGTTGCAAACTTTAAATAGCACCGAAGCGGCACAAACAACTAAAGAATCCTGTGCTGCTGATAGAGGGGCCGAGGGGGAGATTTGCTGAAGAGAAACACTTATTATTATCACATTTTTACCCTCAGCGTCGAGGAGCTTATAGTATCTCACCGACGCAGCTCTGGCTTTGTGTCAGCTCTCTTACACAACAAAATCCAGGGTGCTTGTCAAAGGCAATTTACCAGTTGAGTTTAGTCAGGGCAAGATTTCAAAGCACAGCACAGTACAGTCTGGAAACTGCGGGTCAAGAGTTTCCAAAGACAGTTTATCTTACAGGAATTCATGTATCCTCGGAGTAAAACAACATATCAAATTCCAATTTGCTTTTGAAATGCGGAGGGCTCGCACAAAGAAAAACACGGGTTTCAAAGAATCCATCGAGATAAGAGAAACCCGATGAGGCGCATGACTGTGTGAAGAATGCTGGAGTAAATAATTAGCTCCAGTGGATTTTCAATAATTAAAGAAATGACCAGGAGATGAGAATCACACATTACGAGAAAAACGCCTCGACAAAGACGGACAGAAACCTTCAAACAGAAAAGAGAAACAATTCTCACTTTTCTACTCTGTGCTGCTTCGAAAACTTTAAATTGACAATTCCTGCTGACTGTTATTGAACACACTGATCCCTCTCATATACCTTTTTAAACTTTCCTCACCGAGAAACACACACATGTACTTCTGCCACTTCTACTACGCGCGCATACAGTAGAGTTTCTTTTCAGCTTTAACTACAAGCTTAAACATGACTGAGCGATATGAGTCAAACATACAGTGCAGTTATTGCACAATAATGTTAAATGACTGTATTCACTCATCGAGTCGGAAATGTACCATCGGCAGTTGAAACGATGACAAAAAAATGATGATGAGTAATAGTGATAATTCACACAATGATGCTGCTGTCTAAGCAGTTAAGACTGTTTAACATACAGCAGAGTAACGGTTTTTAATCCATCTACTGCAATGTAGAGGTATTTGTCTTTATTTGAAATCACATTTGCATTTTATCGTAGTGGAACTTGTTTCTTCAGCTCTCGCTTATTTTTCCTTTGAATACACCTACGAGGACGTGCCAGTCACTGATTGTGTAATGAGCTGCTGTTGTAATACAGTATATCTGGCTCCAAACACACAGAGAGGCACAGTGCTGATGTGTCCTGTGTTTTCCCGTCTGTAAATCTGTCCCACAGTGTTTACGTGACAGGAACAAAGCAGCGAGCTCTGGAGTGACCTGCACGAGGCCGGCCTGTTGTCTCTGCAAGTGACCGACACGTCTTGTATGTGGATTATTGTACATACACACAAAATGAAAACCAACCCAATTTCACTCTTTCATAACTTAAAAAGAAACTCACCGGATGTGAATTAGAGGCTTGAGCAACAAACTTCCCCTTTTTTTTTTCTTTTTTTTTTGCGAGCAAAGTTCCTCTGGTTTGGTATTAAAGGTTAAACATTGCTCCACCCAACCAGCATTTAAAATGTGACAGACCTCTTTTTGTTTTGACAGGTCCGAGTTCGCCCATAACTGCGTCCTACGCTGCGAATCCACTTTATAAACTGTTGGTCAAACATATTTATGAGTTCATGTGCAAACAATGAGTCCAAAATACACTATGTGAATCACAGCACTGAGCACGTTGCAGTGTAAACAACAGTTTGTATTCCAGGATGGAAAGATTGGCCAATCCGGCTCTAAAAAGGAAAAATGGATTTTCCAAGCGGGCCTGAAATTAAACTCTGAACTAGCAAATGCTATTGAAAACACAACACATGGGGAAGGAGGAATGCTGCGGTTTGCAAAAGTCACACACTGCGTATTGACAAGATTCCTGCGCAGCAATATAACAAGTTCAGCAGCGTAACAATGAGGATCTTACACCACCACAGCTGACATGAAGTGATGTGAAATTGCAATGCGAGCACATATTTCATCCAATGTCTATTTATAATGTCAGGCAAGAGATACTGAGTTGAACTGAGCTACAACAGATTGGGGGAACTTCTTATCAATCTGACGCTTCAGGAGCTTTGTCATATACATCATGACATGTCACAGATAAAGATGTCAATGGTCAAACTGCAGCAGCAAAGAGAGAGAGAAACCCAAACCATCCTAATTATCACAGCGAAGTTGAAGCATAATCAATACCAGCATTTGATTCTATTTTCGATATTGTTGTTCTTCCAACTTAACATTTTTGTCTGATCATGCTCAGCAAAGCATAAATACTGATAAAAAGAACACAAGTCCTGTCACCTAAACACATAAATAATGCAGACAAACAGATCCACGGGGCGTTTCGACATGTACTTGGTAATAAATTAGTAATGTGATCACAATAACATCGTCTGTTTCCCAGAGTCTGTCTGAGTGGAGCAACGAGAGCTTGACTAATCCACTCCCAGCCGCCTCTGCTGCTTTTCATTAGGCCGTGGTGGCTGTGACACTTGTTTGTGTTCCTCGCAGGTTGTTCGAGTCATTTAGTACAGATGTATGCATGCGCATTACATGTTAGCTGAGCTGGATTCTGGACATATGGCATTGACTTACTCTGGAGGCTCACCCTACTATTAACTATAGCCGATATGAGCCCTAACCTTCTAACCCCATTAGAGAAATAAGTATTTTAGCTCACGCTGGATGCAACTTCAGTGCAACCAAACTGGGCACACACATTTTGTCCCCAATTCATCCATAATCTAGCGGTTGGAAATCCAAAATTTGCCCCCAAATGTGGCCTCTGGCAGACCCCACACACAGACATACACACTATACCATCAGGCCCTCCAGTCCTGGAGGAGTTGATGGTTTGACATCTGGAGAGCAGCTGCCCTCACCTCTTCTCCTCTCCAGTCTAGCCCAGCCTCTCCCTCTGGGACTAAAGGCATTTCTCCGTCTGCAGCTCTACATTCAACAACACTCCACTATTATCCCCCCACGTAGCCCCACCCGCCCGAGGAACGCCCTCATAGTCTTTCCAAGCCCTAAATCTGGACCAGCTAAATTATACAGGAGAGACATTTTAGGGAACAGAGGCAGAGATAAAAAAGCCTGAGCCTTGAACGCAGCTTTTCCTTCTCTCCAAGGTGTGTTGATCTCTCGGTTTCCCTCTCGCTCGAACTCTTCCTCTGTCTTTATAGTGTTGGAAGATAAAGAAGGCAAAGTGATGGCTCATGGCTGGCTGACTGGCGCTGTCGACAGACGGCTGTGTTCTCCTCGCCTGGCAGATCTCAGATCAGACCGCGGCCTCAGGAACTGTGACAGAGCTGCTATGTGGCTGCCTGCCACTGAGACGCAGAGCGCTGATCAGACATCTGTCTTCCACAGACACACACGCAGGCAGGTGGCAACAGAGACAAGAGAGACAAGAGGAACCCAGGGCTTCACCCCAGTCATTATAATGATGCCCTGGGATGTGTCACTCTGCATTTCTGTGTGTGTGTGCACATGCGTTTCATATTTTGTCTCAAGTGAGGTGAGCACTCAGGGTGTCATTAGTGACTCACCGACCTCCAGGGACAACTTGGCAACTTCGGGAAAAACAAGAGACCAGCAGCGTGAAAGCATGAAACTCTTTTGAGTGCACTCTGTAAACACATCAGTTTTACTCTCATGGTGCTCTCATTCCCCCAATCAATACCAGATCTCTGCCAGCATGCTATCCGCAAGGAGATTTTTTTTTTTTTTTGAGCTGCCAGCGGAGCAAAACCAAATTACTGCATCTTATTCTTTCCACCTTCCTGAGGGTTCATCAAGGTAGGAGGCCGGCTGTGTTTGCGCACCGCTTTAACCTTTCAGCATGAGAATGTCTCCTCAGGTTTTTGGCCTTAATGAACTGCAGATTTCACCCCTCTGCTCGTCTCGGAGAGATGCCAAGTCTGGAAAAAGTGGATAGAGATATAGAGAAAAACACAAAAAACTATTCCAGCTGCTTCCATCTATAGTCTCTATTCTGGTTCAAGGGTGGGACAGGCTCTGCTTCCCCTCTCTCCAGTAAATCTACTCTGTCCTCCCCGTCTGTCTGTGTCGGCATGAGTAAAGCTGGATGGCTGTCTGCAGCGTTGGAGTGCAGTGGGAGAGTAATTAAGTGCTGCCTCACCTGCCTCAGGGTAGGAAGAAAAAGACAGACAGACAGACAGACAGAGGGGGTGAAATATGTAGATGAATCAAGCTGGAAGTTTAGATGCAGAGAATGACACAGAGTTTCTGCGAAGGTAGAAAAAGAAAAGTGTGTTTAAACTGGGTCTAAAATGATGTTTGCTGCCCGAGGATGGCGTTTCTGTTTGTCCACAGCTAAATAAATACAAGTAAGGCAAGAAAGAGTCAGAAATAAACTCAGAAATGAATGGACGGGGGAGGACAGGTGGGATGAATAAAGCCGTTTGTCCCTCAAATCCCTGAAGAGGAAACCGAGTGGAGCCACGTTAACCTTTATCCACGGAGCCTGGATTCGTTTAGTCCATCTCTACCGACATGCATCCTGTCTGGTCCCCTCTCATGAGACATCAGCCGCAAAACATCCTCATACAAAAGGAGACATCCACACTTACAACTTCACTCTGAGAACAGCACGTCTTGGGGACTGTGCTCTCGGCAAAACAGGAAATGGTCTATTTTCTTTTCAAAAGGTGTACCCACAGGGCGCGTATATTCCTGCTGCTGGGAAGGAAAAGCAAGGGGGATTGTGGGTTACTCAGCCATGTTTTTCTTGAGAGGACTCTCGGGCAGCGTAACTGTGCGATACACTTCAAGGAGGCCCCCCGAGAGGATTGGAGGGGGGCAAAACAGGAAAACGCCAAAGTCGAAGCGTTCATGCCCAAACCCTGCTTTCAATCACTGCTCTGACACAATGGAGACAGGAGCAGTGAGAGAAACAAGCAGGACCACAGAGACACTGAAAGGAAGCGAAAACAAACGACAGAGTGTCTACGTGAAATACTGCCCTCAGATAATCACTCATTTCTATTATTTGCACATATCCTGGCCTTGTTTTCGCTGCAGAATGACAAACACGAGTAACGGCACATTAGTAAAGTGAAGGCTGATCCTTGAGATTTCTACAAGACGAATTGCGCGTTTGACACTTTCAGATTTCGCTCCCACAGTGATTAATGGGTCACGGACGGCACACACATTACGTCCTGTCTCACAGTGTCAACCATCCGGCGAGCGAACTCAAAGCGGAGCTGGTCACTGAGCTCCTAATTGGTGAAGTCGTCAATGTGCTCGGAGGTCAAGTGAGCTGTGGAGGCCATTTTTCTTTTTACAGTATTTCTGAGGATATTTACAAAGGCCCCAAAGGGAACTTCATCAATCAGTGCTTCTACTGATTTCCTTTACACTGATAAAAAACATTCACAGGTGGGTGCTGAGGGCAGCGAAGTGGAAGACTGATTAAAGGAACAGACATTATGGGAAATATGCTTATGTGCTTTCTTGTTGAGAATTAAAGGAAAGAAAATCGATAGCACTGTCATGCCTGTCAAGCTTTTAAGGAGGGTTGTGTGAAGGACTATTTTTTCAGCTGGAGGCGAAGCTCCTGGTATCAATCTTCTCATCTAACTCTCTGCAGGAAAGTAGCTTCTCCAAAATGTCAGACGACTCCTTTAAGAAGTCCATCTTTCAGGAATCGTCAGAAACCTCCATGACAGCAAATATCTACTGAATCTACTCTGAACAAAACACTGACTTCAGGCCTGTTGTTTTCGAGCTGTCAGAGTTTTCTGTGAAGAAGGTTTGAACAGACTTTGGCGTAGATCTGAAAACAGTGTGTCTGTAAATCTATGATGCAGATTTTATTTAGTCACTCATACTGATTAATAACTCATTTAAATTCAAATTTATCAGTTTGCTAAAAAACGCACGGCCTAAAATAGAAAAATGTTTTGACTAGGTTTTGAGATCTGACTGCTCTTTAAACAAACATGATGAAATTATTTGACATAAAAAGTACGAGCTTCCATCAAAGGCTTCAAATTCAAATATTGATCTAAGACAACCATGAAGTAATTCCTTTCATTGTGGCATCACAGCAGCTCTTCTGCGAAAACCAAATTCTGTGATCTGCTTCCAGCGGCACAGTTGTGTCTCTGATCGAAACAGCATTTCATCCTACAGTCACGCGCCTCTGATCGCATCTTACCTCCAATGGCGCTACACCTGGAGATGATCTCCCACAGCACCAGAGCCATGGAGTAAACATCGGCCTGTTTGAAGGACTCGATGTTTTCTAGGTTGATTCTGGACTCCAACACCTCCGGGGCCATGTACCTGGCCGTGCCCACCTGAGAACAAACAGGGAGAAAAAGAGCTTTGACGCCACAGATGATGTAAATAAGAGGATGTGTAATAATGTTTTGTGTGGCTTAAACAAGGCACTGCAGGTAATTAAGTCATCTTTCAACCACTGACTACCTTTGTATGACTAAACACGTGTTGTTTACTTCATAAAGCGCCGCTAAATCAACCATGTTATCCGTAAGAGGTGTTTACCTGCATTAATCAAGTGACAGGTGGTAATTTTGCGCTGTAGTAAGATGTCATATCACATTTATCCGAACTAAAACATGTTTGATGCATAACATAATTGGAAAAACAAAGGTAGCTGGGAGCTCAACAACACGCTGCTTGTCTTCACATAATTACCACCTTGGAAAATGTGTTCACTGGCGCTTCCTCCAAATACATTGAGGTCATTACCAATGCATTAGGTGTGCTGCGCAGCAAAGGGTGAGGCCTTTTCATAATGAGTCATTTTCATAACAGAGTCCAATAAGACTCTGGCCTATTACATCAGCATAATGAGTCCATTAAGAATCAATCAGGCCTGTTTGTCTTGTGCGTGTAATAAAACGACAACCTAAGACCACTTACAACACTATTTCTATGAGCATGAGCCATCTGGGGCCAAGATATAGAGCGTGCCAAATATTAAGAGATGGTGTCCCTGAGAGATGAGGATCAGAAATGAAAAGTTTGAGTGATAGCACGACCCTTTATTCAGGGTCCGATAAATATCTTGAGTGAAATATACGGCAGGGCTTGGAATGGCCTGTGTCTGGAGTGCCAGCGAAAATTATAGGAGAGGATTCTTTATTTATCTCTAAGGGGTAAAAAGTCAAGTGAAACCAAATAAAAGCCCCAACTTTATGATTTACCTGCCCGCTGTTGGCCAGCTCATCCACAGACAGAGTGTTGTCCAGGCGGAGGGCCAGGCCGAAGTCACACAGGCAGCAGGTCAAGTCGCTCTTCACGAGGATGTTGGAGCTCTTAATGTCCCTGTGTGCGATGGGCACCTTGTAGCGGCCGCAGGAGGTGTGGTCGCTGTGAAGGTGCGCCACCCCACGCGCCAGCGAGCTCCCCAGCGTCCACAGGTCGTGCCAGGTGACAATATGGTGAATCAAGTACTCCTGTAGGTTCCCTCTTGGCTGGTAGGCCGTGATCAGCCAGTACTGTCTCTGCACTTTCCTCTCCTCCGCCGTCAGGAAGTGAAGCACGTTGTCGTGCCTCAAGTCTGCGTCTGAGAAAATCTCCTTCTCGTTCTTCCAGGAGGCATACTCCTCGTACTGGAAGATCTTAATGGCCACTGTCTCGAAGCCCTGCTCCTCGCTGACCGAGGAGCCCTGCTTGAGCTTGGCTTTGTAAACTTCTGCGAAGCGTCCTTTTCCGACCTGAACATCCAGTTCGATGGGCAGCAGCTCTGTGTTGTGGTTGAGGTTGTTGGCGTGTGTGGAGCTGCTGTCTGAACCTTCGTCGTCTATCATGATGGCGTGAGCGTCGCTGAAGTCCAGCGGAGCGCCCCTCTTGCGCCTGGAGTTGGCTTGCCGCTGGCGGTAGACCCGATAACAGTAGAAGGAAGTGATGACGACGACAGCCATGACCAGCAGAGGCACCAGGCTCACTAAGATGACCGCCACCACCTGGGAGTCCATGTCTGAGGGAACAGAAGTCAAAGATGATGAGGATGAAGACCCACATTTACATAGTAAAGTATTTTTATATCAACAATGGGACAAAATGACCATGTGTAATGTGAAGGTGTCACCTGAAGTTTTAGCATCTTTCAGCTCATTGTTTTGGGGAACGCTTAGCTCCTTAAGCGACTAACCCTAACCCTTACTGTTGTGGCTGATTGTGTCAACAGGCAACACGTCCGCAATTTCAACTTTATAAAGTGATAATATGTCATTGCTGTGTGTGTTTACAGCTTGTAAATGCAAAGTAACGCAGGATTAAAAGTTCATTCATGACCTTGAAGTTGAAGCAGTTTACAAAGTAATCTCACCACAAGGTTAGTTTAGTAGCCAATCTGCATCTTTTGATCATATCACATGATCTTCATCCGCCAAGCTGTTACAGAATTGCGGATTTCATATGCATCTATTTCACACTTTCTTAAAAAATGGAAATTTGAACATGTACAATATTCAAGATTGTGTAATATAATATGATCAGAAGCTCCAGAACAGCTCCTACATGGAGAGAATTTTGTCAACCACATTTGTATAGTTCAAAATCAGTTTAAAAAGTGGGACATTTTGTCATTCTCTTGGATTCTAGTCTCTGTGTGAACATGATGTAAGTTCTTTCAAAACACTGTATTTTCCCCACTTGTGCTTTTTTTTGGAACGATTTCAAACATAAAACAATTTGTCTCCACAATACACAGAAATAAAACTCAGATTCCGTCTCGGCAGATCTGCATCGGAGTAAAGTAATATTCTCAGAACGGCGGAGCAACCTGACCCGTCCCTGTGGAATGTCTATAAGCATCAGAAAGCTAAAGTTAGCGTCTGGGCCACAAAGGCAGACTGCTCCAAACCCTGACCCAGTCGACCGCATATTGTGTCTCTTTATGGTGTATGTCTGATTCTTATAATTTAGGACGTGGTGTGTCTGGAAGCCGCTCCGTTTTTTGGCAAGTGCTGAAAGTTTACGCTCGCGCTGTGTTTACGGTCCAGTTTTTGGAGGCTGCGGTCGTAAAAGAAGACCTATAAAAACTATATCAGCAGACACAACATACTAAATGAGAAAACCCATATTGGTTCACAGTTTGACGAGTTCTAAATTTAATCATTTATAGGTCGTCTTGTCTAGTTGCTCCGAGTGCAGCACATCTTTCATAAACGTTCAGATTTTGGTTGAAAAATTTCAAAGCTCACATTTTTCCCATTTTGCTTAAGAGCTGATTTTAGTGGCAAGTGTGGATGTGAGGAGCAGAGTCGGGTTGACATGAGGGGAGGAGGACGAATGGGTGAAAGCATCCAGCCGACTGCCCGGTCGAGCCCTCGGGTTCTCTCCAATTTCTTTTTCTAAACAGGAAACCACATGTCTGAAATCCTCAACATGGCCCCAGCCGGTTTGTTTTTATTTTCATCCAGTGAGAAGCTATTTCTCACAACAAACCTGTCGCTGTGCCTCCCGGACTCGCTCAGCTTTGGCCCGAACACCTCACTTGAAGTATGAAATATTGAATGTTGGGGAGGAAAAGGTTGTGTGAGAGGCAAAAATTGCAAAATATAGTGAGTCTTCATGTTAAATTCGAGGGAGTGGGATGCTGAAGAAAACCACCCAACAAACCAACAGTATTAAAAATAATGTTTAAACCACTGATTTTTAGTGTGTGGAGCTGCTTTTGTCATTATTATCAATGCTTATTTGTCAAGCATTCTTCGTCTCTACTCAGCTCTCCTTTTCTATCCTTCTTGCCATTTCCACTATTTCTTCTAAATGTATTTCTATCACGATAAAACACACCATTAGCAGACACGTCAGGGCAGCAGTACAATGGAAAGACACACACACACACACATTTGAGGTATTCCAGCTGCTGTGTAGTAAACAACACAGTGTTTCCTCTAATTTAAGTAATGGCTCTGAGATGTTTTTGTAGTGTCCGAAATGCATCCTTCAGTTATGGGGAAAATAATAAGCGCAAGTGAAAGGTCAGTGAGAAAAATGCTTTGTACAACAGGACGCTGGTCATTAGCTCGTAGCGAAAGAGGTAGATTCACCCAGATGCACTGCTATTGTTGCCTCGTAGTTATTTCTGCCGGAGCTCCTTCATTATAACACTGTCTCATGTTAGTCACCGAGAAGTTCCAGGGAGTGCACAGACGTCCTCAGGAGTTACAGAATGTATTTCCATTACGTGGTCTGCACCGTGCAGATGCTTTCAATTTGGCTCTCTGTGCAGAGCCAGGTCTCGGAAATGTACCTCACTGTTATTATTGCCTGGATGCTGTAGTCAAAATACTTCTGAGTCCAGGGCCAATGTTGTAACTGGAGTCTACAAGCCAGTGTCTCCAAAAAAACCTGTTTGCAATCACGTATCTGGAGAGCATTACCTCGCGCACGTGTTCGCATCCATGCATGACGCCTTACATGACAGGCTAATAGAAACTGGCACAGTATTATTAGGCTGACCGTGACGATGACGTTACCATGTTATGTTGTACAGATGTAAGAAGCAACGAGTCTTATTTTTACATTCATAAAACAGAGTTACTGCATGATTGCTCCAAAGATGCAAGAGCGTTGGACAAATGAGGAACTAATGCAATTTTGTGTATTTTAAATGAGTCAGTTAGAATAAGAGAAATGAACTTTACGCTTTTTTGCTGAGTGTTAGATGAGAAGATTGACACCACTCTCATCTATACAGCCAGTAGCCATTTAGCTTAGCTTAGCATAAAGACTGGAAACAGGTGGAACAGCCAGCCTGAGTCCGTAACAAGGCTTTTTGTTTTGATGCGTCTCATCTAACTCTTGGCCAGAAAGCCAAAAAGCAGATTGCCTAATATGTTGAACTACTCCTTTAATGCCAGGAAGAAGAGACTTTGTCATTGCATTGTCATTGTCAACAGATGGTATTTCTAGTGCACGATTGATGCATCTAACCATGTCGCTACTATATTATACCAAAGGCAACAAAAATACTTTGGATGAAAAAAACCACTTGGCTCAAGAGTAGATGAAAATAAAGGATTAGCAGGTGAAATAATTGTGCCTCGACTTACAGGAGTTAAAGATGATGTGCTCATTGCACTCATCCTCGGAGCAGGAACAGATAAAGAACTGCGAGCCCATGCCCTTTCTCTCTTTCATCTCGCACTTGCTGTTGTTGTAATCCTCCAGGACCAAGCCGTACAGCTTCTGCGCTGGGTTGTGGCAGACTGTATCAAAGGTGACGTTGTCATCCGTCTTCCTCCTTGGAAAGAGAAAACAGGCAGAGAAAACGCCATTTAGTGGATTAAGTTTGATTTGTAGTCTTTGCTCACAACTATTTTGGCGATGAAGTGTGTTTCTCAGAGATCTGTACTATCAGGTAACAAGGCAATGATGGCAGGTCGACAGTTGTGCAAATAACGCAATTTTTCAGCCGTACAGTGATGAAGTGGTAACTGTAAAAGGCATATTTGTCTCTTTCAGCAGTCCACAGTCTCAGCATTATGTAAATGACTGCAATACAGAAGTCTTACAAACAGCGAGATTTAGAAATACCATTACAAACAGGAAACAAGGAAAACTCTGAACCTGCACAAATATACATATTTAAATTTCGCTTCCTTGCCGTTCAGCGTTACGAGAAACATTTTAAAGAGGTGCCGCCGTCCATTTCTGCTGACCTCGGCTCGCAACGCACCCGCAACATCGCTAATATAATGAGAAACAGCAGCGCAGCCTTAAGCTTTTAACACCAACACAAATCTGCTTCCTGCTGCTTCTCACATTCAGAGTCAGATTTGATGCTGATGGGCGGTTTGGCGCTCATGTGCTGTCATAATATAGCCAGCTGTCTTCACCAGAGTGCTGACTGACTAAGTGTTCAAAGGAAAAGGTCAGAAGTTTTAGGGCTCCTGGGAGGAAATGATGATTAATAAGGCAGTACCCTCATTTCCTCTCTTCTTTGTTTCTGCGTGTAGTTTGACCTAAGTAACGTCATCATTCACTTATAACTAAAAACCATTTTGCATCACAACCCTCGCTTGTATTTCTATCGAAAAGTAGTTTGACAATTCGTCCACTGTGTTTGGACGAGTGGACACTCACCAGATACTGACACACACGTCTTGTTTATCGGGGCAGATGGACGTGATGTCGCACTCCACCTTGCAGCTTCCTTTACCTGTGCAGCTGGTTGCTCGCACGTCACAGAACTTGCACAGCCTTCTTACCTTCATTATAGTGGTTTCTGGAAAAAGTGAGAGAGGTGGCGAGTTAGTCACGTTTCTTTATATGCTGCTGCACTGACTAAGCAGCAGATGTGACTACTTAGAAATGCAAAACACGTCCTTGATGATCAATAACAGGAGAATGTATCAGAATTAAAAGCAAGAAAAAGTTAAAATTTAATTAAACAGTTTGAGTCTTTTGGAATGTGTCATTAAGCAAAAGCAGATATTCAACAAACCACAAGAAAATTCAAACTATTTCATCCCAGAGGGGTGGACAGATTTTTTCCCCCTGTGAAGTCTGAACAATAAGAGCAGCACGCAGCGGCATCCACCTCCTTTGGTCTTGTTCAGACTTGACTTTGCCGGCAGGCAGACCCATATCAGTGAGACAGACAGGATTGTGTGATGAGTGCCTGTGGGTTTGATAATCATCTAAGGAGACAACTGCCAGACAGGCAAGAACAACAAACAAAGGAAGCAAGGATGCATCTCCTCGCTGAGAAGCCTCTAATTTGTCAAACCGATGAGTTGGCTCCCCGTATAGAAAGGTGCTGTGCCAACTCTGTTCATGAATATCAAAAAAAAAAAAAAAAAAAGGAGGGAGACATTATGCATGAGTGTTTGTGAATGTTAGGAGAGAGGCATAGATGTGTGTGCGTGTGTGTACGTGTCGGTGAGTGTTTGTATTCGTGCAGAAATCCTCCGACTGCAGGCTGCAGTTTGTCCCTGCATTGAGAGAGTGTTGATGATTAAAATCAGCCGGGCAGCGTGCCTCTGTTTGACATAGAAAGACGATATGGAGCAACAAAGAAGGTGAACAATCATTCCTATCTTTTGCTTTTCCGAAAAGGGAGGACTCCCCACCACAGAAAAGACTGAGTGGAAAGAACTGGAAATGATCTTAAAAGAGGATATTTCAAGTTTCCCAGGATCAGTCTGGTCCCAGTGATTCAGGAAATGATGTGTCATACAAACAAGGCCAAGTGATTTTGTTCCTACATGATGAGTCTGTACGTGTAGACTCAAGTGAAGATAAAGTCTATTGAGCAAACCGCTCTCCACGTGATGACTGCACTCTTCCCAGAACTTTACAGTTAATGTTGAGAAATGATACAAACTGAAAGATAAAGTAAAATCAAAACAAGCCTAATCGTAAATACAGGGGAAGTGAAAAAAGCATGTGACAATGTTGCTACAGTTAAAACCACATAACCACACTTTTATGCAGACAGGAAGTGCATCTGCTCCATCAGAGCGCCAGACCAAACCAGGTGAGAAGCTGGGTTCAAGCTTTTAAAGACGTGCTGTAGTTTGAAGATCACCTCCTGAGGAAGCATCGCGAACAACCGGGCGATGCAGAAGAACAGTGTTGACAGCACTTTGATCACATGACCTCAAAGTGAGATGCTTTCGACTGGGAAGTGAAAGCAGACCTCTTGACAGAAGTTTGCTCAGTATCCGTTCACCAGACTTCGCGCCGACTTGACGAGAAAGCTGCTGTTTGTGTGTGTGTGTGTGTGTGTGTGCTCTAAACCTGCCACAAAAAGCCTACTGTGTCATTTCACCCATCTGCCGGGCGGGGTTAAGGCCTGCGGCTTGCAACAACACAAACACTGTCCAACCTTGCAGATCTCGTGTACGTGGATGGTCTCCTGCCAGATACTTCTTGCAAGAAGCTTGAGGATATTGCAGACGCTTTCAGTCTCACCTCCCAAATAAAAACATCAAAATATTACACCTCAGATTAAACAACCACTACAGAGCAATTTAAAACCCTGCCTGGCGGCTCGCTGAGGTGTTTGGAAGTAAATCAGCACTGAGGAGGGGGACAGTCCATGCCCGAGCGCTGGCGGTGGGGAAGGTGGTTGAGCCGGAGTAATTATATCATTAGAGCAACTCCTCTGAAAGAGCATGTCATTTCAACCCAGGAGGCGGGCTATGGAAGGGATGAATGGTAGTAATTGTCACCCAGGGCTACATATAATTGCAGAGAAGGGGGGGAAAGAGGATTAGGAGCAGCCAAAGCCACTTGGTGCCGCTGGGACTGAGTCTTGAGACAGATGAAGGTAAAACACTGTCTTCCCTCAAGAGGAAGGAGGAAGAGGAGGAGGAGGGGGGGTAGACCTGGTAGGAGATGGAGATATGAGGGGGGCTTTAAATTACATCTATGTCTATGAACTGATGCTGGGTCTGTGATGATATTATACAGAGTGAGGTCTCTATGAAAAGAGATAACTTGTGGATTGCATGAGTCACATTAGAGGTTAAGAGTGAAAACAAATGTACATTTCAGGAAGACATAGGATGATTATGAAGACATTTAAGGACGCTCAGGTAGTTTTTGTGATTTGTATCTTAGATTTAAAATGATGCACTGACGTTTACGAGCATGCGCAAAAACTTGGTGCAACTTTGTAGCTCTTTCACAAAACTTCCTCAAAGTTGCTGTAACAAAAGGAAACTTTGTAAAAACTTTAGTGAAAAATTGAACTCACCCGCCTCCTCCAGCACAAAACAACCAAACAGTATCGTTCCACACCAGAAAGCGGAAAACCGAAGTAGCTCCATTTAGAAACGGACTATATTCTCCCCTCTTTCTCATTAATTTACCGAAGTTAAAATGAGTTAAGATCCAGACACTTTTTCTTCGGTCCGCCTGTTGCTGCCTCTTCAAAAAAAAAAAAAACGCCTTCACGTCTCCGGTTGGAAGCGGCGCAGTGAACGCACCACGCAGGACTTGCCCTATATGCACTTTTCATTAAACAGGAAATCTTCAGAGGGGTTGGACTGTGTGTTTTTTTTCTTCTTCTTCTTCTTCTCCTTCTTCTGCTTCTCAGGCATGTGGCTCACAAAGTCTTGAAGCATGTCATTAAAGAGGCTGCAACCCAGCAGAGCAGGGCTTGAAATGACATGCTCTGAAATAGCTCAGGCTTCTCACATGAGCTGCGAGTATATGCAAACACCCAGGTTTGCTTCAAAGTGGTCACACCTTTCTGATCTTAGTCAAAGCTGTCAAACCGCTGCTCGTGTTCAGTTTTAATTTGAAACTCATTTTTAGGTGTCACTAAATTACATTCCTCTGCTTCACTTTTTTTTTTTTTTTTTTTTTTTCTGCAAAAGCTCCAGCTCTCAGTTAATCAACGATGATGTAAGAGAGTCACTCCATATCTCACAGTGTTGGTTTTTATTGAAGACACGCAGAGGTTAAGTCCACTCTAACACCCATAAATTACCCAACTATTGCATGGGCTTTTGCAGACATGTGTTTTTGCTCTGCATACTCCAGGCGTGATGTCAGGTTTCAGTCCTGACCCCCTGACCCACGAGCTTATAACTCTCCACACAGGACGTCTACTCCCTCTTACACCACGGGCTCGCTGAGCTTCATTAACGCCTCTTGTTTTGCTTTCGGTGAGCCCACGTTGGCGTAGAAACTTGGGATGGAACTTGCATCACAATCATCACGTTTTTGAGTAATCCAGTGATACCTGTCTGTAAATCCGTGTGTGCTTTGCAAACAGGAACTGCCACTTTGCAAAAAAAAAAAATGTAAGTAAATATATGCTAAAAGGGTTGTCTCAGTTTTGTCTGAGGGGCTTCACAGTGCAAGAGCCACTGATCTACATGTTTGGGAGAGATTTTGTCGAGCTCATTTCTCTGACCCTGTTGGCTCTGGGAGGGCGTGGGCGGCTGGGCGTGTGTTTGCTCAAGCCTGTGTGCCAAGCAGCCGCTCAGCATTGCGAGATGGGGTCCAAGCCACAAGGTGGAGACCCGACAGCGCTGCGAGCCCGGAGCGTCCGTTCCCGAGCTGACCTCAGCGCATGTGGGCTCCCAGAGGGTCACAACATCCTGCTCGCTGACCACAACACCCAAACAAACTCTTTTATAGCTTTATCTGCTTCGCTTCAACAGGAAACACACAACACTCCTGTGAGCCCAGAAAGGCTTATTTAAACATCTTTTTTTAGTTATTCATGTGTTTCTTTCACTGTTACTTTTAGCTTTCCCCCCCTTGCACAAGCCTCTCAGTGTTCCCCTCCTGCCTTTGGATGATTTTTTCCCCCCACTTCATAAGCACAGGCACAGATAAACAAGCGGCAGGCAAACATCCTGAGTGGTATTATGCTCAATAGCAGGTGCTTGTCGTTCCTGTAAACTGCTCTGGTCGAGTGGAAAGGTAAACAGTGCAACCTGATGACAAATCTCTGGACGCATGCCTTGAGATAACACCGAAGGCAAACAAGCGGCGCGTTGCAGCACATTACAAAGGCGCTGGGAGGTGTCAGTCTCTTTGCACCTTTCTCTGCCTCTCTGTAGGAAAAGAGAGCAGTAACAAGTGTAGCGTCTCTCCCACACACAGGATTATGTGCATATATCGTATGCACATTTCTTATAAGATCTCTCCCCTGCACGGAGTGCCAGCTGGAGGTACGCCACAAAAAGGAAAGGGCGCACAGGGATATTGAATCATCAGTCAGTACTAAGCTGAGGCACGGCGAGTATTGCAAAGTTAGAAAGATGCTGAATTGCTGTTAGAAGCAGTGAATTCGTGCCACTTACTGTAAGAACAATGTTTGACAGTTCTGCGAAAGTTGAGCTCTGAATTAATTTTCTCCAGACATCAGTCGAGGTTTGATTTCAAGCTTTTGACAGTATTTTTTTTTTTTATTTTTTTTTAGACTTTGTGTCAAGGTGTTCTGATTAGAAAGAAGATTGCTTTAGTTTGAAGGTGCACGGTGCCGCAGTCTCCCTACTGTACGATTTAGTTTTTCAGTTCATGCATTGCTCACCGTGCTCCCTTAAATTATACGTAGCAGCATATTACACAAGGGATACCTCTTTGACTCAAGTTCTGAGCTTTAGCTTTCACGTGTATTTTTAGATAGAGTTGAGAAATTTGCTGCAAGAGTCAAAAGGGCCAGGAAAACAAACATTTCACAAAATATGAAAGCTTTATCTTTTTCCCCACAAGAAAATCATTAATATCCGTTTCAACCAATGAGCATTTTAAAAGAGGTTTCATCTTAAAAACAGGCGAGATATGATAAATAATCCAGTTTGTCAGGAAGTTAAACATTTAATTTGTCTGTCATCTTTCTTTAACATCTCTTAGGCATCAGCTTCTCTCGCCTTGAAGGCAACAGATTTAATAATAAACCTTGTACTCTTTTAGGTGTTATCTGAACAGATCCACTGATCAAATCTCCGTTTAATCACTGATTTGATGACGATGTCTTTGGTCCACTGGCTATGAAAGCGAGCAAGCTGCTGGATCACTGCACCCGCTGCCACCAGCCACCTCACGCCGTCTGTCTTTGTGAACCGCTTTCAATCGAAGCTGTTGTCGCAGGATAAAAATGCACAAATACAGCTCATGCCAGAGGAAAAAACATCTTTAAAAACACGGCTCTCGAGTCCCAGGAGTTCGGGGCATGTGTTTGGGCACAGCAGAGAGAAATGTAGTACAACTTGCAAATTGCTTGTGAGAATAGTGGCACAAGACAATCAGGTAATTTTTAAGTCACCACCTCCTGCAGTTACATTGCACACGATAAAGGTTCCTGCCTACGCAACTGGAATATAAAATGTTTTTTTCAGATTGTGGAGGCTTTTTTTTTTTGCTTCCTTTTTGGTGTCACTCTGCAGGTGAGTGTGCCTCTTCAATCCGAGATAACCCCAGAGAGTTCACATCATCCCGCACAGTATTACAGTAAAGCTGCAACATACAGTAAAAAACAGTGTCTCATAAGAATTTAAGATGAAATAATTTTCATCATAATCAAGACAGAAAGAGATGTTAAAGAGAGACGCACAGATCTATCTATCTAAAAGTAAAAGGATCACCAATCTAATTATAATTCATCATATGGGGGACATGAAGGTCAAAGTTCACGTCAACCCATTCACAAATTGTGGAGAAATGTCACTTATGTAAACCGTAAGCGGTGATTCGTCCTCTCATGCAAACCTGTTTAAAAGTCCATGTTGAAATATTTCAGTCTGGACCAAAGTGATGGACCGACCAACGAGCTAGCGTTGCCATCCTTTGAGCCGCGTCACCAACACGGCTAAAAACAAGTTCACATAAGCATGAGTTGGCAGTGAGAGGAATATGATGATGATAGCATGCACATAAACACATTAGTACTATTAAACAATACCTCTTCACTTTTTCATAAGTTCATCGCACGCAAAGTCTGCCAAAGAGCAAAGCACTGAGGAAATCTGACTCAACATAGCTTGCATGTGGGTTTTTTTTGTGCACATACAAACACATACCAACACTCTTAGTGGTCCAGATGCAAAGTCACACACAATAACTCCCACACTCCCACACAATGATTTGGCACAGTTTCTCTCTGTGCCATTGGTAAAGCTAAGGAAGTCAAAATGGCCCAGTCTGACAACAGCCTCTCTCTGTCTTCTCCTGCCGCTGTGAACAGGCTTTGTCCCCCAGCGTTACTCAGCCGCTGTGAAGGAAGGGAAAGTTTATCCTAAGAGTGCCAAAGGTTACAACCGTTGGCATCAGGACACTTTTAGGGCCATTGTTCTCTGGCAGAACATCGATAGGTGTTCGACACGGTGCCAGAGTCGGTTTTGGAAAGGGAACGCGTTGCAAGGGGAAGCAGCCACATGAGCTGCAGCATGTGACTCCCATTTCTGTGTGACAGGAAACATCCTGCTTCTTGGTTCACGTGTGGAGCTGTGGGTGACAGATCAGATGATATACTCTTTATCTGGTCACACTATGAATTTGTGTGAGTCTTGAAAATTGACTATGCTGCATAGGACAAAAAACACTGGCTCACAAAATGCAAAGTCTTGCAAAAAACGGATTCTTCAACCAGTCTGAGGAGCTGAAAAAATCTCCCTAACCAACTCCTAAACATTTAATGTAGTGTCATTAATTATCATACATTGTAAAGCAACATCTCATTCTAAGTTAAAAAGATCACAAAGCAGCAAAAAGAAGAAAAGAAACAAACAAAAAAAAAAAACAGCCACCAAAAACAGATGGAGCAGAAAAAAAAACCCGCCCACATCTTCCTTCCTCTCCTGATAATATTTGAAAACCATCTCTCTTTCCTTTAGTGGCTTTTACCACAGATGCATCTAAAGTATCTAATTGCTCCGAGGGGGATCGTGCTGAAGATGATGGTCATGCCTTTCACCAAACCCAGATTACAGGGGACGGACTATTTAAGCGAAGAGGGGGGAAGATGTAGCTGCCCTGCCTCCGATAAAGTGTTTCAATATGAGTCCGTAATGTGGCCGAGGATACAGTTACACACAAAAACAATCAAAGTGTGTCATGTTGCGAGGGAGTAAATGTAGTGTATGAAAATTTTATGCAAACTAAAAAGGAAACATATGCATTGAATGTAATCCCTGCATTAATGAAAGCCATGTGATTTATAATACTGGATGTCTGCAGAGCTGTCATACAGGCAGAAAGTAATGACCAGTGGTGGAAAGTAACTAAATACATGTAGTACTTAAGTACAGCTTTGAGCTATCTCAAACTTCTTTCACTACCTCACCACATTTGGGAAATCTTCTACCTTCATGCTTTTATACTTTTGACAGCTATAAATAAGCTTTTCAGCATAAAAAATGTTAAGTGCTCATTTTTATTTTTGTAACTGTCAAAGAGAAAATGACGACGTTGTCTTAACTTATTAATAAATCAATTTTGAACAAACATTCTTTCCTTTTCACTTGACAGTAGAAAAAGTTTCAACTGTGCATCATTTCAAAGTTAAGGACATGTTCTGAATTTGCCCGGACTTGTTTTGCTGCCAGACTGCATCAACCACAAGAGAAAGGAGGGGGAGAAATGGGAGTTTGCATTGAATGTCCATTAAGTTACAGAGTGAGTAACTATTTTTGCTTTCTTGTACTCACAGCAGCTGCCAACTGCATCGGCAGATAGTGCAAGTAGTCGTTTTCATGCAGAACTAAACCTAAGTGAAGCTGCACTTAAGCTGGAGAACAGTGTCTTCAGAGGCGTCTTGTTGTTTTGTATCACAGCAGCAGTCGAATGATGCTAATTGGTTTTCGTTCTAATTTAAAGTTGGCGGTGTGCTGATTTAGGTCTGGTCACGAGCAGCTGTGTGGGTGGCCTGTTTCATGACTGAGCCTGTGACAAATTTAGGTCACTAAACATATTTTGGTTAAAATCAATGCCATGTTACTGTTTAAACCTAGCGTTAGTTATTTTGTAAGAATATTCTGTGTCCCGCTGCAAACTGCATACAGGCAAAACACAAAATTTTTCCATTATATTCTTTAACATACACAGAAAGTGAATCATTGGATCCAGTTCAAGGGATCTATCCTTCAAAATAGAATATAAATAACTTAAATATGTTGTAATTAATGTGTTGTTAGAGGCCAACTTCCCGATGAAAGCCTGCAAATATTTGACTTGATGTGCTCATTTGAAGCTCCTGAACACACTGATGTTATACCATCCCATATGGAAATGAGGAACGGGTTCAGTCTGGCCTTAAGTTTTATTTTTGTCCAAGAATTGTTGGAAGTGGGCATGTGTGCACAGATGATGGTATAAAAATCATTCATGGTTAAAAATGATTTGGAGATAAAACATTTTATGATGTAGTAGTAGTAAAGTATAGTAACAGAAACTGGGCTTGTGGGATCTATCTACCTGTTTTTCTAGCTATGATAAGTCAAAATGTCTGCCATGATAAAGGCCTATACATTTTCTCAGGTTGTCTGCAAAAGTGTTTATTTGAGAGTACATGATCGCATGTTTGTGCAAAATCAATACTTTTGAAATATTTTGAACCTTCTAATAAAGTTATGCATCTGTAGCTGCTACTGCCCTCTAATTGTAAAGGCAAGCGTTGCCAATATCAGTCCTCAGAAGTGACTCACTGAAGGTTGTAAAACACAATCTGCATCCGCTGATTTATAGTTGGCTCATTGTGGGAATCAGCTTTCGATGGAAGAGATGGGCGTGTGCAAAGAGAACCTGATTGACATGCATGAGGCTGCGTGCCAAATACGTTGAGCGAGCGAGCCCAGTGATCATGGTTTCCCAGAGAAACCCACTTCTGATAAACACTCGACATCAGAACGTTTGAAGGGCAAGTCCTCTCTGGTCTCAGCAGCCGCATGCGTATTTACAAACATCTGCAGATTCCCCCTGATGAGACCAGAGATTCTTCTGCGCGCTTCCCATGGGAAAGGCTGCGCCGAGATCTGGAAGAAACAACATTAGAGCCAAACACGGTTTCCACGGTGAAAACGGGAGCAGACGATGTATTAGTGCCAAAGAGCTGTCTTTACACAGAGGGGATGTTGGTGCATGAAAAGCAGGCACTTGATTGGAGGATATTAAACTTTTAAAAGATATCATGGCAAAGTTAGACTAATGAACTGGTTTGCTTTAATATTTATCCAGAGTTCTCCCTCTGAAAGCATTGATTCGATCCATTTGATTACGTCTTCGTCATATATCTAATTCAAACATCTGATGACCTTGAACAACTGACTGACATTTTTCATATTTCATAGATTTCTTTTATTATTTCCCTCCTCTTAAACTTCATCTGATGATTACAGCTGTGCCTGAATGATTATAGCTTTAAGTTTTAACCTCCTGTGATCAAACATCTAAGATGCTGTCTGAGTATGGAATTTTTAAAGGGATAGAAGGACGTTCCCTCGATAAAATATCAGCAGCAATATTGACCCTTCTTAAAAAAATCCTATAACTCATAATGAGGCCTGCAGCTTTACGGAGCTTAACTATCATTTTCTAACACTGCTGTGGGTTCGAGTCCACCTCAGGGCTCCGACCCCTCCCCACCTTTCTGGTCAGTCCATATATTGTCCAGTTGCACAGACATCTTTAAAATAACCCAGCAAGGATCAAATGAATTGCAAATGAACTGCTCTCAGCCAAGTCAGCATCATGCGACCATCTTTGATCTCGGGCAAACAGATGTGCGAGCCATTAGCCGAGAACGTGAGCTGTACGTCGGGGTGACTTGACGAGCTCCCCTCTAACACTTCCTGCGACTGCAGCGTGGAGCGGTCGGAGCCAGCGGGTACATGATGGGTGTGCCAGCACAGGAAGCAGCACTCATCCTGTGCCACCTTCTGCTCTTGTTCCAGGCAGGAAATACCACCATGACCCGACACTGATAAGCACAAGGAGCTGAACTATTGCCACGTGGTAAACGGTGCCAGACAATGGAGGAACCATATACTCTGTGTTGATGTATGTGTGGGAGAGAGAAGGGAGAGAGAGAGATTGATAGAAATGGGAAAATGAACAGGATTTGACATGAGAATATATGACACTGTAACATAGCTGTAAGCATAACGATATTTTAAATGTATATTGGAGGAAGTCACCCATTCGTTTTCTTTCCAAGAGTCAGATTGATACCACTCATGTCTACAGCGAGCAGTTAGCTTAGCTTAGCACAAAGACTGGAAACGGAGGGAAACAGCTAGCCTGGCTCGGTCCGGAGTTCATCGACACGGTATAGTGCTTTTGTTTGATCTGTACAGAAAACAAAAGTGTAAAAAAAAAAAAAAAAAAAAGATATTTGTGGTTTTACTAATTTTATACTTGTGGCTATGTTCAACACAACAAACACATCAATCACAACCAGGTTTAAAATGTTTATAAATGTGCTTGATGACTCATAAGAGACATATTGAGCCTGAAAATTCATCATTGATCTTGGAAATAGTAATTAAACAACAACAACAACAACAAAAAATCCACTCAATAGATTTTTTTCAAGACTTTAAGCCACAGACAAGAACAAGTATTTATAACTAAACAAACAAAATTATAAGCACTTAATGATGAATATAAATATTTTAAATATCAGAGTACACAATTACTTGATATTTCAGGAATAGTTATTGACAAATACGTAATATACACGAATAATAATATACACTTAAAAATCCTTGTAAATGCTCATGACGTTATAGTATGTTATAAAGCATTTATTAATTAAGCATTAATTTGTATAAAGTGTCAATGAAATTCTTTACATTCCAGTGTTAAAGCTCGATATATTTAGAAACCTGTCCAAACGTGTTTAATATCACCAACGCGGCTCAGGCAACATGTTCATTCTCTTGGCCCAGTGAGAAATACAGTATGTCAAACATTTTTTGATGCAGTTGAAGTGCACTGCTGTTTTGACGTCAGCGCTCCGAATGGATTTAATTTAACGCCTCATTCCATAAGCTTTTCCTCAGCCAGAGCAGTCATTTTCCCTGGCCGGTTTGTAAATTTACCGTGACTGTGAACATGCATTTATTCTCAGCCACTTCATGGAAATTGAGGCGAAGCTCAGCTTTTGTGGGAGACTTTGATCATGGAAAACCTGCTCGCAGTTTCTTCCTTTTAAACAAACTGTGCATGACACAGAGTGAGATTGAATCTCTGCGGCCTGTGCTTCAACACAGCATGCAAATGACAAGAAAATCACAGCCCCCCTCCTTTAGAGCCATTGTAGGTTTTACTCAGTACATTCACTGTATTGCTGTTGCATATAGTGCAGCTAATGAGGCTCAGAACAGGCGACTGATGGAAAATCATAAAATACTCTCCTCTGAATACAAGCTGCACAGATTTACAGATGTCAAGCCTGAATACTGATGTCTGTGTCAGCTGAGTACACTGCTTCCAGATAAAATGATTTTTCCATTTGGACAAAGGCATCAATTTCACATTTACTCATCAGATCTAATGAAGTTCATTCTGGCTGTCGGAGCCAACCACCTCTTTTTTGGTTGCCAGATCCCAGCGAGCTTATCCAAACAGAGCGACTGCCAGCTTTCTCGCTGAAAGGAATTTCCTTACAGAGCGCTCCCACCACCTCTCCTGACACAGGGATGATTTAGATATTTCAGGAAATCAGACTTTAGTGCTCAGATATGCTCCGGTGAAATTGTGAGACGCGAGTTTATTTATTTATTTACCGTTTTTCTGGAATTTCATCATGAGGTCAAATCTGAAATATGATGTTTTTCTCTCTGAAAATTTGGCCAAGCGATTAAGTTGTTCCAAATCTCGTTCGCCCAAAACAACATTTAGTGATAGTTTCTTGGTAGAGTGTTTATACTGCTGCAGTGATTCAAAAAAGGCCAAAAACAGCCTAAAGCTTTGTGACAGAATATATTCAGAAATCAACCAAGCTTACCTTTGACCAGCTTTAAAATCCCATCTTTTCTGTGTCGTTTTGCATCTGGTCACATCTGTGAATGAGGAGGACAGAGGAGAGAAAGACAGTGTTTACCACATTGTAAAAAAATGGGTCTTACAGCATAATCAGCTGCTGCGTGCACAGTACCAACACTGTCAGAGATGTGTTGGCCTTTGTTGACGCAGATAACAGAGCTGGTCTTCTCTTTGTGAAAGCTGCTCTCTCTCAAGACGTTTTCTTGTCGCTCGCCTTTAAAGACGAAGAACTTCAAGTGCTTTAAATGTTTCAGCTGGATGTTGAAATTTTGCTCGTCGAACAAGAAAGAGTGTTCATGACGGTCTTTTTAAAACGCAAGATTAAGAAATCCTCGGTCGGAAAGACGGGGAATTGAAAGCTACCAATATCTTACATCGCATTTGCAACATTTATATGTCTCATTCAGGCGGCGGGGCAGACCAGCTCTCAGCCATAATAGATTAGCAAAGGAAGGTTTCCTTAAATGTGCTTTCAATGTGCTAAGATTAAATTCTGAGTGGGAGTAGGCAGAACAGTCCACAGCGATTCATTCAGGACTATATATTCTGGCATAATGTGTTTTACATAAAAGCCCATTTTCTCCACAGCAGCCCATTTTCATGCACGCCGGCCCGTCCTTAAAATCTGCAGAGGAAATGGACCTCACTGCGTCTATTTCCAGGACAGCCTCCGTGGCCCAGCCTCATTAAAATGCACTGCCATTATGGCTCAACTTATACCTCAAGTTGCTGCCTAAGCTCTTTGTTTTAAGTGCAGCTGCTTGGTGAGGTGAATTTTTCCTTTGCTGCGGGATGACGGTAACCTCAGCACATTGTTCGAGGCGCACGAGGTGAAAAGGTTGAACGTGTCCAATCTGATAAGAGTGACAGAGAAAGGGAGCGTGCATATGTGTGTCGGTCAATCTGTTTTTATCGTGAGGAGATTTTACGACTGACCAGACTATAAGAACAATGATAGTTGTGGCTGTGTGTTGCATTGTACTCACAGGAAAACCGCTGCTGCTACTGCTGGCCATCGCTGTCCAGAGGAAAGAGTGTGGTCACCTGAAATCAGCCACGAAATTACAGCTCCCTTTCAATACCCGGATTTTTCAATTGGGCCTATTGTGTCTGAGACAATTTGTGGTGTGCTGGAAAAGGAAAGTAGAGCGACATGGTATGGCAAATATTTCGAAAGAATAGTTTGCATGACCATAAATCTCACAGCCAAGATTCCAAAAAAAGTTGGGACGCTGTGTAAAACATAAATAAAACAATGTGATAATTTGCTAACGCTTTTTCACAATTGAAAACAGTACAAAGACACTAAACACCAAATGTTTGATGTATATTAAATGTTTGTGAAAGTTGTGGACTGATCCAAAAACACCTGTTTGGATCAGTCCACAGGTAAACAGGTTCATTGGTAACAGGTGATAGTATCATGATTGGGTATGAAAGGTTCATCCTGGAAAGACTCAGTCGTTCAGAAGCGAGGATGGAGAGAGGTTCAACGCTTTGTCAAACACATGATTAGATAAGGAGATCACTACACGGACTCAGGAACACTTTGTAAAACTGTTGTCAGTGAACGCAGATTGTTTGTAAATGGCTGGATTCTGTATTAATTTATGTTTTGGACGTGGTCCTGACTGATAGGTGGAGTTATACAAGTACACACTGCCGTACAAGAGCAAAATTGAAGAGACTGTGTTTTGTTTTGATAGGTCACAACGTCAGGACCAGCACTTCCACATAAAATGTCTACAGATAAATATCATTAAATGATAAACTCACTTCAACAATCAATACCAAGGCCTCACCTTTTAAGCCACTTTGAGGTTCACCGTTCAAATAGTGGAAGCTCTTTCCGATGACATTTAGTGCTCTCGGATACACAGAAAATAAGATTTGGAGTGGAGTACATTTTGTCAGGCGGTGTACTCAAAGTGTAGAGCCTGGTTCATGTTAAATATCATTTTGCTTCAAAACAAGTGCATGTTGGACGGTCGGACCTCGTCTGAAACCACCTCCACACGCACAGTTTCTGTGTTGCAGTGTGAAAGAAACAGACATGATTAGTTCAGTAGGACCAAAGCTTACAGGACGGTCAGGCAGGCGAGGGTCAAAACCAGAGATGTCAGTCCAGGCAGGCAAACAAATCCAAATGGGAGCAGGCAAGTCCAGGAAGACTGAGCAAAAATCCCAAAACAGGAAGAACACAAGGAATTAAACACTTGGAAAGGCTGGACACAAGCTACACAAACGAACTGGCCCAGAGAGACACAGACCAGGAGGTGAGGATCACAGGTGAAACTAATCAGCACTCCCAAAGGCAGCAAACACAAAAGCAAGGAAGCAAATTAAACCAACACACACCTGAGGTCAAAGTCTCTCAAAATAAAACAGGAAATACCTAAACTAAAACCTCAAACCAGGACATTCTGCTGGAATTGGGGGAAATATTACAAGACTGACTGAGAACTGGCTTTCACTCTCTAAAATAAAGTTTGCTTGTGTGTGTTAGAGGACACTGATGACTAGAAAGGAGAAGAGCTTGTAAAGGCTGTAAAAACAAAACAAACTTGGAGGAAGATGACTTAATAAAGATGAGCAGGCAAAGAGGTGTCAGAAAAGGAAGAAGCAAATTGATGATGTGAGCCTGCATTTGACAATAGTTGCAACTGTTGAAAACTGACAATTTGACATTCGCGTCCAGGTCATGAAAAGATCAGCGAGGATGACGGAGGTGAGAGTGTCATCAGGATCTGAACCTCTCACACTCTTTTTAAAATCTTAAAACAATCGAGTGCAACAACATGAACGGCTTTTAGAAGAAACAATTTAAAGCTCTCATGTCTGTACAGTAAAACCACAACACATCATAAGAAGGAGTTTCTTCTCAGGCATATCTCAGCCTTTACTGAGCACTGTCAGTGTGTGGATTACAGATATCAGTAATCTGTAATAGATTAACAGTAACCTGCTCCTCCCTTGACAATTTCCCATCTTCCCACCAGCAGCGACACATGAAATCTCCAGAGAGACTGTATTTATTTGAACTTTTACAGGGACACTGAAACTCATCCAGCGCTCATCTTTCATCTAACGAGGCCCCTAACTCCAGATGTTCTCACGAAAGCAGCTGCCAGCTGTATATACCAGGCATCCTCTATATAACCACCGCTCTTTCCATGCCTTTCCCATTTTTTTTCTCCTCCTTCTATCTGCTGCTTTCAATTCCTCTTGAGGTCCTTCTGTGCCTTCATGGAAAAGCAGTAAGGAATGCCCTGGCACTCTGATGCAGCATCATTAGCCACAGCAGAGCCCTTCGCCTGCTCGCTGCCAGCTCCAGCCTGCACGTCTTAATCTGCACCGCTGTGTACACTTGTTGTCCAGCTGGTGCTATGGGAACAGGGCTGCTAGACCTTTGCTTTGATATCTGGAGTTTGAGAGAGAGAGAGAGAGAGAGAGAGACATACGCAGAGTCGGGCAAAGAGAGAGACCAACATGAGGTAAAGCAATAAAGAGTGAGCGTTAAAATGCCAGCTCAGCTCCTAAAGCAGAGCAGAGAAATACTGACGGAGGGAAGGTGAAGCTCTTCTGTAGCTCTGTCGGTGTTGGCCGGCGTTCTCCTCGCCGTGATGGCCGGCCTTCAGCTCTCATTATCAGCCATTACGAGCTTAACAAAGGGATGTACCGCATGTCAGAAAATGGGCCCAGGCCTGCTTACATAATGAAATATGTTACAGTTTGTGCAATTATGGCAACATGGAGGGGCAGATGTCCAAACACATGGAGTAAGACAACACATTTTTCTAATAACGACTCCCCATTAGAGCCGATTTTTAGTGGTCAACAGATGTTTGAAGCTCAGCTCGTGTGATGACGGTGTAGGCAGTGACGGAGCGAGACGAGGAGTACGTGGTTTAACCTTCGCGTGCGTCCGTGCGGCTCATCCATTATTTATCTGAGCTCTGCACATGTGAGGATTCGAGAACAAGCAGGTTCTGAGAGTTCCTGCTTTAAATAAATGGTGCCAAGTCCTTGGGAAAGCTCCATTTATTATTAAAGTGGAGGCATGAACTGCAATGTATTCTTTCATACTGCAAGCTATGGATTCATACTGAGTCACAGATAAGAATAGAGCGACGTCAACGCTGGTCCATCTTTTGCAGTTTCCCTGAAACAGAAAGACAAACTCACAATCTGGGTCTCATTTTCAAAGTTTTGGCCATCATCACTCCAGCTTTGTTGCTACGCTCTCTGGACATGCCTTTTCTGCTAAAGACAGTTTTACAAACAAAACCACACAAGCAATCAAGAAGGTCACCACTTCACCATTATTATCTAAATTGCTCATTAACAAGCAAAAAAGCTGATAATTAAAGTTCTTACCCAGACTTTTTAGTTACTTTACTTTAAAGCAGTGGCTACTGATGTCACCACATCTCCAGGTCAAAGCGGTGAAAAATTGTAAAACAAAAAAAAAAGTAAAACCAAAGATTTTCAGCTGCAGCACAGTTGTTTTGTTTCTAAAATGTAAAGATCAAAGTTTTTCGAAAAAAGAAAAGTAAGATGTCTCAACAAAATATCACAAGTCAAGGAAACTACAGAATTGGGTGAATTTGTCACAATTGCATTACACATAGTCTGTTATATTGTAGAGTAAGTGACTATTGTTAACATGAAAATATTGATTACAGTTTGTTCAAATAAGGATGAATGTCGCTCAAGTTGGGAGCAATGATTCATAGGTTCGTCTACAAAGAGTTAGATTTTTTTACGAAGAAAAACAACAGCACCAGACAGTTCTGAGGCCGAGTTTTGAGACATCTGTGACTCACACTCACTCAGACAGACACGCACACAAATACTAATGGAAGGAGGCCATACACGCATCCATGTGGGTCGACTAAATTCCCAAGAATTAAAAATTAATAGCACCGTAAAATGTAGACACACATTCATGAGCCATAGTTGGCACGTGTACAAATACACATACAGAGTAAAATACAGCACATGTGGGAGTACTTAAGAGAGTTCAGGGCCCCCTTCTGACTTCAGCCTCACCTATGTCAAGTTTCTTTGTAGTTCAGCAGAGGGTTAGCCCGCCGCAGCCATAACATGTGTAATGTACCGTAACTCTGGAGAGATTAGAAAACATTCTGCTGGACTCAGGAAACACAGCATTGAGCTCGGTGAACAGTGTGTACGAGCATGTGAGAGCAAGAGGAAAAAAAAAAAATCTAAGCCTTTGCAGTATATCAAGCTAAGCTGAGTGAGGCGTACGGGTGCACGGTGTACAGGCCGCCGACCCAGAATAAACAGCGCTCCTTTCTTCCCTCTGCTCGCAGTCTACGCCCCTTTGCAGCGTCTTAAATCCAGAAGCGCCGCAGTCAGTCAACGCCGACCTTTCACAGACTCAGACGCAGCACTTCTAACGTATTTATAGCGTGGTATTTCCCCTGCTTGTTGCCCTTAACCAAGTCCACCTTCCATTGTTATTCCTTGTGGAGAGGGCATGACATTTGTGGTATATGCACCATTCTTCCACTACGCTCTCATAACACGCAGCCTGACGAGGGCAACGGGTTATCCAGCTGACGGATGAACTGAACAGCCAGAGATTCGAAAAACAGGAGGAACAACGAGGATGAGATTAAAACAGAATCTTTATTACAAATATTACTTATTTCAAGGCTGTGTTCAAAATATTGTCAATTCAGTTTACGCCACAATTGGCATTAGAAACCAGACTGGAAAAAGAGGGACCGTTTATGAAATGTCGAAATGCAATCATTTGCAAACAAACTGTGTTTACTGACAAAGGTTTTACAAAGTGTTCCCGAGCCCATGTGGTAATCTCCTTTATACAATCATGTGTTTGACAAAGTAGTGAACCTCGCTCCATCCTTGCCTGTGAGCTGGTGTCCGCTGATGTTTATGAGATCTGACCAATCACAGCAAACTGGACTTTTCTCGAGGGCGGCCTTAAAGAGACTGGAGCGTTTCTATCCATAAACATAATCTGTCTGACTTTAACTCCTAATTTCAGCTACATTAAAAACATTCTAGTCTCAAGCACATTTTCCTTTAATTTCTGAACTTCTGTTTTTACTAGTTTCAAAGGAGTAGTTAGACATTTTGGGAAACACCTTACCTTTGCCATGGCCTGATGTTTCTCCCTATTTCTTTCTTTCTTTCTATAGTCTTTGGGCTAAGCTAAACAAATCCCCTCCTGGATCCAGCTTCATATTTAGTGCACAGACGTGAGAGAGGTATTGATCTTCCCATTCATCTCTCAGCAAGAAAGCAAATGAATTGGTAAATGACATGAATTTACCAAAATGTCAAACTACTGAGTCAGATGATGTTTAGATTTCTGTTTGATACTGGCAGATTTCACTGGATTACACAATATTCACCTTGACAAAAAAGCGAGCAAGCAAACAAAAAAAAACTTAACTAAAGGTCAGTGTGATTAAAGTCCCATACTAGTTTCATACGGGGAAAAGCTAGTATGTGGGCTTTGAGTTTAAATTATAACAATTATGATTTTTATTATTAGTTTGGTCAAATGACTGTTTCCAAGGTCAAAAATGAACTTCGTCACTCAAACCTGTTTATTGAAGGGGATGTGTTGCTAAAATAAACCTCGTATTTCTCCCATCATATATATCTGAACACATCAGCTTCACATCTGGCGGCACTGAGGTGTTTTGGAGGCCTTTGGAGCTGGGTTTTTTTTTATGACCCCACATGTCAGTAGCTTACACATGTTCCCATTACAGTCCCACAAATCTGCGGCACCGGGGCCCTGGGTCGGCCCCTGGAGCACGTGTGGTCTTCCTCTCGATACCGGGAGGACTGTTTATCCACCTGCACGCTGTTGCTGTAGATCACATCACTCGGCCTGGAGGTGATAGTGAGACATTAAGACCTCATCCTGCTGCCCTCGAGCTCCGATGGGCTGCCGGGGGAAGAGAGGAGGTGAACAATTAATCTTCCTCTCTTTTCTTTATTTTTCTTCCCATATCTTGTTTTCTCTCCATTTGTCTCTTTCTCCATAACACTGTCTCTCCACTTCACTGCTTTCCCTCCTCTTTCCCTCTCTTTCCATTTCTTCGTGCGGATTTTCCCATCTCACATTTCTCTCCCTTCTTCTCCTCTTGTTTTCATATTGCAACCCTTCTCTTCACCTTTCTATTTTCACTTCTCTTTTAAACAAACCACTCTCTCGTTTACTCTGTTTTTCAGCCCTGACCTCCCATTTTTTCCATCTTTATCTCCGCCTTTGTCCTCTTCGCTCACATGCACGCAAACTTATCAAACGCACACAATCACACTGGAAACTGCACATTCAGTCATTATGATTAGCAATTCTCTCTCCAAGGTAAATGTCATGACCTAAAACGCTCATTTGGATGGTTCATCTCGTTCAGCAACCGGCTAAGAGGAAAGATGCTATCCACTAGTGGAAATTCAATTATTGGATTTTAGAGTTTTATTTGAGAAGCAATCTCGCAATGTGTCCGGTAGGATATCTTAGAATAGAGGAAGCTCCTGACAAAAGCGGTTAATGTTAGAAATCTGCAACGTCGGCTCGGTTCCAGTGTGACTGCGCTTGTCTGAAAAATATTTATGTAAAACAGGAGGCAATAGATCACACAGTAGATACACTTAAGCAACAATCATCCAAGTATTATAGACTTTCCAATATTCCCTCCAAAGGTACATTTGCTGTCTGATTTTTTTCTTTTTGGATCATGCATATACTCTAGAGTCACACAGAATATACAGATCTAATTATATTCGCCTCTCAAAGATATATTTCAAAAACATCTGGGATAAGTTTTTAGTCTCTATAGTTACTGTGAGTTTGCTGCATGTAACTTAGTGGTTGCTTGCACACACACATACACACACACGCACACACACACACAACGTTAAAACTATTGTTATTGTTCTCTGTTACCAATTCAGCTTCAGTGGGAAAGAGAGTAAAGGTCAGCTCTTGTGTCCGGCCTGCTGAGAAGCTCCTGTCCAAACACTCATGCACACACACACACACACACACACACACACACACACACGACTGTTCAAACTCTTATCGTTTCCATAATTGGAATTAGATTTGCCATTTTTTTTTCTGTTCTGCTAAGTGCTGCAGCTCTTGCGTCTTTCTGTTGGCTGCATGTTCTGGTCTGAACTCTCCCAGTCCGATAACGGTCTCAGTGCCAGATGATACTGACATAACTAGTCTCACCGGTCAAAACAGATCCAAATCACGCAACTGGGACCAGCAGAACAGCTCATAGCTCTTGAACAGCTAAGTGAGCTCAGTTGGTAAACAGAAATCTTCAAATTGTAGTTAGTTAATTGCAGATTTTGGGTAGTGACTCAAGGTTTTCACATATTAATGGTAGTAGCAAAAAAAATCTTCTTCTTCGCTGTCTGAGGAAACACCTTTTTTTTCTGCGAGGGCTTTTATTTTTTTTATTGCACTCACCAAAGTACAGTCAATCAGATGATCAGACAGGTTGTTAACAAGCCAAGTTTGGCCAGAATATCTAAATCGTGCGACAGATGTGAGTGTGTCTTACCCTTCGTGAATGACAACGCTCTCAAATTACAAACAACTTGATTTGAGTCCAAACTGATTGGTGACATCAGGGTTAATGACAGGAAGTGGTGCATTAATGTAAAAGTCAGAAGGTACTGGCTTTCTTCACATCCTCAATTAACACCTATTGTCGTGGGCATATTGCGAACAGAGCCGGGCCCTTGGCACAGACCCGCTGCCGTGCCACCTGGGGAACAATGCCTTCTGTGCAGCCCTCAGGATCTCCTGGGATACAATTGTTCCACTAATGTCATTGTAAACTTCAATAGGCTTTGGCTGCGCTCCCAATTCCTGCAACACAATGATAGTAATTCATCATGGGAATATTGAAATGGAGCTGCTGTCTGACTGAGTGTGTTGCCACAGGGATTCTATTGTAGATGTAGGGCAAGACATCCGTGTTCGTCATTTGTTCTCCCGTCGGCTTGAGGAGCACATCTGGCGAAGATGTTCACGCTTTGTTTATCGATACGTGCTGAAGGGGCTACATTTGATCGAGCTCTTTCTGCAGGTGGCACAGATTTAAAGCTGGATGTTTTGTTGGGCCACTTTTGGCCACCAGAATTTCCACAACGAGATAAAAACGGCCTTGTAAAGTTTATACGGCGAACAGAGAATGATCAGAAACCAGGAAAAGGTAGTTACATGCCACGCTATCCTGTTTCTATCAGACACTTATATCCAGGTTTCTCAAAACTGGGATAAGCCCTTATTCAGGTTTCTGACAGGATATGATGTTTACATGCGCAACTCACTGGGAGACTCCAAAAACCGCACTTACACAAGCGTTTTTCTGATCTCGGCATGACGACATCATTTGTGCATTCCAACATCATTACAGATCGCTGGAATAATTGATCCGTTTTATGATGCGGTGGTCGTGATTCGGTTAAGTTCAGGCACAAAAACAACCTGGTTTTGGGAAACGTTGCCCAAATTACATCTAGTTTAGGGCACCTTCATCGTAATGGCTGCAATAATAACAGCTTGGTTAAGGTTTAGCAACGATTGTGGTCATGTTTAAAAAAAAAATGTTGATTGTCGGGAAATGAACAGTAGTCTGTAATGGAAATTCCCTCCTTATTGAGTAAGAAAGTTACTAATTTTCTCAAGAATGAGAAACTGGGCGTGATGAATCAGATCTCTTTAATATGTGCAGCATGGAGCACAGTGTCCTGGCTTATATACTGTCAGGTAACAACAGGACAGTGACAAAACATACATCATGACAGTTAGTAAACCAATGACCATTTGCTGTTCCTGTGAACCATTTAACCTTCCTTTCCCAGGTGCAGTGAGCATTTGGTGTTTGTTATTCATCTACACAGTGACCCCCAGACCTAATTTACTCGTATGGCTTCCTAACCTGTTCTGACCCCGACAAATCTTCACACCTCAAGAACTCCTCTTCTCTCATACAGATACATGTCGTAAACATACATTGCTTTCTCATTCTCCTTTCAAACAATTGTTTATTTCCCCCACAAGTCTGTCGTGTTACAGTGTGACTTTAACACCTCCTCCCTCTGTGGACTTTGTCATTGTATCATTATGTTACCTGACTTCCTCCTTTGCATCATGTAAACATCATTTTGAGACACTGATTCTGTTCTGACAGTCTCTAAATTACCCGTAGTTATTTGACCATTTGTTCATATAACGATGATGAGTTTTAAACTTCAGCCCCAAACAATTTAAAGCATAACTTTAGTTTATCATACTTGTTTCTTTTATTATAGTTTTGCCCATAATTGGCTTCACAACTCTGAAGTCCAACAAGGCCAAAAAGTCAAGTGGTCAGACAAGCTGCAAAACAATCAAAACTTTTAATGAAGCACACCTGAAATGTAATAATCTCTTACTGCACAGAAAAATTATGGTTGATCACAACTCAAGAACGTTAGGTCAAAATTGAAACTGGAAGTCGGTCCATAAACTGTGATGGATGTTTACAACAGAAAGTTGGATAATATTTTACCTTCAAAATAAGTTTGCTCAACCTGGAGGTTTATTTCAACCCTGGATGAATCATTTGTCTACTTGTGTTTTTTGCCCCATTTGACCATTTATCAGTTACAATTCTACATCTCAGCAATTAAATAAGTGAAAGTCTCATTATTACTGATAGGAACGATGGCCACATTAACCAAAATAAGATCCCAGTTGTAATTAACTGGAATCACACTTAAACAATTTCACATCGGTGCCAAGATTATAGACATGTCACTTATGCAATCTTTCTTTCTTGATCTAATAGAGCTAGATGATGTATAAATATGAATCATGCATCTCCTCACTAATGAGATATCCACATTTAGCTTCTTGTAATGAGGTTTACTGGCCTAATGTTGCATTCACATATTCCTAGATTAAGCGAATAATGAATTCCCCCTCAAAACACACCAATTCCTCTTGGGCATTATTTAGATTTTAGCTCAGCAGTGCAGATCCCCCCTTTGGTTAATTATGTCTCTCTTAGTGGAGTGTAAGCTAATAAGGGAGCACCAGGTGTGTTCGCGGTTGCTGACGATCACAGATTCTTGATTGGATGCAAAACCGCTCGGACTGCACCTGGAAGCTCGGGGTCGTTAAAGGTCCCAGGCCCAATTAACCCGATTTCACAGAATCGTCCGTTTAGATTGAGACAAAATCAGTTGTGTTCAACTAGCTGGAACCTGGATCCTTGTGGCCCCAGAGGTCTGTACAGATCATTTGTTATAGGCAAATAGATGTTGCTGGTGCTTGTTCTGTACCACATGGGTCATGTTTATTACATCAGGACAATTCAGAGAGTGCTGGGGTTGCAATGATGACAGCCTGATGAAGACAAATGTGAAAAAAAGCTTATGAACCAAAATCGGTGTTTCATCATTTTTCCTCCTGCTGTGCTGCTTCAACACAAAACCTGACATCTAAATAATTTCCTGCTGCCATTTTAGCATTCATTGTCCTGTTTAAATAAACTCCAAATTTACTCTCTCTTTCAGGTCTAAACCTTTAAATGCACACGGGATTTAACTGCTTCCATATAATTCACAGTTGTCACAGTGAAGCTCCTGCCAGGATTTGCCATCAGCTCCCTTATCAACACCAAATGCTGCATCCAGGGACCCCTCAAAGAGCATGTTTATCCAATATAAATGCACATCAATCAGACAATTTGTACTGCAAGTAGGACAGATATATTTTAATGCTCGTCCAGGCTTTTCCTTCCTAATCTTGGTGTATATTCAGCAGATGGCAAATGCTTGATGGGAAGGCTGGTTGTGCTGTCGCGTTTCACCCAGTGGAGATGTCCTTGATCTGTATCCAGTGGTGGTGTGTGTGTGTGTGTGTGCGCGTGTGTGTGTGTGTGTGCGTGTGGTGGAAGGGGTTCTCACTCCTCTGTGAAATAAACACACCAGATAACATCTGTGTTGGTATGCTGCACCCTTGTGGTGCTCAGCTGCTACATCTCTATAAGTCCAGATAAGGAGGCTGCCTGGCTCCAAGGGAGTGAGATTGAATCTGTGGCATTTCACTCGATAAAGGATCCCACTGCATTTTCCCAGATTTAACAGCCATAGAGCGTGTAGTGGAGAAAACCATGGCACCACGGAGGAGTCTCTCAGAGCAGTAAAATGTTTAAATTGCTGTAAATGTACCACACCGGCAGTTATCTCTGTCGAGCACTGAGGTAATTCTCTGTATTCTCAGACGGGGAAAAAAAGGAGGAAGCTGTGACTCCTGCAGGCCCAATCATGCACATTTGAGTGCACATGGTCACACACTCAGTCAAATCCAAGCAGTCAATTGTTCTCTATTAAGATGTCCTTTGTCTTGGAGAGTCGGCCTTGTTGCCTTGATCTCGCAGAGACGTCGCAGGCAGTGGAAACTTGGCTACTGTGCAGCGGCAGTATTGACAGAACAGGCGTCCCTAGGAGGTGACAAGGACAGCAATTGATTGGGCCTAAATGAGAGTGAAGAGGAAGATTGATTGCCATCGATCCACTTCTTCCTCCAGCAGGCTCCTCAATCTTTGATTATGACCACTTTACGCCCAATCAAGTGTGTGTGAGCTGTGATGGGGGAAATCCCATCGAGAGGTATTAGCTCCATTTGCGAAGGCTGTAATTATGAGAGGATGCGAGGGGGACCAAGGTCAACGCGCAGCAGGTGCCATCAGGCTGGATGATAATAATAGGGCTTCCTTTTGCTTCTCCCTGCAATTTAGTCATATAGATAATAGGCTATGGGGAAGATGGTGTGTTCGGTGTGTGTGCGTGTGTGTGTGTGTTCCTCAGAGGATGCTTGGTGCATAATAAATGTTTCCATAATAATGGCCCGAGGACAGGAAAACAACTAGCTGTGATGAAACACAATCATTTGCGTTGCAGATTAAAAGAAAACGGCGCTCCTTGGTGCTTTTTTCCACATTTTTTTTTTTTATTGAAAGCTTCATCAGAGAGAAAAAAAAAACAACTCATAAAACCCAAGTCAAATCCTAACATCCACAGATGTACAGATAGTGTCTCAAAGATCACACACACTGAGCAGCGTGTGCGAGGCGTGACCATGTCCTCCTCGGCGCCGAAACTAAGAAAAGTGAAAAAAAAAAAAAAAAAAAAAACCCCAAACAAAAAATAGAAAACTAACAGAAAACAAATTAAAAACCGCTCTGCTGTCCTAATAAATAGTTCCTCTTTTTATCTGGTAAATGGATCCCATGCCTAACGCACTTTCTGTGCTGGCTATCTCTAACCAATTTGGTCGGCCATTTCCTAGTGATTGTTGGATTTTGTGTATCTCGGGGAGCTGTTTGAAGTCCACGCTGGGGGGACGCTGGCTGGCTGACTGGCCCGCGCTCCTGGGGCGGTGTGGCCAATCGATAGCTCTCATCAAAGGTGGACCGGAGCATCAATTAAAAAGCACAGGGCCTCGCTCTTGTGGGGGGTAGTTTGAGCAATTTTCCCACTGCATTATGTGTGTGGAGAGTGTGCGTGAGTGTGTATGTGCTGGTCCGTGATGAGTTATTGAGCCACGGTTCTCCTTTACACTCTGTGGGAGACGGGCTGTGCGAGTAACTCCGAACGACTTTTTTTTTTTTTTTTTTTTTAAATGCACGAGAATCGATGTGGAATGGCTACGACTCCGTTCGCAAGGACGAATCCGCACGAGCCTCGCGACATGTATGACATGTAATACACCTAATGAGTTTACTCCTGTGAGGAAGCCACACTGCATAAATGACTTACTGGAACATGTCAGATTCAGGGATGGTGGCAGTGATTATGAGAAAGTTAGGGACGGATTGGGAAAAAACGTGTTTTTCAAAAAGGGCAGTGAAGTAAGCACCTCGCCTTGAAAAACTGACTGAAAACCAGGATTAGGTGAAGTCTCAAGATCTGTATTGACCAGGTTTGTCAGAGAAGGTGAGCTCACAGAAGATCAGATTTACCTTGTAGAGAGAGAGAGTGTGTGTTATCCAAAGAGGACTGACAGGAATGGAAAATTTCTTCCTGCATCAAACAGTAGCTGGAAAACAATTCTGATTCTTTGGGCACCAGATGAGTGAGATTTACTGCATTGTGTTATTTGTATATTGCCATTCACAAATGATTAATCTTAAAAAAATACATGACAAAATTTTAAACACTTAATATGATTGCTTAAACTTTTTGGCACTGTGACAGCAAACATTAACATCCTGACCTTTACCCGGCAATATGAATGACCTGCCAACGAGGACGTTACACCTCCGACCTGCCGTCCCTGCTAATAGAAAATAATGAATGCGATAGCTGTAATTTTTCAGGAGCCCCTTTCACAAAAGTGGCAGCATCACGTTTCACAAATGATCGTTGCTCAAGTCCAAAGCTCAAGTTGTTTTGATGAGTGAAATGTGTCAAAATTAAAACAAGAGCTCATGATGTCAGGCTGCAAATCTCAGCTTGCACTTTGCAGATTTAGCGAAACGGGCCCTGGATCTCTGGCCAATCTTTTCTAAGAGTACGCGAGAGAGCAGCGGAGTCTTTGATGTTTTCCCTACAGCTGAAAAGGACTTGAAGAAGAGGAAGGAAGGTGATGCAACTGATGCAAATGGACGGATAACAAGTGAAAGTGTCAAGTATAAAAACCGAAGAATGGAAGCGGTGGAAGACGAGCGACTGCAGAAAAGGATCGAGAGTCCGTCTCGGTGTGATGGTGCAGGAAAGGAAGAGTGTGTGTTACTAATTAGCGACGGGTCAAGCTCGTCACCTCCTGGACTCCTGCACAGAGGACACGCTGCTGCATGAAGACGGAGAAACTCCAGGCTACGACCACTTCTGCCCGGCAACAGAAGCTAATGATCCCCTTCTCTTTCGTCCTTTCCTACACACATACACTTTCTCTCTTGGTGTGGTCGGCTCCTGGTTTGTGCTGACACATGGGCTGGTTTCTGCTACAGCCTCCTTAAGATTGCAAGCGTGCCTTCTGTACACTTCCACGACGGTATTGATATTCTGAAGAGGTACATTACGCCATTGTGCTATTAAGAAAAAGCCATTTCTGTTTTTTTTTTTTTTTCCAGTCAGGTAATCTTACAGATATGTGAAATATTGTACACCAAAAGCAAACACCCGCCTTTACATCTTTTTCTTCCTTGAATCTCCATTAGCAAAATAGAGCTGATATTCTTTGTTGTGCAATTTTTTTCCCATAATCTCTCGGCTATTTGTAATCCTATTTCACATAATGCCATTACTATTGAATCTCAGGCCATTTGTAGGACGCTCCGCTCTTTGCATTATGAGTCCTATTAGGCCTCAAAAATGTCTTCTGTACCCTATAAAACAGCAGCTGTAGAAGTCGAGAGAACTTGGTTATAGCTATGCTGTATTCAAAACCTCGCTGAAAGTTGAACTGATGAGCAGAACAACTCCTCACACACGCACACAGACACACGCACACTAGCTTAAAACTGGTAAAGTTTAGCAGCTCTGATGTTTGATTAGGACACTTAAAATGAGTCGGACATGGGAAACAGTGGGTGACGAACAGACGAGCTCTGAAACCCAACATTTGTCAGTCGTCAGCCGCTATGTGGCGGAGACTTGTTCATCGAGAGATAAGAGCAAATCATAGCCTGGAGGCAGATGTTGAGTGTCAGATCAGATGAAAGGAAAAGGGCAGGTGTCGATTTGATTGGACAATAAACGGCGGGCCGACAGTTTGGTGTCACGTTTGGATTCTGACCTCCGTCGCTGGATGGGAGAAAAGAATTTACAGCAGGTGTTTAGATGGATGAAACAGATAATGTACGTATGGCTTTGACGGTTCACTTCAGGAACCTGTGCGCCTGTTTTCTTTTGTGTGTCGTCAAGTGGACAGGTGCACAGGTGAGTTCACGGCCAGATGATGAACAGCAGCCAGCTCGTCACAGAGATCAGCGAACAATGAAGGCACAAGCCCGAGACTGCTTCCTCTTTAGCACCATAGAGTGGCTTTGATATTGTGTGGCTTTTCTTTAGCACGGCTGAATCGAACAAGCTCTTCCATGTGCTTTGTTTTATTTTATTTTTTTAATAACTATCACACAGATAATTTGGAATCATTTGGAAGCTTCGTTTAAAGGCACTCGATGTACAATTTGATTGTTCGTTACAAACATCGCCACGCATGATGACATAGCCTGCCTGTAATGCGCACAACATGCCATCATGTCCCAAAATGCAGCGCCGGACTTTGAATGAGTCGCATGAACTGCGAGAGCTCAATTGCAATTGTCACCAAACAAAAAGCGCCCTCTCCGTCTGGAAGAAAGGGGTCTTTTGAGGGACACTGGAGTGGATCCTATTGCCCCGGAGGGAGACAAATTGGGCCCGTCAAGCCTCATTGCGAGAGTGACTGAAATTGGTTTGTGGTTCTGCTTCTGCACCATCCAATAAAGAGAAGAAACCTCAGAGAGAGAGAGAGAAAGAGAGAGAGAGAGGGGGACGAGGGAGAGAATGAAGGAAAATGAGAGCAAAAGGAGCCTGGCTTGGCCACGGCACATTAATGGTGCAAGTGAAGCAGGGGAAAGAAAACGGGGTCTTTTTAGTGCTGTAGCACCTCAGTGGGACGGTGCAAGGGGGGACATGGGCGAGCGGAGCCGACACACAAAGGCTGCTGTAATGGGGGCAGAAATGGCCGCTGTCCCACAGGCAATTTCTTCGGGGGACAATCCTCAGAGATGAAATCACTGGAAACCTCATGCAGCTCCGGGATGGAAAAGACAGGATAAGATGAGATGGGGGTTGTTTGTGCAACAAATTGGGACGAGCAGGGGTGTAACTGACACTCGGCGGCGGGGTCGAGGAAGGAGCTGCCATCAACATCTTGTTATGGCCGCTGAGGAGCCTAGTTAGTTCCCACAGGTGTGCTGACCTCCCCGGCTCGTGTTGGGCAAATGATCGGGAGGATGTTCAAGACAGACGGTCCTTCTCTGGCCTTTAAACACACTCCTTCCACGGCTTGTTAGAGACTGACGGACTTACAATGCAAACAGGTCTTACAAGGCAGAGTTCCCTGGTTTACACATGTGAGTAAAAGAGACAGTTTTAGTTCTGGTCAGATGTGTTTTAAAGGAACTATGTGATGGTTTACAGGTGCTGGTGGACGGATTTTGTTACCTTCAGACAGAGCCAGGCTAGCAGTTTCCCCCTGTTTCCAGTCTTTGTGCTAAGCTAAGCTAACCAGCTGCTGGCAGTTGCTTCATATTTATCCTAAGAGAGTGAAATCATGCAACTCTCGGGAACAAAGGGGATGAGCTTATTTATTCAAAACTATTCTTTTAAGCATTTCTCCACAAAAACGTTCTGGCTGCCAAATAAGTGCCATAAAGTTTATGCAATCACTTTTAAAGACATTTCAGATTTGTACACTTTTTTTTGTAAGTAACAACTTACCTGATTTGCAACATGCAGCAAAAAACAGTCATCTGGTATTATGGGCAGATAAATATTCAAAAAAAGTGACCTAGATTAACATGAGGTCAAACAGCAGCGGGGGAGATTCCCAGTTCAACACTGAAGCTCAGTATGTCGGGAAATTACTGAGTTAGTTATGGTTGAATCAAAGAGATATAGAGATAATGAGACAGAGGACAGAAATCACTAAGAGGACAAAGCTGGAAGCTGGATGTGTCGACGGCCGCGGAGCGTAGCGAGCGACATTCCCCAATCTGTTTCCTAAAGTTTTTCCCTGCAGGATCTGAGAGAGAGAGAGGTGGAATGCAGCCACGGCGTGTGAAAGCATCGTAAAAGTGACGAGACATAAATGAGAAGACGAGAAGAGAAGAAGAAAAAGGACTTTTGGTAGGACTGCCACTGGTTGCATCACACTTTAAATACTGTTTGATGTGTGTGTGTGTTTGCACAGTGAGTGAGTGCATGTTGAGATGTGTGTTTGTGTGTGTGAGCGTGTGTGTGTCTGTGTGTGTAACAGCTTGGACAACCGTGGAAAACTAGCTTAAACCCGGTGAAAAGAAGATGTTAAGAAGGATAGTAAGGACTGGTCCGGCCATCAAGGTCAAATAAAAAACAACGACAACAGCAACAACAACAACAACAATATCAACATTAACATCATCAACAACATCAACATCAACAACAACAAAATCAAACTGAAAAATGAAAAGGAAAACAAAACAAAACAAAACAAAAAAACTCTGGTTCAGAGTGTCTCTTCATCTTTGGTATAAAAATGGCCATCCATGGGCTGCATTTGATCCACAACTAGGAAAGACTACAGAAATTGTCAACAATTTCTTCTATTGCTTTTGCACTGATTGGTTTAAACCGTAAGCTCCTACTGAATCTACTGAATTTTTATTTCACTGCCAGAATTTTTTCCGTAGTTTTTTTTTTTTGTTCGTTTTATAATTTTTTTTTCTTCTTCTTTTTTTTTTTTTTTTTTCGCAGTGTGACAAGCAAAGCGGGCTAAAAACATCTTAAAGCTCATAAAAAAGGTAAAATGTGGCAGATAAAAAGCACTAATGTCATTGACAGCAACTTTGCCATGTAAAATAATAATTATGATAATAAAAAACAAGTTCAGCATTTGCAACAGACTGCATCCACAATGCAGCATGTTTTCTTATGTTTTCATTTTTTCCTCATTGTGAAAAATCTCTTCAAAGCTCCCCCCCCCAACGACCCTCCCCCGAGTCTTTTTCCCCGACAGACATTTTGTTTTCTTCTGACACTTAGTTACCTCTGACATAATAATTATCAAAGTTTTCTTCTAATGAAGAAACGAAAAAAAGCTCTTCTCTATTAAATCTGTACAGCTTATGTGATAGATTCTTTTTTCCTCTTTAGAACAACTCATCCAGTGTCTTGTACCCTCCAAGTGGTCCAAGAGACTGACTTTGTTTGATTTTTTTTTTTTGTTTTTTTTTCCTAACCAGACGTCAGACTTTAACTCTGTAAAAAGTTTCTGGCGCCCTTCAAATTAAGGCCATGAAGATTCAAGAAAGAAAAAACACTTTGTTTTCGAATATATCTAGAAAACTAAAATTTAACACTAGAACATAAAAAAGAGTGAAAACAAATTGTAGCTTAATATCTGAGGAAGACAATCTCTGTGTGTATCTCAAACTTGACTCCCCTTTTCTAATTACAAAATAAACTTCATCACCTACCTGCGCATTCAACCTTTTTTTTTTTTTTGTCATTTTTTTATTTGTTTTTCTTCTTTTTTTTTTTTTTTTTTTTAATTGGTTGAGATTTTTCTTTGAGAAACTCTTCAAGCTTCAGCCCAGCCCTTCAGGCAGGTTCCCAGACTAAACAATTTCACTTCTTTGCACTGTGCCCAGCAATTTCCCCATCCCCTTCCTCAGCACTCTTTACCTCCTTCTTGCGTTTTTTTTTTTTTCTCGTAGGCCAGGTAGGAAATGAAAAAAGTGTCTCTTTTTTGGTGCCTGGGCAATCTGGAAGCAATCTCTTTCTTTTCTCTTTTTCTCACATTCACAGTGCAGCCACCTTCTGTCTCAAGGCAACGCTGTCACATGAACATTCGCTCAGGCCGTTGCTATCTGATGAAAGAGGAGAGAGAGAGAGAGAGAGGTATGCCGTTGTAATCAAAGCACAATATTACAAACACAGAAAAGCAATAGAGCTGACAGCTGACAGCACAGACAGGAGGCTGAAGCGAAATGAAGCACGTTACAGTTCTGATCAGGTCAGAAAGTAAAAAATGCTGCTGCCAAAATGACAAGTAAATGACAACAGCAGCCAGGAATAATTTGAGTCATTTCATAATGGCACTACTTCATCTCTTACTACTCCCACTGTATTTCATTTCCAGATTAGTGTTTTGTACTGTGAAATAAAAATATCTGTCAAAGAGAAACAATTTGACTGCTTTTGCGATTACAAAGTGCAAAACATCTCAAAAAATATTTTGCATAATATCCCTTCACTTCATCAAACAGGATAAGAGTTAGATTTACTAAGGGAGTGAGAATTTATGTGTGACCTGATAAAAGTCAAAACCGAGGGCAATATGGATAAAACATGTCATCATAAATACATAAAAATCCAGTATGACCATAAAGCTGCTCATTGATTTGCTATTTCTTATTGAACATTCATATTTTCTCCCTGCTAATGCTCCAATAATGCTTACAGTTAAAAAAAAAATCATTAATGATAAATAATAAAAATGACCCTAAAAGAAGAGAAATGAAATTAGCAACCGTCCTGCGTCAGTGCTGGACTTACTTGGACTGGTATGAGTAAGCAGGAACATGGTCGGCAGCACTGTCCACCTGGATCTGTTGCTGCTGTCCAGCCACCTCCTGTGACGAGGGAGCCACTGTCTGGGGGGAGGCGTCCGTCACCACTCCCTGAGGACACACACGGGAGGACACATGTCAGCTCTGAACTTTAACAACTGAGTAAAATTCTTCTTCTACTATTACTCTACTGTTGAATGTCCCTTTGTCCTACAAGAGGACGGGAAATGAAATGAATTGTCCTCTGTTGCTGTTTTATTATAAAGGAGCTTTTTCTTCCCTGAATCAAGGGTCCAACTATCTACATTGTACAGACCATAACGCCTTCTCAGACAAACTTGTAATTCTGGGCTTTAACAATAATAAATAAAAATATATAATGCGATAAACTAAACCGTTTTGACAGGACATAAAATTCGACCCAATAAAACTGTTGGGATTATTAACTTCTCAGACTGACAGGTCCATCACTCTGAACTCATTCTCTGCAGACAAGCATCTCTCACACCCACAGAAATTCATTTTAAATATTAAACTTTTCCATCCAAAGATGCCAATGAACTGTATGTCAGAGATGCACATAAAATAACGGCGGAGAGACTGAGAATTTTTTTCCATTCACGCACAGTAAAGGTGCAGCCATATAGAAATAGCTGGTTTCCAATATCAACATTTCACTCAAGCTACAGTTACAATTCAAGAAAGAGAAAGAAAAATTATATTTGTCTTTCACATGAGAAAGAAGCAGAATATTAGGATAAAAATGGTTAAACAAAATACACAACAAAGAATATAGACGTAACCTTTCTGTCACATATGTGTGCATAATAAACAACTGCTTGCAGATATGTTTGAGACAAAAACATATTTCAAGTTGACCGTGAACGCTGAATTCATCACAACAACCTCTTAGCCTTCTTATGTGTCCAGCATTACCGATAGCCCCCCATCGTTGAGTCATCTCAATCACCTTTAACAAGCTCTCAAGGATACTGCGTCCTGTCCATACATCAGCCCTCCAGACACCGGCTGATACAGTGATCTACACCCCGCTGCTGACGCTGGCATTGAGAGGACGACGGCGAGGATGAAATAGGTAAGAGGCGCCAGGGGCTACTCTACAACTACATCTCTCTCCTCCGTCCCCTTCGTGAGGAACTTTCTGAGGAGGGGGAGGAGCGACTAATGGGTCTGTCAGGGGAAGCTGTCATTGTCCGTGGCTGGTGGGCTAACCAGAGCTGCGTGGCTGACGGATGTGTGTGTGTTCCAGCTACCTACCGGCCCGCACCGGCTGCGGGTGGGTGAGTAAGGGGGGGTGAGAGACAGCATCGCCGGCACTGTGTCTCACTTCAGCTCCTGTCATCTGATACACGACTGATAGTCCATCTGAATACGACTGCACTGTCAGCCGCCAGACAGCCGGCCCGTTCTCCCCGCCGGCCTGCCCGCCCGCCCGCTTTCCACGTTCATCATTTCTCAGGCTGGACTGCCCGAACCTGCCAGGATCCGAGACAGCCGCAGAGGAAGTGACAAAGTCTGTGCCGCACTTCAAATGTCTTTCCCAAATACGATAAAACTTCTGACTCATCCTGCTTTGCTTGCAGTTTTCGTCCCCGTTATTTGCTGGTGGTGCGAAGCCATTAGTTTAGGGAGAATAAGAGCAATTTACAGCGCGTTTCGAATGCAATCTGTCTGTCTAATGACTGTTGTGATCTGTTGATGCGGTGAGCGGGTTTAGAAATGGACCAAGCGGGCGCTCGTGGGTGTAAGTGAGTGGGCTGTCAGACGTAATGATGTCCTCCTTTGGGGAAACACAGACAGATTTTTTTTTTTTTGTCGGTGTGTCACGTGTGCGTGTTTTGCGGCTCTTACTTCGACAGGGACGGCTGTTGGAGGCACAGGAGTGTACTGGGGAATGTAGGTCCCTTGCATAGGCGCCGCGGCAGCTGCAGCAGTCATGTACTGAAACACAAACAAAGGACACACGTATATCAAAACCCTTGCACACGCAAATACCTGCTGAACATCACACAGATATTACATGCAACACAGGCATTTGTGCCATAACACAGCAAGTCCCAGATCAAAATGGGACAAGAACGACACTGATATCACCATTTTCTGAAGGTCTCACTACAATCATCCCCAAATATAGTGGAAATGGGAGCTTGCATTTCCCTCAGCATCCTTTGGAGGGCGCTAAAAGAATATGTGTGCACTCTCAACAGAGCAGAGCAGCAGAGATGTATGCGAGGTAGACAGAGGAGTAGGAGGAAGAAGAGATGTCCTGCTGTTTAACCAAAACTTCAGAGGCAGGCAAATGCACCAGGCCACAGCTGAGACGATATGAATATAAAAAAAGAGAAAGAAAGCTGAAGGGAACGAAGGGCGAGAGAGGGAGAGAGAGAGGAAAGAAAAGGCAGGGGGTCTGTTGCCTGTGGCCTATATTCCTTTAGTCATGCCTGCCCTGGCTTTTAACTGGGTGCTAGCTCACTCCATGATGGCCATTTTACAGACGTGACACAAGTTCGGTTACATGACAGCCACAGGGCTTTCGCATGCAATATGAATGAGGACACAGCACTTTGTGCGAGGCTTTCTGTGGGACTTGCTGTGAATGGATGTTGTGTGTATGTGTGTGTGTGTGTGTGTGTGTGTGTGTGTGTGTGTGGCGAACATGAGTGCCAGTGGAAGCCTGATTTGCCAGTGTGTGTGCTTCTTTTTAATTAGCGCATGCCTGTGCATAAAAAGATGACTTATCACTATTTGTCCGTCCAACTGTGCATGTGGACGTACTGTATGTGAATGTGCAGCTGCGTGTTGGGAACATGCGTGTGTGTGTGTGTGTGTGTGCCTGTGAGAGACAAAGACAAAGAGGCTTGGAACGATAATGCTGCAGTACAGCGCCAACGGATGTGATCCCAGATAAAAGCCACCAGGCTGCCTCTCCGCCTCTCCTCGTCTTCCTGCTGCTTTTCCGGACCGAGGAGAAAAAAAAAAAAGGGAAGTACAATCCCTTTCTTTCTGTCTTATTTTTTCCTTTGCCTCTCAGTCGCCCTGCCAGTGCTAAAAAGCGTGGCGGCAGTATGCAGTAGGAGGCGGTAATGGAGGGGCTGTGCCGGGCTGCGGAGCCTTTCTTGGCCGTGGGCCCGGCGGTGCTGGTGAAGTGTCATTACCGGCAGCGTTGCTAATGGATCGGGTACGGCTCCACCGCTCACCGCTAATGAGAGCAGCTAAAGGCCATGGACATGGGTGATTAACTCCCCCACCGTCGCTACACATGGCCAGGAGGATGCCCTGGGATGGATGTTAGTGTGCCGTCGTATGACTGTGTGGGTCCGCGCGTGCAAATTTAAGGTTATCACACCTCCAGGGCTGTCACACTCAGGACGGGGTGAGGTGGCATATCCAGACTTCCTGACACATTACCACATTACCTCTCTGTGTCATCCCTCCTTCCCTCTCACCTTCCTGTCACTCACCCTCTCCCCCCCTCTCTCTCAAGCTGCTATCGTCTAAAAGGGCCTATCAGATTGTTGAAGTGACCTTCTCCCCGGCGAATCGAAACCACGCATACCAATTTTCCTCAGGACTTTTTGTCTTCGCCTCTCCTTCCCATTAACTTATTCCGCCGGCTCACCTGTGAGGGCTGCATGAAAGCAAATGAAGGGGAGCAGGAGATAATTAGCAATATCAAAATCTCCCTGTCAAAGGGAGAACGTCCATTTGGAATGTTATATTTCTCTGCAGGACTGCAAAAGGAATTTAAATTAGATTTAACAAGAAAATTTAATAAGATTTCTTCTTCTACCATAACCATTAGTTAACCTATTTAATGTGGCAGGTTGAGCAGGGCATATTTCTGCAGTCGCTGCCGTGGCAAGTCAGAGGGACGTCAAGCCCGGCTACAGTGAATTGGGTTCCTATAGTGATAAAGATGATTTTTGTCCAATTTCTACTCTTTTAATACTTCCCTGTCCATAGTCAGGGGACAGGTTTGGGCAATATAAAGCATCCCTAATTGGCAATAAATGGTGTTTCACTCTCGCAGTCACACACACAACCGTGCGTTCCTATGCACACGCACTCACACACACCTGCGCCTGGAACAGATGGCGTGTGCGTATGTTTGATGAACGGGAGGCCTGAATAGCTCCTTAACGAGGCTGGTGTGAGTAGACTCCTTAAGTCTGTTCCCTGCCGTCACTCTCCATGACATACACCTATAACTACAGTATAAAAGCAGACCGCAATGCAGCAATGCGAGCACGAAAATCCATACCATAGACAGAACCACTCTGGTACCACAGTGGTTTGGGCCTCTGCACTATACAAACCAATTTATGTTTGCTGGGTACGAGAACGATAGGGCACTTTTGTTGCTTTCAGCTTTCCACGTCAACAAGGATTTTACAAGAAATCTGAGTTGTCACAGCAGGTTAGCATGTAAATGTTCAAATAAATCCTCCACCTCTGTGTCTGTCACTCCACATCCATCCGTCCCCTCCGTGTTGACACGCTGTTCTTTCGCATCGTGTGCAAGGTGGAGGATAACAGTTGGTCAAAGCGAGAGCATCCAGCTACTCAGTGCAGGTTATTAATGGCAGAGCAGCGTGGGGATGGGCTCTGATGACTATTGATCTTAGCTGTGGGGCTCCAGCACGATGGAAGCTATTGGAGTTGCACACCAGCGACTGTGAATCACATCTCTGTACCACTTCGCCATGAAAAGCCCTCCATATCTTGGCCCCTGGGCTTTGTTAACACCCGCCTGCAGAGATTTTTACTTCCAAAATCAGTGTCATCTTTTCAATCACTTCTTTAAACACCTTCTTATCAGCAGGCTTTTACAGTATATCATTTCACTGTTCACTGTTTCAGCATTAAAGGTAGTCTGTGTGGACCAGCTGTGACATGATAAACAGTCCTGCTAATGGTTTCACATTATTCCACTGATCTACAGGTGGCAATGATGTGCCGTAAAAAAAAGGCAGGAAGAGGATGACTGGCAGCACGTAAGCATGGATGTAAATGATGCAGGTTTCAAAATGTCTAAAAATTGACATTGCAAAGATGCATGCAACATGTTTGTTAGACCTCAAGGATGCAGACAGAACTTTTAAATTGAAAAGTGTAAGGCAAAGTAAATTTTCCAGGTGTTTAAGCACTATTTTTGTAGCAACTTAACATTCAGATGCAACCGCCATATAAAGTTCATATTGTTAATGTGTTAGGAGTGAATATTTGCCTGCTTACACATTACATTTGGATTCATATTTCCGGCCACCTTATAAATTTCAGCTTCTTTTTGCTCTGGTTTGGTCTTCACCTGAGAGAAATGTCTGACTTCTCGCCATTTGTTGCTGGCAAGGCGGTTCTTCATTAATTTATTTGTTTAGCAGAAAACAGCTGACTGTTGCAGCTGGAAACAAGGTTGATCAGAGTGTTGAGACTGAACCAAACAGTACGTCTGTGGGTTGTAAAACCAACGAAGCAAAGACGCTAAAACGCTGTGTAGAGCTGAGGGGAGCCGCATAAATCTCTGTGTGATTAACACTGTGAGTGACCCAACAGTCATTTGATTCATTGCTGATTTAAAAATATTGATTGGAGCAACTTTAATTTAAGTTGAAATAATAAAATTATCTACCATAAAAATGCAGTTAAGAGTTAACTCTGTACCATGAAATTACTGCTGTTCTTTATAATCAAGACTCAGAGTTTCAGGCCAAGATCTCTTTGCTCTGCTTACTGTAAGCTCTTGCATTTAATGTGCATACAAATTGAGAACATATAATTCAAATTCAGAATTAAGGTCATAGTCAGGCCACAGATTTAGATTCGGAACACACTTAAAAATAAACTTGAAAGTTAGAGCACAAACTTCAAATTCAGAAGATTAAAATTCATCCAAGAGAGGCACAAAACTTGCTCCAGAGTTCTTGGCTACGAGCCCTTAAACACGTTCAAAACGCATTGTAAAATTCAAAAAAATGTTATAAAAGGTTGTTCCTCCCTTAACAATTACTGTCAAGGACCTGCAAGGACCTAACTGCTCGGCGGCACTGGGAATCGCCATGTCACAGTTATGGAAATGTAGAATAACACACTGTACTTAGACTTGCTCATAGAAAACCAAGGGAAACAGGCCAGATAATAGAGGAAAGCGCTTCACACAAATCTGTCTTCCAGGGACAGAGAAGCTGTCAATCAGCAGCTGTCAAACCGAGACCTGGGTTCTACATGCCATGACAGGAGTAGGATGGAGAACACAGAGGGAAGGTCACCTCTTGTCATGTCAAACACTGTGTCGCTCGCACACGATCGCAGACACTGACATGCGTGCAAACCCGCACGAATACAAAAATGACAAGCATGTGCACACCCACACGTGCACGGCGACTAAATACAAGGCATGACAGATAGACTCTTGTTGAGTGGTGAGAGCTCCGAGATAGTAAATAAATCAGTAACAGGGCAATATACAGCAAACATTGTAAATTCAATCAGTGAGGAGCATGGATGGCATGTTTATGTGTGCCATCCATAAACAGCGAGCCTGAGGTTCTTTAGCATTCTGTAATCAAGTTGTTGAAGATAGACAGTCACCAAACTGAGCAGGGCGACTATAGGAGTTGTTGAAAACAGGACATATTCTGGCGAAGCAGCTAAATTCCAAAGCAGTGACCATCAGACGGCACCGATCCATGCTTCCTCATTACGAGGCGAGGTTTTCCTTGCCACTCCTTTTTAACAAGCTCAACCCTCCGTACCGGTCCTCCTCGCTGCAAAATAACACGCCGTTCTCGGAAAGCTACGGTCACCGCACCAGTGTCGCAGCTTGGGCGGACCGGGAACATTTGGTTCTTTTCTTTGAGAGAAGAAGAAAAGCCACAGCCATACACAAACAGCCGCAGAGAGTCCTGGAACAGCCAAGAGTATTCTGAGGTGTGGCTTCTCCTTTGGCGGCCCAGAGGCACTCGTGATAAGTTGTTGACTTTGGAGATGTTACCCATGGCAGATGCTCTTCTGTGGTGAAGGTTAGGTCACGTGGCCGGTGTGGGCAATCAAAACAACCTCACCACATGCATGTACACATGAGGAATGTGCTCTGAGAGTATGTGGTGTCAAGTCCAGTTTACGACACGGGTAGTTACCATCTAGGTTCTTAACCCCTCTTTTAGCAGGCCCTCTCAATCAGCCCGTATGAAAGGGCTTTCACATCTGGCTTAAGAATAAGAGTTATGGGAAACATGCCTCAATTCCCATAGATGATCAAGTGTGGTACGCCGTGTGTGCAGCTCAGTCATAGACAAGTTATGCTACATAGCACATTGCCTCAGGAAAGCTAAGCAGGCAGAAAGGAGAGAGGCAGAGAGAGTAAACCAGAAATGAAAAAGGAGAGAGAGTGTGACTTAACCCACTTTCTACTATAATACAACCCATCAAACATCAGAAGCCATCATCATAGATTAGCCTGTCTCTAATCCTGGTTGTTAGCACAGCTGGGCCAGATTAGGGTGGGGGCATTCCTGACAGAGCCAACATGGCGTCACAGTCGCTGACAGCTCACCTGGAAACACATGGGTAACTGTACAATACAGCACTGTTTCAATCATACAAACACACACACACAAACACACACACACATACACACACATCAAAAGTAGTGCCGCAGCAAAGCTGCCTGCTTGCCTGCCCCCGGGGGCAGCAGGGTTAGGGCAGGAAGTCAGGCTTCAGAGCTGTGTGACACCTCTAAGTCGACTTGATCCTGAAACAGGGGGGAGTTCCTGGTTTAGGGGGCTGCGAATGTAAGCGAGTGTGTGCGTGGAATAAAGAAAACTGATGGAGTGATAGATTTGATGTGTGATTTAGAGAGTGAGGGAGACAGAAAGTGAGAAAGAAAAAGAATTAGAAGGTGAAAGTGAGGAAGGTGGAGAATAGAGAGCTCTGTCACACTGTTAAGCTTCACAGGAAATCTGTTTAATGTGGAAGATCAGGGAGGAAATGTGCTCTCTCAATATCTGGCGGTGAATGCATGCAGTGTAAAACAAATGATATGGCAGCTCCATGGCAGAGCACATGTGGCGGCAGCCTAAGAAGGTTTGGCTTTCTTGACAGGAAATGTAAAATCCATCTCTTACTCACTGTGTACTTTGTTTTTGAACTAAATGAGCAATGTTCCCCAAAAGATAAAAGACCTTCACTTGGTCCTCCTGACTCATACCAGCAGCATAATGGACACCTATGGTTCTTCAACATTTAATTTTCGGTTTCAAATCTTAAGAGCAGATGTCGACTCTTTTGGATGTTTTGCATTGCTGAGCTGGTATGATGAAAGAATAACAGCAAACAGCCGGCCATAAATACATTTAAAGTGCACCTTTCAATGAACAGATTTGTAGTGTTTGGGAATTCATTGCTCCTAAGGGCTCCTAAATAAATATAATACAGATTAAATCATGTGTTTCCCAAAAAATATAACAGATTGAAGCAGTTTTTTCAGCCTCACTGTGTCAGTTTTTAAGCAGCGTAAAAGGCAAAACTCTGGAGAAAAAGTCCGACAACTTTCTGCTCATAAAGCTCCCTGCTGTGATCACACAGTAATAACTGAAGATGGCCTAGACTGTGAGTGTATCAGCATTTTTTTTTATCAACTTGGAGGTTTTCTCATCTGGCTTATGGCAACAAGCTCGTGTTCGGGTGTTTGTGTAAAGTGCACAGCGAGGGAGTACTCACACTTCCTGTAGTGCCCAGGGACAGATGGTTCATCTGCTGGGTGATAGGGCCCATCATGCTGGCAGGCTGCATGGACATAGTGTGGTCCATGGCTGGCGTGATCACTGCACCCTAAAGGAACGAGGGAAGAAGACGAGGAGAAGGTGAGATGATGAAGACTGTGCATATTCTTGTATTCTTTATACTGATCCCAATGAGCGTGCACAAAATGGTCAAAAGTCCTCTTGAAGTCCATTTGAAAAAAACAAGACACAAGCCAACTGATTTCTCAAAGGAAAGAATAAATCTTGGGATGAAGGAGGAAGATATTGAGGGAGGAAAGAGATTCAGGGAAGAGCGAGGACGAGACAGAAAACAGGAAGACAAGAAGGTAAAAGTTGGACGAAGTAGATGGAATTGCCAAAAACCATGAAATCAATAACAACAGAAGAAGAGAGAAGGGTGGGGCTCGGGCAGGGGTGACACGAGGACAACGCAGCCAGAGAAGAAAAAGGGAAGAGGGACAGTGTCAATAAACAGCAACAAAACATGGGGACGAGATCAATACACGCTATTGTCTTTGGTCCATCAAAATCATCAATATCTGCTGCTGATGTATCAACAATATGGGTTTGTGCGGTTCATTGATTGCTGGGAGAGGACGCTTTCTCTCCGTCCCTCCCTCCCTCTCCGCCTCTCACTCCCCTCTTTGTATAATGCGCGGCATGTTTTCCCTAACGGGCGGAGGAGAACGCTGGAAGCTTCTTTTTCACGGTGCAGTGGAACATGAGGGGAAGTGATGAAACCATTGTTGCTCTTTCATCCCCTGTCATGATAGCTCCATTTCCCCAGCACTGAAGCCTCGGGAGGAACGCGTTCAAAACCGAGCCCTCTTTTCCTCTGCTCGCCTCTCTTCTCACTTTGCGTGTGTCTCTATTGTGAGAGTGTCTATGCGCGTTTGTAGGTAAGGCTGCAACACACTGTGCGTAAAAGCATTCGTGCACGAGTGTGAAAGAGACTGACAGCGTCTGTGTGTGTGTGTGTGTGTGTGTGTGTGAGCGTGCAACTCCAATAAAGTGTGTTTGCGAGCGTGCGCGTGCATGTGCGCACCCCACTGGTGACTCTGTGTGGGCCTATTGGAGAACAAACTGTGCAGACACAGCCTGTCAGAATCGCTCTGCTTGTCTACTCCCTGCATTTACAACACAGCTAACTCTCCTCCCTCTCCCACTCGATATGCAAGCTTCATGTGATCCTCGCCGGAGTTTCACCTCAGCACAAAAGGAGAGAAACTGAGAGGAATGCTCAGATCAGTGCTGGAAGAAGTATTTGAATTGCAGCAGCTCTTTGTGAGTTCAAACCGAGCCTTGTTATAATGTAGTGTTTCTTAAGTGGAGATTTATGCATTGCTAAATTATAACAGGTTGCACCAAACAAACTTCAGACTTCTTCCTGGGTTTCACCTCTCAGGCTGTATACAGTTGCTCTATCTTACTGGTGAATATGAACCATGAAAGGATCTACTCATGGCTGAAAAAAATGCACTGACTACTTCATTTTTTGTCAAACTAAACACTGCTGGATGTAAAAAAAATTAGGTCAAATTGCTATTAAAAGAGGCAGTATGAGATACGGCTGATATATCTGATCGGTCATTTGATCAAAATGCTGTTTAATGATGATGTAAACTGGGAACATTTAAGACAATGTGCCTCAAATTAGTCTTCAAATTACAAAATATTACTTGAATATTACTACATGAAAAAATAGTATTGGTCAGATTGAGATAATCAGAATACCCTCTCTTTCATTATTAATTCTGAAACACATACAGTACTTCTACACACACATTACATACATTACATAGTTTGTGTCTTTTGAGTGGACAGCTACTAGCAACTGATTTACACCTTACTAAAATCTTCACTACTACTGCAACGCAGACTTTAATGGTGCAACCTGTTTTACCAAATGATTAGTTTGCAACTGGCTACTAAGAATTTAGGAAGGTTTTTGCATATAAACTTAGTGACAGCTTTATGAATAGATGGTGCACCCAATGTGAAACTAAATGTATATAAACTGATCTCATCTCTTTTCCTTTTTGTGTGGCAAATCTGATCCTGCAGAGCAACCAGTGTCTATAGGTGTCACGCAAATGTAGTGGAGTAAAAAATGTTTCTCTGTGAAAAGTTTAAAGTAGCCAAAAAATGAAAATACCTAGTGCTTAGTTCCGTTTCACCACTGGCTGTGACGGACAAAAAGAGGAAAAGGAGAGGGGAAGCGAGGAGACAGACAGAAAGACCGCGTGAGGACAAGAGTGGGATGATTAAGGAGAGAGCTGATGGAGGTCATGAGGAAGACGGCGGCGAGAAGAGACGGACGGGGAGAGAGGGAGGAGGGAGAATTAGAGAGGAGAGGCTGAGGGACACACGGGGAGAAAAGCGAGAGAAGACAAAGGAGCAGGAAGAAGAAGAGAGAAGGCGAGGAGGAGAGGAGGAAAGAGAAAGAGAGGAGCGAGAGGGAAGCAGCAGGAGCTGTGGGCTACCTGTTACCGATTCAGCCTCTGACAATGCCTTTATAATGGGAAAGGGAGAGCAACGGAAAGGCTTAATTCACAGACGTGTCAGGGAGAGTTAAGCCGATTTGTGATTTCGATTTTCTGTGTTTGTGAGACTGAGTGTCTGTGAGAGAGGGGGTTTTAGTGTGTGTGTGTGTGTGTGTATGCGTGTGTCTGTCGCGTTGTGTGTCCTTCCACGGACAGACTGGAGAGGAGAGAAAATGAGAAAGAGACTGACACAAATAGACAATATATGTTTTTGATTTGTCCTCTGTGAGCGAGAGACGGAGAGAAGGCAAGATAACGGATGCTGCACACGTATCTGTTACAAATGTATGAGATGATGTTTACAATCTCCTCATTGTATGCATATGTTTTGTTGTGTGAGTGTGTGTGTGTGTGTGTGAAAAACCCCCATCTTGCTTAAGATGGTATTGATCCTGCTCTAGACAGGAGACAGATGATATCAGCCCCCTGGTTGTTAAATAGGCTGATATACACTCAACGACCGGAGACAATGTACAGTAAATAAGAAATCTTGTAAAAAACCTTACAGCCAGCCGTGCTTTTTTAATGACTGCTCATTACGAGTAAATAGCAACACTCCGACTGATGGAGCGCTGATCGCTATCAGCTGATATTCATTACCTGGTCTTTGGAGTTGCTGATCAGAAATAACAATTGTAAAATGGGTAAGGCAAATACATAAATGCCACAGAGATAGTGAGTGCTTTTACTGCCTGATCCATTACGGCTAAAGGACCTCCACCACATGAAGTGCTTTACAGTCCTGTCTAGCCCTACATACACTCAAGATGCAGTCAGGCGGGCTGCTGGTATCGAGCTTAAGGAGACGAGTATTTGGTTTCTTGCTGCACAGAATTTCATCTAGTTCTGTGAAGGAAAATATAAGACACTGCCTTTTTGTTTGCAACCATATGACTATGATGGCATTTATCTAATAATCTGCTTTGCAAGAAGTTTTTGAAAAAAGAATAAAAATTGCTCATTTTGGATGTCAGGTTAGTAAACAGACAGAATTGGACTGGCAGTGCAGGAGTTAGAAAAAGAAAACATTACAGTTTTTACAGGATGTCTTCTGCAGAAGCTCCCTGTAAAACCCCGTGAAGATCAGAATCAGACTGCCTGATCCTGATGACTTTAAAACTGTGATCAGTATCAGCCCTAAGAAAGAAAAACACCTGATCCGAGCATCCCTGCAGCTCACCATTCTGCTCATCTCTATTGCTGCTGCGGGTAATAATATCCAACATTATTGCCTATTGAGACTGTTGCTTCAAACCGGTGCTGATATATCACTACCTTCAGGCGGTGGCAATGCCCTCGCTCTGACTGAAAACAGCCTGAGGGCACAAAGAGAAGCTCACACGCCGATCCTCACCTTGTAGACCCTGATGTTTCACCGCTGGCAAGAAGGCATCTGGTTATTGAAACTAGCTGCACTGTCGAGATATCGTACACAAGATCGCTAAAAGCCTGGCAAGAAATAAGAATGGGGAACGAACAATGAAACAAAGTGAACGTTGCTGTCTTGACGGGTGAAATCTGAAAATCGCAGGGAAAAAAAAAAAAAAAAAAAAAAAGACATTAAAAGCCTCAAGAACGTCAAACAAGGAGCGAGGCTGTATTCTTGAGTCTCGCGCTCAAACAAAGCATCACTTGTGTCGTCCACATGAAAGAGGACCCGCGCTTGACTCGACACATTCCTCGCTGTATTTGACAGCTAGTTTCTCCATGTGAGGTTCTGCGGTTTGGATGCTGGTGCTGGTGTGTGTGTGCATGTTAGTGTGTTTCGTGTTGGCGTAAATGTGGCGCGATTTGAGCACTGCACAGACACACACACACACACACACACACACACACACACACACACTGAGCTTGTTCACTCAGTCGTTATTGGTGTGGAAAGTCTGGTGTTAAAGAACATCTGCTGGTGATTGACTGGTAACTGTATACAGGACAGAATGCCAGGGTCGACTGATACTGTAGGCCAGTGGTTCCCAAACTGGGGGCCTAGGGACTTATACCGGGGGGGGGCACAGCGACAGGGTTGCCAGGTCTGCGTGTATGTGTACATATGTGCTATTTAGGTATCAATGGCGTATTTATAGATATTATTAATGTAATAACCGAAAACTGTAACCGGAAAAAATGCCGACCTGGCAACCCTGCTGGGCAACGCTAGATGTAAACAAATGATGCAAGCTGCAGTGCACGTCGGCAAAGCATGGAGAAGTTTGTGACGGGACTACCAGGTAAATGTAAAGCAGATGATGTATCTAAACCAAACCCCATGACTGGCAAAAGAAATTATGATGGCATATCTCTATGTGCAGGTTTTTGTTTATTCCCAGAGAGTTGGCAAGAAAATCTATTGAAAGCAATGAATACTGTCAGATATACAATTAGAAGATGCAGCTGCAGAGTCACTTTTAATGCTTCCGCTCTTAAAAGTGATATGTTCCTTTTTTTTTTCAATGAGACGTCAGAAACTGAAGTTGCAGTTCTGTATTAATTAGTACAGAAAATGTCTCTGAGTTTGCAAGATTTTTTATATCTTCCAAAGGGGGGCCCTGCAGAAAAAGTTTGGGAACCACTGGTGTAGACAATGAAACTCATAGAGGCCACAAAATCACACAAGTTACTGGTTATATAATTTTATAATATGAGTGCAGATGCGTGTATGTGCCTTCGTCTTTCTTCTATATTCACGTTTCTGCATGATCTGAATGTGTGTGTGCTCTTATTTCTCATGGTCTGTACTGGTGCTCTATTAACCCATAGCTTTGCCTTCACCTACCTCGACTGTGGCCACAGTTTCCAGATGCCCTCAGGCACTTTTCTATTCGGGTAAGCCCAAAAAAGGGAGGCAGCATCTTGGGTCTTTCACTCTAATCCACAGCATGAATCCCTCCTCGGGGCTAAGAGACTACCAGGGCCGCCCTACTATTACCAGCACAGACTGTCTACAAGACGCAGCGCGCCATAGATGAAGGCGGGAAGGTGAACCGCTCATTCAAGTGAAGTGGCAGAGAAATTGTGGCGCGCACTGATGAATAACAATGAACGAAGCCTCACAAGTTGACATTGATGCAAATAGCAGCTTATCGTGGCCTTCGCCATCATGTTTGAATTTGAATTCTCATTTTTGAAGGGTTTTGAAAAGCTTAATTGCAAACATGACAAGAACCTACAGGGAAAAAAAGGGGGGATTGTGGCAGCGAAAATGAAGCAGCCGAGGGGCCACGAGGATGTATGTTAACAGATTAACATGTGGAGCCAGACACTGATGAAGGATTTCTCACCTCTGGCAAAGATGTTTATCTACCGTGTTTCTATTTGTCTTCGGCGATGAAATGAAAACAAGAGGGACGATGGATCGCTTTCCTTGCACTTATCGATCATTCGTCTGTCAATCAGGTGCAATATCTCGATGCAGATTGAATAACAATAAAATGTTCCAGTGCTGAAATCAGCGTTGTCAAAATGCAGCTGGAACATGAACTGCTGCAGGCTACAATTATAGGTCAATATATGTTAATAACTGGCCATGACTGAAATTGTTCATGGTGATGCTGCGGCTTTGTTGTGTGAAAACAAGTGTAAATGTGTCCGTGAGTAAGAGAGAGAGAGAGAAACTATTAATTTCATCCCTATTACGACTGTTTATGACTATAAACTGCTGATAGTAATGAGGTTATCAAAAAGAAAGCACTTACTTGTCCTCATTGAGGAGGACAGGATATTTGGATGGATTTGAAGTGTGTGTGTGTGTGTGTGTGTGTGTGAGGATAAGGGTGCCAGATGAAGCATGTAACAGTATTTGTCATGTCTTCATGGGAGGTCCATTCGTCTCCGCGCTCAGATCAACCCTTCTCCGACTTCTTCTTCTTGTACGCGAACGGATCATTGCACACACAAGGATCTCTCCAGAATATTTACTCTATTTACAAAAGCAGAAAAGATTAGAAATCCAATTAAAAAAACACAGCCAGCTAATAAAGCCTGTCCACCAAAGCATATCGGCTTCTATCTCAAAATGTATTTCGGCAAAATTTTTCAAATTAATATCCGAAAGCTTATGGTGAAAATGCAGCCGCTCAATCTCTCTGTCAGTCGCCCTGTGGCACTGCAACAATATCTCTCTTATATGAGTGAAACTTTAACCCCGAACAGACGATTTTTCGCTGGCACCGGCACAGTAGCTGCAGTTGTGCTCTGAAAGGGCAGAAGAGAAGAGAGAGAGGAAGAAAGAGAGGTGGGAGGGATGGATGGAGGGAGACGGAGGGAGAAAGAGAGGCAGGAGGGATGGAGGGAGACGGAGGGAGAAAGAGAGGCGGGAGGGATGGAGGGAGACAAAAACAGGAAGAAATAAGAGGGAGACGTATAGAAAGAAGAAGAGAGGATGGGAGAGAGGGATGAAAAGACAGAGAGGGGAGAGAAAGAGACGTGAGAGCAACTCAAGGACGACTGTAGCCCCGTCTCAAATTCTGCCTCGCCAGTCAAATCCATGAGACCGACATAATGTTCCCCTTCTGAATCCGCGGAGCGTTTTTCATGTCAAGCGGGGAGATGGGTATCACACAGTGCACCGATTCACCTCCATCTGATGAGGGCAGATAGTCATGGTTCAATTCTAAGAGGCCCGGCGAGCGTCTATTCAAAGCCGGAGCCGGGGAGAACTGGCTGGGGTGCAACGGAGAGGAATTCAATAATTCACCTCCTGTATGTAAGGGCCAGTGCACTCCGAGCAAATACACACACGAAGCACATACAGCGAGGAGAAGGGAAATAAAAGAGGATGGATAAGACGTGGGGGGAAAGACAGCAATGTTGCGCTTGGCCGGCATCGCAGCTACTCCGGCACTCCTTGGCAGTGAATTTGAGAGTCTGCGTGCGTGATTGATGATCTGTACGTAAGTGAGATTTACCATTAAGACTGTGCTCCTGCACTAAAACAATATGTGCAGTTGTGCATCTGTGTTTGTGTGCTGCACGCAAGTGTTTGTCTTTGGGGGCCTTTGGTTTTTTTTTTCTGTTGTGCAAGGTCTGCTGACTCGTGTAGCACCGGTCAAAGAACAAAACACCAAAGGCGAGCGGTCATGCTGTTCTGACATCCCACGCCTAACTGCCAAACAGAGCACGGCGTTAGAAGATCTGAGAGACAGCGCGAGAGACGAGGAGAAAGGGAAGACAAGATGATAAACAGAGGGAGAAAGGAAAGAAGAACAACGTCTGGAAGAACAAGCTCCAACCTCATTTAGCTGTCCACTTTAAAAAACACTGTCACTTTCTATCAGGTTCCACGCCGAGCGCATCTCCACCATTAATTGGGGATAAACAAATTTTGAAAACTGTTCTCTCCTCAGTCTCCCTCTCTCTCGCTGCTAACAAAGTGCCGGCTCCTCTGCGGGATGAAGTCCAGTTTCGTATGGATGGACTTGTCAAACTTAATCTAGTCAGATAAAAACAAACACCTCTGCTGAAGCGGTACATGCTGCAATGCTCCCTGTTTACTGTGCAACAAGCAAACTCCGGGTCAAGTTGTTCTCCACTTCAACATAGTTTAATTGACGGCCATTCAATACATCATTTGTTACTTCCAACAAATTATTGTTTAACGCTCTTTTCTAATGGAGCTCAAGTTCAAGTTGAAATTTATCAAAATGAGCAAACAACTCGATGCAGCATCAGCAGCGACTAATAAACAATGTTTTTAACTAAATGTATAGCTCGACAGATCCTTTACATCATTTTACAAACAAGCTAAATTTGTCCTAATGAGAGCTACTGTGAAGCTCCTCGCAAAGATTGTTCATCATGATTGCTTTAATATTAACTATTAACAGGTTCAAGTAGAAACTTCAATTAACTCCAAATAAGCATAAAAAGCACGGTCAGTCATGTTCTTCACAAGAGAATTATTCAGTATGTACGATCCAGATGTTTGCATTTAGAATTTATATTCGTGCAAGAAGATTTACAGTATATAATTTTTTACAATGTATTTAACTGTTTAATATATCCTACCAGTTTTATATGTTAAGATTTAGATTAAGAAAGCCTTTATTGTCTCCCTTAGGAGAAATTTGTCTTAGGCATTTGAAGTCAACACGTAGCAGCACATCCAGTATTGGCATCAATATATACTTAAAGTACCAAAACTACTCATTATGCTGAGTGGCCCATTTCAGAATCATGCGCATTATATTATTGGATTATTGGATGCAACACTTTAATGTAGGAGCTGGTAATTTCAACGACTTTATAAACTGTTGGGAAAATGGAAATACTCAAGAAAAGTACTTCAAAATTGTACTTAAGTACAGCAGCCTACTTCTACTGAAAGTTCTGCAGCTGCCTACATTACGACTGACTTACTAATGTGCCATTCCAGTTATCCTAACTTTTAATTTGGTGTTTTTACCCTTTTTAATTTGCTCTCTACTTTAATTACTGTGTTGCACAACTATAACTATGGAGACTTGTGTTTATCTTTCTCTGGCAACACTTTGTTTCTGCCTGGAATGAAGGATAATTTAACTCATTTGACAGCTTGTCTTGTAAATCCTTTTATTTCCTTGTTACTGTACTGATACATTATTACATTACACACTCATAGACAGTATGTATTCTGTTCTACACGGTCTGACCGGCTATCTGTGACCTCTTAACCTTCCACGCTCGGCCGCCTCCATATTGCCCGGACACCAGGAGCGCCATCGCACAACGCTCCATTGGTTTAACGCGCGACACGTGGTGGGAGCCGCCAAACTGCAGCACAATCAATTGGTTTTTAATGCTTTGAGTAGGCCCCCGAGCTCTTGAAGCTAGCATGCTTGGCTAATTTGATGTGATTCACTGAGCTGGTGGCAGCCTGTGTGTGTGTGTGTAAGGGGCGGTCTGCTGTGTATGTAGCTGGTGGCGGATATGAGCGCAGGTCATAAAGGGAGACAGATTGGTAACTATCCACTGACGGCGGTGACAGCTGGGGTTAGCACCTAGCAGCCGTTTGGTGACAGAGATCCACTGGAACACAATGGGGACGGATATGGCCACATGGCTGCTGCTGGCATGAAGGCACGATGAGACGAAGCACAATGTGGCTACTGGCTACTACCAATGGCTCCAAGAGGCGTCGTGACATAAGGCTGGAAGATGGATGACCATCAGGCTGGTTGGGATTAAGCAGTATGGACCACACATATGGTTTCTACATAACACACACAGTGCACATAAACATGTATCAGGCAAACATGAGCAGTTACACAAACATGGACGATGAGTGTATGTTCTGTCTGTGTGCTGACAGACAAACCATAACAACATAGACACTAGAGAGTCTGAGGAATTATCAGAAGATGAAGAACTGTATGCACATTTAAATAAACACATGCACAGATGGATGCACAGATACAGATGTGCACGTGCGTGCAGAAGCAGACACACACACACACACACAAATAGACAGCACATGCTGAGCATTTACACCATTAGGTGTCTCATTCTTGTCATTCACCTTGTAATACTGTCGACCACCCGTGACATCCTCACTCCCACTACAGACAGACTCAGCAGTAAGTATAGTTAGCTTGTTAGCGAGCTGGCTTTAATCCTGTGTGAAACCAGGTATCACCAGGAAAGTGCAGCCCTGACTGCGAAGGTAGCGAGCTACGGCAGGGAGGAGAGGGCCGGGTGAGTTAAGATACCCGGAGGAAAGTCAGGAGGTCGCCGTGGCTGAAAGGCAAACTGAGTGGCTTGGAGGGCAGCTGCAGCTGGGTGTGGTTTGTGTGTGTGTGTCTCCGCCTGGCTGGTGGCCTGCTGCGACCAGATTACATGTTCACTGTCCCGCAGCGGGAGTGGAAGTGAGATGGGTAGGACTGAGTGGTAAATGGCCACGGCGGGGAGTCACGCGGCTGGTTGAGCACTCCTCCAGTGAGCGAGTGCTCGACCATCAGCTGCAGAGGCCGGCGTTTCCAATTTGTTCAGTCACAAGGACTCGCAACCAGTTGTCTTCTTGATGCGGGCTAACAATGGTATCGACTCTTTCATGGTTGCTTGAGGCAAACATCATTTTTCAATGAAAGCAGCGACAGAAACAGCTCAAAGAAAATTTGCATGAGATGAAAATTTGCCTTGACGAAATACTGAATGACTAACCAGTGAAGGAAACGTAATTTATGTTAGAAATTGCACTACAAGGTAAAATATTCCAAGGATGATAATTCTAAATAATGTAAAACTATACATTTAGAAACTGGTGATGCAATTTGTGTATATTATCGAATAATATACGTACATACATTGTTTGTGCTTTTCAAAATGTTGTGAGGATTTCAGATTGATATTAACTAACTATATATTATGTATTTAACTATATACCTTGCAAGATATTTCCCAAACATCTTCGTCACAATCCTTATCATTAAGGCGTTACCTATTCATCCTGCACACGTTTCTTTTACTCATTAGTACAGAATAGTAAACTAAAGCATATGTTAAATTATGTGGCTGTGAGATTCATTAGATGTATCTTCAGCAAAACATAATTCATGTTACCCTCAGGACGGGAATTTGTTTTCCAGAGAGAAATTAACTTGTATCATAAATGAAATTATACAATATTTACATGCTTGTTATATACTGTGTACTATAATATACTTCATAGTTGTAGACTTTTAAAATAATATGCTTTAGTGTATGAAATGCTCTGCGGGGCAACTGAACTGTGGCAGACTTTAAGTAAAAAGTCTATTTGGCTAATTTGCGTCTGTGGTACAGTGAAACTATTTCATGATTGTAAAGCATCTAACACATGTGCCCTTGACTATTTGAGAATGAGGAAGAGCATTCAGTGAATGTGCTTCAGGGGCCACAAAAAGCCTCAAGCAAACATAAAAGCCTCTGGCAGAATGATTTAAAACCTCTGAGCAACAAAACGAGAACGTTCATGGTGCTAGGATCAATTAAAGCTCAACCTTACAATTTACTTAACTACGAATGCTTTTTGTTGCTACAACATCAGGAAGAAAAATCTGGGATGTATTCCTGTTGGTGCGTCACACAAAACATGGATCCAGAAAGTGAACGTGGGCTATTTGAGTCTCTGAAAACATTCTTGAAACATCTGTATTTGTTGTCTGACTTGTGATCAAAAAGGTGAAACATCCATCAAACTTCACTAGAAGTAGTAAAACATAATTTTACCAGTGAAGAAAATATTAAATGACTCATTAGTGTGATATTCTTTCCAGACTATGTGACCTAAAAAAACAAAATGTTGGACTTGTAGAAAACTAATGTTCTGTCCTCTTTTAACTACGATGACTGAATACCATTGGATGCAGTGTGACCACGTCAGCTGTATTGCGCGTGCCTGTGTTGTTGGTGAACTAAATGTAATTAATATTCATTTTTTCCTGTCTGCTGTCTGGGCTGCTAACCCAGAGCAACAGTCTGCTGCCTGTCTGTATTGTGCTGCGGTCTGGTAAATGATGCTGAATCGCTTCCTGGCACATCCAACACCTATAAAGTCCCAACCAAAAAAATAAAACTAAATGTGTTTGTATACTTAGGAAAGATGGAAACGTGGTTATCAGAATGGGGTAATATGCTTTTATGGAGCTGCATATAGCTGCAAAAGTGGTGTAATCATTTAGCTATCAGAAGTTTTCATGTGGTACTGTAACGGTATGTGCATGTACGCAATTTAGTTGGTTTAACATTTGACCTGCGACAGAGGAGGAATGTGGCTAAAACGTTTTTCCAGACCGAATCTATTTTTCTGATCATTCATAATGCTCTAAATATAAAAAAAAAAAAAAAAATCCTCCATGCTGTAAACTATTTTCAGCACAAGTTAACGAGTTCCTCCTAGAACTTTTCAACAACTTTGGCTGAAAGCTGTGCAGAAAGTAGAAACTGGAGGCAACCCATAGATTTTCAACTAAGGCCAGGCCCCAGCGGGGAGTCGAGGGCAGCTACTGCAGGTGAATGGTAGAGTACTTACTGTAGGTTGCATAACATATTGTTGATGAGGCATCCATGACGTACTCTGGACCTGAGGAGAAACACATAAAATGTAAAATGATGGTGACGCTATAAATTTTCCTCAATCTCAGTCTGATCCAAGTAGTATCCCACATAAAGCAATAAACGCTGTTCAAATATTCACAATATGTTCAAACACTCCCGAGTCTGGAGGTTTTAAAATGATTGCGTTGGTTTTAATGCACCAAAATGACTGAACTTTACACAGATTAAGTTGTGCCAAAGAATTACAGAAAGAATCTGAAAGTCTGGAGGCAGCAAATCTCCCTCCTGCCTTCTCATTATTGCCAACAGTACGACTTGTGCATTGAGCTCATAAATTAGGTCCTTCTCTATGGTAATAATAATATTAATGGCTATGCTTCTGCAAGAGGGGTGAGATTCAAGGGACAGACAGCTTATTATTTAAAAGTAAAAATAAAATAAGAGGATTTTGAAAGGGCACGACAGGGCTATTCCTTTTTGTGGGCCTGAATCCAGGGCTATTACCAGAGGAAAACATACACAGTCATGCATATTTACAAATGTGGATGAAAGTTAAAGAGATGGTGAAACAGTGACAGAGACAATGATCAAGAGACTGTGGGAACGGAGGAACAAACAGAGCTTTTAGATGTGCTGGAGAGAGGAATTAGACAGCTTGTAGCAGACAAACACGCAGGCTGGCCACTGATCCTGGTAAAATGATTAGATTAAACAAAGACAAACATGGAATAATCTGCTATAAGAGCAATCAATCCTCTGAGCCAACCCAAATGCGTGATTTGGATCCACACCTAAACAAGCTTGATATTCTATAACATGACGCCAAGTCTGTTTGTTTATACATGGCGGTATTTGTTCTCCCCAGCTGAACGGGACAGCAGATAGACACAGAGAAGGCTTATCTTTAATCACTTATCAGCAGCATTTTCTAACTAAGACACTGCATGGCCATCATGTGAATTATTTAATAGAGAGCAGAGCTGTAGTCTTGAGACTTAGACTCTAGTCAGACTAAAGGTCCCTTCACCATCTTTGGGCTGATCCAGATGAAAACATTGAGAAAGAAATCTGCTCAACTCTTTGGTTCTCACCAAAAACGGTGGCGACAGCATCAGAAATTTTAAATCAAAAACATGTGACTACTGCTAAGACCCACATTTGCAAACCGACCAATAAGAGTGCAACAGGAAATGACGCAGAGAGAAATGCTAATGTCAAACACACGTTTTGCAAAATCATTATTCCATACAGTTCTTTTCCCTGGTCAACGGAAGCGAATCACCAAAGCTTGTTTAGCGTTGCACTATATTTTGGAGATGGATGACACAAGAGCAGCGTAACATGACGAGCTATGATGCCACATCAAAATGGAAGCAGTCACAAAATTAAGTTGATATTATTATATATTTATTTATATTCATCATCTCAGACTGTATTTATATTGTAAAATACTGTACATTGTTATTTTTCTATTGCACTACCATTGATGCAGAACTACTACATCCATTTGTATTCATATTCATCATCTCCGCATCCATACTGTATAATACTGTCATTGTATTATGATCCCACGTTTTTTTCATGTTATTGTAAATATCCTGTACATATCTTTTTAATTCTGATTTTATTCTCTATTTTTTTTTGTAATTTCTATTTTTATTTTATTTTTTCCAAGACGGTGTTCATAGCGGAAGGCAAAGGAAGAATTTCATTGTACAGGCAAACTTGTTTTTTTTTAACGGTGCACATGACAATAAACGCTTTGACCTTGACCTTGACCGAGTGTCCCTGTCTTCGCTGACATATTCTGCCAGGCTTGAGATTTTTTTACCCAGCAGAGTCAGAGAGTTGAGTTAAAGAACTCTGGAAATTCAGAAAAAAAAATGAATGTCAAATTTTCACTCCAATGCTAGAATCCAAATGGGTGTGTGTTGCGGTGGTCTGCAAAGTTCAATTTAGTCTGACCTAAGTTTACAGTGGGTCACTACGGTTCATGCTGCCTCGGACAGGGCAGCCTCTCTCTGCGATGGAAACGATGGCCTTGCTTCGGGCAATGTCGAATTTGCACTTTTAGAGTGAAAGCCCTGTGAGTCATGCGTTGAAATTGTTGTTATCACACAGTCTATAAGTGCTTTTAAGGTGCAATAAGAAGGATTTGACTTGATTGGGACTCCCTTAGGGCTTGACTTCAGACTCAAAAGCCATTTAAGTCTCAAGTTTTGACCTGCTGAAATTCCAGGACATTAAAAAACGTAAAGCAGACAGCCACAGGCGGATCAATTATCAGTTATGTAAGAAAGTCCTATTAAGATGGAAAATGCTCAAAAGCCGCATTCAGCATACAGAGACCTGAAAGTCTTTGCTTGTGAGGACTTGATCTGCACTTGTCTTGACTCACTTGGATTTTCCTTAAAACAGTCATTCAGTGGTTTTGCTTATTCTACATTACATCAGTCAGCAAGGTGCAGTTATTCTACAGCTACAGTAGGTTCAGTAATAGTAAACGGTGTAATGTGCGTGATCTAAGAAGCTCTGAGCCTCTGGCTGAACTTCACAGTTAGTGTTACCATTTAAAACAGCCTGTCAGCCAATAAGCCAAAAAGACGGTCAGCCAGTCGCTGAGCTGCACGGTCAGCCAGTTGGCCACCCATCCGACCAGCCAGCCACATATTTAGTCAGCCCGTGAGCCAGTCTGCAGAGCCAGTGATGTAAACCAGGCCACGGCTGGCTGGCGGCACTAGCTGAGATCTTGGTAGTGATCTGACCTGGACTGGCTCCTGTCATGTGCATCATCAAAGCGCTTTTTTCCAGGAAACAAAGCCAATCATCGTTCAAGCTCACCGGAGCCGGGCTTAAAAGAAACAGCGGAACACTGCTGTTGGCACGGGTCATTTGCAGATTTGATAAATCCACGCCATCAAACAAGTAGCTCAAAAAATATCCACTTAACATAAACATAAAAGAAGGAATGGCACATGCAGTCGTTTCTGTGCACCTTGAGATTTTCATTACAAAGGCGATATTTCTATTATGAAAGGAAGTGATTTCCTTTTGTCTGGCGTACGTGGCTGCCTGGCTTGTCTCCTCTTCTTCTTTTTCCTCTGTCTCTTTGTACTTGAACAGAAGATGAAGGACTCACCTTCCTGCCGTGACTGGCTGAAGGGCAATATTACAGGAAGCGGTGGCAGAGCTGCCCGATATTGAAACTGTGAGGATTAATATTCCTCAAAAGCCTGGCCATTGTTTTTGATAAATCAATTTGGGAAGCCTTCCGAGAGCGGATTAGAGACGCGCCCTGGCCCACTTTTCTCCCTCCTCCTCTTTCCCCTACCCCTCCACCGCAGGTACTGGACCAGAGTTTTAATCAAGCGTGCCTCAAAGACGGGCACAGCAACCTTCAGCAACACCCCTCCTCTGCTTCCCCCCCACCTGAGCCGTCGCCATCGCCACCACCCATGCGATCCTTTCTCCTCTCCCTGGTTGTCTTTCTCTCCATCTGTCCCTTCTATTTTTCCCATCTATCCTTCATCTCCTTTCTCTTGCTCACTATCTTGGCCTGTCCGTCTCTGCATACAAAACAGAGCCGATGTTAAACGATAACACCTGAGCGAGGGGGCACGGTGGTGGCGGTGGCCCTCGACGTTTAGACTCGGCGAAAGGTGCCCCGTGAAATGCGCGGCGACGGAGAGCGGCGAAACGCTCTTGACATCTCGCACAGCCAATTTTCACGTTACTGTTCTGTTCTGTTTCATTACTCGGCAGATCACAGACGTGAGGAATGTGGAAATTCACTTTGGAAGAGGAAGTGATTGTAGTGAAGTTAGTAAAAAAACAAACAACAACAAATAAAAAAAAAAACGCCTTCATCGCATTAGCAGCTGAGGGAGCACAAAAGAGGTCAGGAAACCGGGAGGGAGGAAAATGTTTGTTTTTCCTAGACACTTTAATTCTTGATGGGTGATTTTATTTTTTTTTTCTATCCTGTCAGGCTTTTTTAAATCCCTTTTTTTTGTTGCTTGTTTTCTGATGCCTGTTGTGTTTGCAGCCTACGAAACAGATGTCATCGAGTACAGCTGGAGCGGCGAAGTAATGATGAGAGAAGAAGAGAGAACCTCACGCTGTTTCGCAGCCCGCCCCCTCTCTTCAATCCCCCCTACACAAAGCAAACCCTCCTATTACACACACACACAGACAGCAATCTACCCATAATGCAGTGCATTATGGCCCACCTGATATGTGGAAACGGGGGAAGCAGCGATGAAGGGCGTGATGGAGGTCTGTGCAATCATGCGGTTGGTGGCGATGCTGTAAGGCGAGGAGTAGAACCTGAGAAGGGACAGAGATGGAAGAAGAGGTGGGGGAGGAAGAGGGGAAGGAGGTGGAGAGAAGAGAAGTGGAAAAGAGGGAAAGAAGAAAGAGGAGAAGACATAGCAGAGTTAATTTGTCAAATTCACATATAGAACATTAATAGTAGAATAGTAGCTTTGTCTATACAAAGGTTTCTTTGTCTGTATGAGAGAAAAAAAACACACACACGGACACACAAACATTGGATTCATCCTATAGCTTGTTCAGAGCAAACACTTGGCCATATATTGTATTTCGAACACCACATAAAAGTTTCATGAAGCGGCTTATAGCGTTCTCAATTGAAAAGTCGGGTTTTATCACATCAAATTGAGCTTTGTCATCGTATAAAGTAGGTGGTTGTCTGTACTTTTTTTTTTTCTCCAATGTGGATTCTGGTATTAAGGCTACGCTGTACCGTGCAGGCTGGCTTAAGTAGCACGCTCGTATGCTGAGGCTGGAGAAAACTCAATGCATTTCAAGAAGCTACGGTTTGACATGAGCTGCGGAGAAGCGAGGTGGTCCGCTACTTAATCTCGTCGCTGAAGGTTTACAGCAGACGAATGCTGCTGTGATCCCCTGGGAGACCAAGGGGAATAGTCTCTGTCACCTGAGCTGAAGATCACATTACTGGCCGAGGATATTAGACATGTTATGCACTCGGTTTGACCACCACGCTTTGTTGTGCATTACATTATATTTTAACCCAAATGTTCTGGAGACCCCAGGGAAGGACGCAGGATCCCCCAGGAGAAACTGGACAACGTTACTGGGGACTATGTTTCTTAACTTGCTGCCACCGCCCAGACAAGCAGCAGAAAATGGATGGATGGAAAGATGGATAATCCAATTTGCACTTGAATTTGGATGTGCCAGTAAGCTCAGTCTGACAAATGTGACGCAGCGTTTCTGTCTTACATTTTCAGTTTCGGTTCAACTGCATTTTCATTTTCTACTTTGCATTAACATATGAATTAAATTGACTAAATACTGTTCTCTGCTCAGCTGATTCACTCCATTTTTAAAAAAAAAAAAAATTCTACATTGCATTAACGCTTGAATAAAGTTGACTACTTTCCCATTCTTTGCTACTTAATTCAGCCTATTTCCCATTTCTGGAATATGTTCATTAGGCTGAACTTGTGGTCGAATGTATTAAGAGTGAATCATTTCTTTCTCAGCACGTCTGTTGCTTTACACAAATATCTGTGGGATTATAATTTGGTGGATTTGCGGCAAAGCGGGCTTTTACATTGCAGGCAGTGTATAATGAGTGATGCTATTCATCCAGTTTTGGTTGAGATTGACTCCGAGTCACGGGGGGATAAGTGGTTTAGGAAGCGGGGGAATGAGGAGCTTCCTGTGAATGACTGAGGCCAGAGGGAGATAGAGGGGAGCCTCAGCACTCTCCTTCCTGTCTCAGTACCGTGGGGAAAAATAAAACACGCTGCCGGGTCATTTATTTCCACAGAACCATTAAGTCATGACATAAAGACACAGGAACACACACATACATGAAGCCCCAAACACACGTAAACACACACAAGCTCCCTGAGCAACCCTTCGCCATTTCTCCGACCCAACCAACGAAAACCGATATTTGAAGTCCGTATAGATTTCCTTAATCAAACAGTAACAAAGTGCCGACACTACATTAATCTTTACGTATGGCAGTGTTATTGACTGTGTTCCTATGAGCCAAGAGGTGAGTGTATTAGATGGTGCCAAGGATAGATTGACCGTCAAGCTCTTACCCATTCTGCATTGCAGCGGGGTCATATGTTAACGCCATGCCAGTCTGGAAGAGAGAAAAACAGTAAACATGCAGGATTAATCACAAATGAGAAAATATTAAATGGCATTAAACAGCAACAAGGGACAATGTGACAACTGAAAATACTACAGATAAAGTTTGTCATGAAACACATAACTTCTTTCCCTTTACATTGTGTTTGCTCATTTAATGGAGTAGTTCAACATTTTGGGAAATTTGCTTATTTGCTTTTTTTGAGTTAGACGAGAGGATTGTATTTACATTTTGTACATTTGGCATTTTTTTTCTTTACCCTTGGACAAAACCAAGCCAGCTGTTTCTAGCCTTTATGGTGAGCTAGGCTGTACCATCATATTTAGTCTAAATGCATGTGTGGTATCAATCTTGCCATCAAAGTCTTTGCAATAAAGCTACATAACATATTTCCCAAAATGCTGAACTACTTCTTTAAGAAAAGAAATCCTGCACAATTTCAGTTATTTTATGCAGCACATTTCAGCAAATAGACCTTTGTCAGGTGTGATTGATATCTTCTACATGTTATAGTATATTTACATTGGACATCAGACCATATTCTGTCACTGTCACCGTCTCCTGTGTGTCTCTGTGAAATCTGTCAATACCTTCCTGAACCAACATAATTCGCTGTACCTTTCTTGTACTTTGGGAATAACTTAATTTACACCCTGATTCTTTTTGCTCAAAATAAATCAAATCAAAATCAACTCATTTCAAATTGGAAAAACTGACAAGTGACAGAGCCAGTGTGGGGAAAAAAAAGATTAGTCAATAGGACAAAGTGAATCGGTATTGAGGAAGTCTTTTTTTCTATTTCAATCACGTACAATCATGTTTTTATGAATGAGAGGAAATGAAGAAATGCCCTTTGGAGAGAAAAGGAGTGAGCAGAAAACTGAGTTCTTTGTCTGCTGATGTGTGTGTGTGTGTGTGTGTGTGTGCGCATGTGCGTGCGTGCGTGTGTGTGTGTGCGCGCATGTGTGTGTGTGTGTGTGTGTGTGCGCGCATGTGTGTATGTGTGAGGCCCTCTAAGAGTCCAGGAGAGAAACCTGTGCGCCACAATCCGTCATCTGCATTCCTGAAGGTTCTCTCCCGGAGGAGAGCTAATCCGATTTCTTTTAACGGGAGGCTGCTGAGGACGGCAGATTTCATCAGCATACACACACACACACACACACACACACACACACACACACACACACACACACACACACACACACACACATACACCCTTTTCTTGCCCTTCCTCTCTCTCTCCCTTTGCTCTCCCTCCCTCTCCTTTCTTCCTCCATCATCTTGTGCTCTCTTCCTTTCTCTCCTTTACCTTTCTGTCTTCATCCCTCGCCCCCGTCATCTCTTAATCTACCCTCCTCCTCCTCCCACGTTTTTGCCCTTGTCCCTCCGGAGGGCTACCTACACTGAGCTATACTGTTGAGGGAAGAGCGAGGCTCGGAGGAACAGGCTGGATGAGCGAGCCTGGACCAAACCCACAAGAGTGAGCAAAAACAGAGACTCTCCACTGAATGAATAAGCCCTCGCTGGCACTAGGGATGTGTGGACGCGTGTGTGAGCAGTGGCAGGCCTTTATATTCAATTTGTGTGTGAGTGAATGTGCAAGACTAGTTAATAGACACATTTTATGTAAAGCGGATTTGCACCAGCCCCTGTATTATTTCATCTTCTGCTGTGTGTGTTTTCACCTTCATTGTCCCAATCTGTGAGTCCGTATGTGCATGCATTTATATTTTCTCTGTTCCCTAAATGTGAGATCAAGACTCTGCATGTTTGTGTGTGTGCGAGTGTGTGTTCACGTGCACAGCAGTTTCAGACATGGCCAGCTGTCTGGTGAGGCTGATAACTCCCCTAAGTGCTGCCCTTGGTTCCATGTGCTGATGAATTCCACAGCAGAGAAGCTCCTGACCGGGAACCCTGCATGGTCAATGACTGATTACTGATGCAGGCAGCTTTTGGCTCTAACACAGTGTGTATATTTTCGTCTGAGCTTGATTCAAGGCTGTGCAATACTGTACAGACCCGACGAACAAAGCTCGGCCCTGAGAGGAGCTGCTGTCGCTGGGTACCTGGGTTTTAAAGAGGGTGCAGCTATGTATATTCATTTTGCTAAATTAGGTTGAAACTTCCTCACTTACCGCAGTAAATAAAACACTTCTCATATTATGAATTTGAAAATCTTGCATGTCTCCTGCTGTAGGTGCGGAGAAATGCCTGGATCCAAAAAAAGCAGTGGATAATGACTCAGTCGCTGCTTCTCGTCGTCAATCATTATTTCAAGTGCGAATAACCATCTTGCATCATCTGTGCTCGTTCAATGCAAAGCGCAAATGCATTTTAACCAGACCAATAAAGCTGCTTTAAAAAGTGTGTGTGCACATGTTAAGCAAGGGTGTGTTTAACGCTCAGATCCTAACAAGGGTTGTGTGAGGACAGACTATATTAGGCAGCTGTAAGGACACCTGCGCTGTGCTGCTCTTATGCAGGAACACCGAGCCAAGCCGTCGTCTCTGTGTCCTCACACACACACACACACATACACACACACACACACACACACACACACACACCCACTCCCTCCTTGTATTTTTGCCTCCCGTACACAGATTTGCTCGCTATTTTTTTCTCCCCGCCTTGTGGCCACACACACACACACACACACGGACATCTGTCAGGCTTTCACACAGAGTGGAAAGCCGGATGTTTTTTTCATCTACACTCATTACCCTAGAGTAGGTGCTTGAGAAGTGTGACTTTGAAAGTTTTTGTGTGTAGGAGTGTGTGTTGGTGACAGAGAGCGAGGAAGTGAGAAGAGAAAGAGAGAGAGAGAGAAAAGAATGAGCACCCATGGCGCTTGTGTTTGTATGTGTGTGTGTGTGTGTGTGTGTGTGCGCCAGAAAAAAAAAATGCAGTGACTAATATGTTTGTCAGCATGAGACAGCGAGAGACAGCACTTTCTAGACTCCCACTTTGGGTAGTTTACAAGAAAATCTGTCATATATTTCTCAATCCTACCACCAGCCACCCTGCAGCACTCAACCCCTTGTAACTCCTGACTGATCATGCAATGTGTTCCCTCTCTCTTTCTTTCTCTTCGTCTCAGTGAGTCACACTCTCTCTCTCTCTCTCTCTCTCTCTCCATATGTTGCTGAGGGAGCTGGGAAGACTTCAAACACGGGGAAGGAGAGACAAAGTGGGAGACGGCGAGAAGGAGAGAGCAAAGGATAGAGAGAGAAGGGAAAGTGATGAGCAGGGTGAGATATGCTGTAGAGAAAGAAGGAGGGAGAAGTTGGAGAAAGAGAGATGGTGGATGGTGTGGGCTGCTCCCCTTCATCTACCTGCCACAGGGAGCGAGGTGAGGAATGACCTCAGCTCTGATAAACAGACTAACATGTGATGCCCACCTCCCATCTTCCTCCTGCCCACACAGCTGACCAATGACCACATGGATGCACACACACACACACACACATGCATAGAAGAATCACTGTATAGCTGCTTTCTAACAACCCCACAGGTGTTAATGCATGCAGAACGCTTTGCAATCTGAGGGCTATCGGACCGGTCGGACCATATCTGGAGGTGGTCTGACTTGCATTGCGATCGGATCTCAGCCAGGTGTAAAAGTAAGGAAGGAAAAAAAAAATGCTGAAAGGTCACGTAAGTCTGCTTCTTCTTGCTCTCTCATGCAAGCCGGGCAAAAAGCGACAGATGACCCCTTCCTCTGCAAAGGACAATAAGCAGTACGCTCGGCAAATTTGCATATTGAGATCCGATCACACTGTGGCAAGACAATGAGAATTAATACAAGGTGTAAAAGCAAAGGCCTGTTGAATGATCAGATGTCAATGTCCAGATAACGTCAGCATATCATCACGGTCGGTGTGAATGAGGTCATGCATTAGTCTATCACCCTGAACGTTAACATACTGAGCATCAAATCTTCAACCTTATTCTGCAAATGATTCTTTTCTCCAACAGGTGATCAATATTATAGATTCTAATATTATCAAAGACCCTCCCTCCTTTCCTCTTTCTTTCTTCTCTCTCTCTATACGTGATACATTTTATTTATTCATTATTTCCGTTTCATATCTTCAGAGACATTTGAGATAATAAGGCTCTGCACATGTAGGTCCATCACAAGCACATAAAGATAAAGCCAACTGGTACAAATCCCACAGCTCGTAGCGACATCAAATAGAGCACACCTGTGGTTTTTAAAGCGAGCACACATGGGAGGTGCAGAAAAAAAAAAACGACGGTGAATAAACACAGAAAAGTAATTAAATCTTAGGCTGGCTCCCTCAAGGACGGCAAAACAACAGCACATGAGCAAATAAATGGCCGCACAATCGAAAAGATTTACACATTCGCGCACGCGCCGCCTTGAACTCAAGCTGTTAAACCTCGGCCCCTCGGTCACGCCGCCATGCCCTGACGCAGAGTGATGTGGACGAGAGAGAGAGAGAGATGGAGGGGGGTGATACAGAGGATGGATTTCTCTCTTATTGAGACAACAGAAAGGACTTTAATTTGAGATGAAAACAAAAAGAGGCGAGGAGTTTAAAGGTTCAGACCTGAAGCACATACATCTACATTCATTCGCCCCAAACAGCCATTTCCTCATGAGGGTTATGAGGGGATGAAAGATGAAATCATATTAATAGCCAGTGAATATTCAGTATGTGTGTGTCTATGTGTGTGAGACCAACCTCGTCTGCTTAAACGTACGTTCATATACAATTAATCTGCAGCAGAAAACACATTAGTGCTGCCTGGATTATGTTTTTGCTAATGAACGGAAAGAGGAAATTTTTACTGCCACAGCAAAACATTCAAACTGAACATCCCTGCAATATGTTCACTTTTAGTCCGGTGCTATTGAGAATTTCACGGTTATATCAAGACAAACCAAAGCACTTTGTTAAAGTCAGGGAAAGATTGTGCACTTTATTAAAAATCAGAAAACAATCTTATATCTTGAAGTGGATGCTATCTCCTTTTTTAATATCAAACCAAAACCACAAACTTTAAGTGTCTCGTTGCCTTAATCCGACAACATGTACACAAACCCAGGAAGCTGTTTAAAACTCAGGTCAAAGATTGTGTGTGTATAATGTAGAGGAGCTAAAGGTGGGAAATACATACAGCAAAAGGACAAAAAGGGTGTTTCCTCCATTTTGGCAGTGTAAGATTTTTATTGCACCTTTCAAGACGAAGCACACACACACACTCATACGTATACAGTCGTCTCACTTTACCTCGAGTCAAGTGAGCTGACCCTGTCAATGTGTGAGGGGATGTAGCGATGTGATTTAGGTTAAACATGCTTCACTGGCTTATAGGTGTTAGGGCTGCTGAACATGTGATGGACAGGCACAAACACACACACACACACACACGGCGAGTGTAATACTCCACCGACACACACACGCAGACACACAGAGAGCATGTGTTTCCTGAAGGACAAACATTTCATCTCTCCTGGTCTCCCCTACCTTGCCGTTTCAGCACAACTGTCAGCCTCACTGAACGTGTGTGCGTGTGTGTGTGTATTCACTCTATATCCTATATAGTCCAGTCTGAAGCACTCCTCCACCAGTCTCCTCTATGTGTCCTTCCCAGTATAGCCGGTTGGTAGCCTATGAAGAGACTTTAACCTTGTCTCCACATGTTGCTGATGAATATGTTTCCATAGCACTGTATCCAATTTCTGGTTTCCCAGCATTCTGATGTATGGCGGGAATATACGTGTTCAGCGAGGCGTTTGGCTTGAGATGCAATTTATGTGATAGCGCCTGTACATCGGGGGACAGTTTGATCGATATCTGGGGTATGTTTCTTTTCTTTTTTTAACAGCTCCATACCTTAGACTAAATACAAATGACAGGCAGCAAGGGTTTACATAAAGCCAGATGTTGCAGCCGACTTCTCAAGGGGCCTTGTGAGCCGGGTGGGGCCCGCTATTAGAAATACCATTACCTCAGAGGTAGACGCCTCTTTCAGCATGTCATCGTGCTGGAATGGAAAGAGTTCAACTGAGTTGGCTGGCATTTTCTGGCCATACGTGGGTCTGCTAATGATCAGTTCTTAAAAAGTAATTGTTGTACTCAAGGAAATTATGTAAAATGTGAACATTTATATTGCAGACTGCTAAATTCACAGAATATGTGAATGTCAGCATTAAAGAACTGAGAAAAATAGTCACAATCATCATGCTGGGCCTGTTTCCACTTTATGACTTTGACCCTTTTGGAGTTGGTGCATGGTTGGAGAAATATCAAGTTGGCCACTCACATCGAACTCTAGAGACCAGGCCGAATGGAGATGTGAGGATGTGGAGGAAAGCTCATGATGAACCAAGAAAATATTGCTAAATCTTTAGCTAAATTATGATTTGTCCTTGTTCAGTGTCAATATTGATGAGCTGTGATGCACCTGGTTTCTACAGTTGATTATTTTGTCATATTCTTGTAAATTTTGCTGAATGTTTGGGTCAGGTGATGCCATTGTTCTGTATGTGGCACCTCTGAAGCGTCGGCAGCTTGATGAGCAAACCTGAACAAGCTGGATGCAAAATGGATTGTTCATCTCACGGAGATACAAAATCAAATTTCAAGGGATTTAGTTGTGGTGAGATCTGCACTAAAAAGCACTGATTTGTTCTGCACTCTACCAGCAAGACTGCTTTTCAGTTGTGTGACAGTAAACTCTCATGTCGAGGGAGGGCTGCGTCTGCACTGCTGCAGCATCTTACCTCGCCTTCTCTGTGCCACGGCCTCCCGTTCTGAGGGTACTTGCTCTGGCTCTGGCGTTTCTTCTGCCCTCCGTCGGCAAATTTGCACAGCAAAGGCTCCGTGGGAGCTGCAGAGAGAGAGGGAGAGAGCACAAAATCAGGTTAGGAGGACTCCATGTTGTGACCCCTCAGAAGGACAGAAGCCCTTTTGAACTGCATTTCCCTTCCTCTACCATCACATCTCGGTCCTTCCCTCCTCCCTCCCTCCCTCCTCGCTGCCCTCCTATGGAGCTCCTAGACAGATTCCCAGACCTACGATGTTGGCAGGCCCTCCCTACCCCGGCCCAGGCTGGCAGCCCATGAAAGAGCATTGCAGGGTATTGTTGAAATAATAATCACAGTAATCGCTCTTGTAAATACCTCTGAGATGGTAATGCAGGACCGCTCTGTCAGCCAGGGCTTATTTCTAGAAGGCGTTCCTGTTCCTGACGCGTTATCCCTCCCTGTTTTATTTAACAGCCATCTTCTCTTTTATTTGAAATTTTATGCCTTTTCCACTCCAACCATCAGTGCAATGTCTCACTGGGCCGTGTTGTTTGAGTAAAGGCTGTCATAGATATTAATGCTGTTGTTCTTGGAGCAAACACTGGGGGCACTCTAATCATTCCTATCATTAACCAGCAGGGAGACGTGACATGAAATAGCTGTTATTAATCCAATTAAAAAAAGAAAAATGCCCTCTGCACCGCGACCTCCCTGTGTCAACAGCCTTTTGTTGCATAATTGCCGACAAAAGGTTGACGAAAGTGTTGCGATGACCTATGTTGCGATAAAGATAACTTCTCAAAGGGCACTTTCTCACACTTGAGCCACAGGTGAGCAGCAAAAGAGACGAGAATGGATTTGGGCTCCCTAGATGAGATGATGAGATACTGCAGAGAGAAAGGGAAAATCTGAGGCTAAATGAAAGAAGAGATTGAAAGAAAAAAAAAGAACAGAGAAAGGAAAAAATTGAAGCGAGCTTTTCTCGTGAGAAACGGGTGGCTCTCTTGGACGGGGATCTGGAGGTCTTAGCAGCGTCCGTCCCCTTTTCAGTCTGCGTCAGCGAGATCGGAATCTCTTTGGAAGCAACGGAGATGAGAGAGGAGGGACGGAGACAGTTGGATAAAGTGCAGAGCGAGAAGGAGAAACAAAAAAAAAACCAAAACGGCAAGATAAGAGAAACAGGTGGGTGAGCGAGGAACAAGTGGAAAACAGACGTAGAGTGAGAATCTACACCAGGATCAAACGCTCTTTCTCTGAGAGGGTTTTACAGTTCAGCAACAGTACAGCGCACACTGAGCCAGCGAGCTTGTCCAAACACTGAACCACCGCCGCCCTGCACCTGGTGGCTTAGAAGGGACCTGACGGCTCTCCTGTCATCGCATTCGCATTACGCTCCTGGCAGCTCGTGACACGGAGGCTCTGTGACGACACAGGCCAACGACGGGGGCCGTCCGCGGGAGGCGAACGACGGGACCTTTCATCGCGCCGTGCCACAGATGACACCCACCGGGAGAATTGTTGACGCTTTAATCTGCTGCTCCCAGATGTTAGAGGCGCTTGGGCCTTGATAATAACGAGGCATCATAAGACGGGAGAGAAAGAAAACGCTGTCAGGATTGACAAGGCAGTGACAGCAATAAAACAACCTGAGGTGTAGTGAGCATATGACGAGGGGGTTTTCCAGTTGGATGAAATTGCTTTCCGGTTCAGTGAGCTAAGAATTTGTCTATTCATTCAATTCAAGCATGTTGCCACATTTTGTAGTTACAGTAAGCGTCTGATGTAAATGAGCAGAGGGCTGTAGCGCCAACAAAACTGTGTGTGTGCATTTCTGCCGCTAAAGGTCGACTACGCGGCCAAACACATGCAACCAAACTTCTCCAGAAAAAAAAAAAAAAAAATAAGCGTGTGAGTGTGTTTATGTGGCTTCAGGGTCTACTATGGGACCAAACTTTTCAGAGTCAGCCCAGGAGAATGTTGCCGGGAAGGGAGAGTGAGAGAGACGCTGCAGAAGAAAAACAACAAAAGCTCTTCCAAACCTCTCCTCTGGCACTCTGGGAGATAATTAGCTATCGGAGAGATTTGGAGAATCTGACACAGAGCACGCTGACGTTACCCCTGTGACTGCATCCCCAGTTCCCACAGCGAACTAGCCAATTTGTTTAAGACTCCAGCCCAAGATCAACAGCCTCGCACCACCCCACCCACCCTGTGATCACACTCACCCCTCTGTAGCCCTGACACACACACACACACACACACACACACACACACACACACACACTCCTTCTACCCTTAAAGTCTGCTATAACCCTCAAAACACATACACACACGCACAGCGCAAACTGCTGCCAGCCTAAAAACCTTTCTTAGACCTCTCACCACACACCGTCATCGCTGGCACGGCCCAGAATAAACCAGGCCACTGGCTGAGCACACTAACTTGCTGATGCTTAAGTACATTTCACACTGGCTCCAGAGTATGTGTTGTAGGGGGTCGCTTGGAAAAAAAAAAAAAAAAAAACTTCAGTTATGAACCAATTTGCTGCCCTTTAATGATCCTAAATCATGGGAAAAAGACGTAAAGTGCTTTTGGTCAGAGGTCAACAACTGCCGCTAACAAGGTGCTCCATGGGAACTCCTAATTGTTTTTTATGTGGGTTGCTGTAGGAACTGGTAAACACGTTAACGAGGGGGTGACCGCAGACGTACGCGTGTGCACGCCGAGACCAACCGCACGCATCTACACACATATACACAAAAAGCAAGAGGAGTTAAGACAATTTAGTGAGAGTAAGATGTCTGCGCTGCTAGCCTCATTTGATCACAGCCTCGGCTCAATCACACTCCAGACTGTGCGTTTGCCTCTGAAGAGATAGTCATGGCTTTCTGCTCATCAATAGACGCATTACCACCCAGTAAAATGAACCAATAAGTGCACGCAGATGTACTTCTGTATGAGACAGTGCAATTACAATAGCTATTTAAATTGAAGCTTGTTGCAAGTTTCACTTATTAGCGCCGCGTGCTTAAGTAATTATTGCTGTTACTGATGTTTCCTATGGGCCGGCATCTGGGGGGAATCAGCCCTTTGTCTGCAGAATAACAGCCAGCGCAGCGAGAACACCAGATCTCACCATTTCTTTTCTCTCTGGTATCTGTAGACAAAGAGAGCTTGCGTGCTCCAGATGGTCTCGCAAGGCCAGCTGAATAACATCTTGATCCATGAATGCAAATCAGCACATGTATTATAATACATCAATGTCAGCACGTCATACATTCATTCGCTTCTCAGAATTGGACTGTACATCTGTTTGGCCTGAATGGTGAAATCAGTGCAGGAATGCCCACAAGCAGCAGAGGGGCTGGGTAAAAGGTTTTGCTCAGTGAAACAGCCAGTTTTTCACCATGAAGACTGTTACAAAAGAGGCCTCTCACAAGGGCTTGGAGTCAAACTGGGTTGGCCTTGCTTTGCTCTTGTTGTGTGCAAAGCCCTAAAGAGGGCGAACAGAGGGAACTGTTCAGCCACTTGAACCAAAATATGTCACTCTGAAAAGCTTCAGTGAAAGGAAGCTTTCCACTTCTCAATAACAACTTTGGTTAAAGGTTTCTACAGGTTCCTGGCTTGAAGTTCCATGAGCTAAGCATCTCTGCAAAGCCACTTGGATGCCTCGCTGTGTTTTACTGCAAGGGCATGTTTGCAGAGAATAAGGAAGAAAGAGGACAGTATTTTATTGGAATTCTGCTGTGCTCTGACGCTGCTCGAGGGGATCTCTAATTGGATCAACAACTGTCTGATTCCCATCAGCCAGCTTGACCCGACTGCCCAGACTGAGGAAGCTGTGTCTTATGGGAAAGAGACAAAAAAAGAGTGGGAGGGAGAGATGGAAAGACACAGACAGACACATGACGAGAAAGGGAGGACAAGGGTCAGCGAAGGGTCGAGAAAGAAAGATGAAGACAAACAGATAGACACATGTGGCGAGCGGAAAGCACAAACGAGAAGGTACGTGAAACGCGAAAGAGCATATACCTGTGTCGCCATTTTCAGAGTTAAAGCGGACAAGCTCAGAATGGCCGCCGACCAGGAAGACAGGCGGCAGCAGCTTCCCTACAGGGAGGGCTTTGATGGATCCCAGTCGATAGCTCTCACAACTGCCACGCTGGCCTCGCATCCTTCAGCGTGGAAATGAAGACAGTCTGCCAGCCGTTTTGCTGACAGGGACGGCACACATGGCTCAATGACACGGCCTGATAAATGGAGCGGGCGCTGAGAGCGGAGCGGCGCGGAGAGCGAGACAAAGAGGAGAGGGAGAGAGGGAGATAGATGGAAAGACAGATACGGTGTCATAGAGAGACAAAAAGACGTGGGGAGACGGTGACAGAAAGAGACGGAGGAGAGAGAGAGCGACTCCTACAAGTGACAGGCGCGGTCCAGTTCCCCCCCGTCCCGATCTATACTATATAGATGAGCGAGTGAGATTAGTACAGGGAGAAGGATGTCAACAACGCCTTGCTTCTCACCCCGCATCCGCTACACATGCACTATAGCTATTGATCAGGCCATGCTTAGACTTTACCACAGAGGGCTCCTGCAGCACGCCAGCTGGTACAGGCCTGAGATGATATTATGGATTAAGGGAAGGGAAGTGGAGGGAAGAGCCCTGGATGCGGGTGGTAGAAGCCTGATCGATGAGCTATTGCACACTTAACAAGAGTAATGTTATGTAGGGAGGCTGTGACATGCTAATCCATCTCTCACTCTCTCCGTCCGTCTCCCCCCGATCGCATCTCTCTCTGTCGTGGTTATCTCCTGTCTGCTATCTATCCATCTATCTATCTATCTATCTATCTATCTATTCATGCACCACCGAGCAGACGCTGATCTCACACCAGATTCAGACAAATAAAGCTGATGGATGAAATGAGCACCATGTGTGTCTGCGTCTTGAACACATCAGACAACTAAAACTGACCGAGGGAACACTTGAACATGTGGGGAATGTGCAGGCGTGGACGTGAAATGAACAGAAAAGGTGAGGAAGAATTTGCACAAACGCAGAGACGTAATTATTTTAGCAGATGGAAATATGGGTGAATATGTTTGCGCCTTCGAGTACTGACTCTGAATTAATCCGCTCTTACAGTAAATGTGAGAGTAGCGAGCGCCGTGCCAAACAGGCGGCGGGTTTCCTGCGAGACGAACTCTGAGGTATCGGTTAACGAGAACTTCATTTGAGCTTAATCAGCTAATTCCACTTGCCATTCCCGACACTGAGGTAGTCATGGAGAGTAAACAAATGGCTGAAAACAACAGCTTAGACAGAGGTGTGTGAGCAAGTAGAAGTTAGAGAGAGAGAGAGTGTGTGTGTGTGTGTGGTTGCCAGCTCTAAAGAACGGCTCACGATCCTCCATCCATATATTAAAATAACATTTATACGAGCAGACAGTCCTCACCGCATTCATTCCAATTGGCATAGTTTGAGTGTCGCTGGTTCCTGTAGTCAGCTGCATTTTTAAAGTGGCCGTGGCAGATGTTTCTAATGCTAAACCCACACATGCTGCTGCGCGCTGCCAACGTCTTTGTTGCTGCAGTGAGTCTCAGTGTCAGCGGTGCTTTACACAGCTGGCCAGGGCGGCAATTACAAGAGGCCGCGCTGTGGTTGCTTCAAAATTGTAAGAGTATAGTACGAGATTGAAAACTATTTGTAGGGTGGATTGGAAATAAGATCGCAGCTAAGAAAACACGACAATGTGCAGCGGACGACGCGAGTCAGTACGTCACAGGCGATTCTGAGCAAATACTGAGCTGCTAGCTGTTTAGTTTGGAGACTCATCCTTCAGGTCTTCGTCACTTCTTCATCGCTGAACTGATGAAACATCTTTGCAATGACTCATTTTCAAGATCAAAGAAGTTCAGCAATGTGAAGCTGCTAACGTCGACAAATGTGAATTTCTATGCTGTATCGATTGCGTTTCAGGAGAAAAGCAACAGATAAAATGAGGCTGCTGATCTCGGATTGGAGAGAGCAGAATATGTAAAACAGGACAATTGCAAAGCAGGTGGAATTTAAGGTCGCTGTCAGTCGTGACATAGTGTCCAATTGAAGTTCACATTACACTTTTGGACGAGCACAAGACTGAGATCACGCGTGACACATTGAATTCATGTTGCTGCTAACTGTGGACAGATGTCCAGAGTCCCCCCTTTCTATGGTGCACTAAAGTAAAAATGAGACATTATTGATTGTAGTATTAAAAAAAATCCAAATTCACACTGGTGAGGCAAAATCGGACAGTGAGCAAACAAAAGGCTTTTTTGTTTATGTTGCTATTATATAATCAATACTAAAGCATCAAAAATGTATAAAAACGGTGCATTTCAATTCAGTACATATGCATTTGCAGTAACCAACCCTCACATGAAAAGAACAAACTTTAAAAGTAAGAGACCTCCATCAGACAGTAACAACAGTTATAAGGCTTCGTCGGTTCTTTGTGGCCCCGTGGCATGAAGCTGGTCCTGTGGAGCTCTCTTTTCATGGCAAACCGTTTTGGCTGTGGCAGACGGACTTAAGAGCAGCTGTTGCTGTACTTTGCCTGTGGGGGTTGACCTCTGCTGCCGCTGTCTGTGTCACTGCCTGTGTGGGCAGACAGTGAAGCTAGCTCTGTCCCTGTTAGCAGAGTATTATAACACTGCCAACGCCTCCAGTGACCCGTGAAACCTCCCATCTATAGAGATGAATCATACAGATGGGCGCTTTGTAATTCAACTGTCCATCCTCCAGAACTCCAGCATATATTTCTCGGTGTATGTGACACTGTATCAGAATGAGAATAAATCAGTTTTGAGGTCTGCAAGAAGAAGATGCAATTTAGTGTATGTACTATAACCAGGTTTTTTTTTCAGAGGGTGAAACACATAGTGCTGAATTATTTTAAATTGCATGAATTTGGTTGACATGACAGATAAAACAAACAAAAAAAAAACCCAGCACCGAAGGATCCTTGATTCAAAAAACAAGAACTCTCTGTATAAATCTGGTGAATTCTGAGGCAACAATAAAAAGATAACTTACATAAAACAATCCACTTAAATGCAGTATCAAATTTTAAATTATCCCTCCTCCTGCCAATTGTCTGTCTATAAACCACTGAATTGAGACGGTCCACGGGACAATTCTGGCTTTTGCTCACGGGTTTTCTATAACCAAGGTTGTAGCATATTGTGAAAGCTTCATTATTTTCATCAAGTATTCAGACTTCAATTTTAGCCACTTACACAGCCTCCACATAATATTACAGCAAAACCATTTAGGTTCATTTATCAAGAGATTTTTCGGAGCATGCACGGTGTTTTTCAGCCCTGCGCTGCTTGACATTCATTACACTAATTCACACTCAGAGCACATTACAATCTATTGTTGGCCAGCATGAAACTCAAAAAGAAAAATAGGATATCAGGTACTTTGCCTCTCACCCAATTTCCCCGGTGGTCCAGGGATTCAAACATATGGTTTTCTTGTTTCTAAGTAGGGTTATCTAACCTTTAGGCTATCATTACCTGCAAATTGATAATGACATTTGAACAGAGGCGGAAAATATGCGACAAGCCATGAATGCAAGAAAGCAGTGCCGGTTAGAGTAGCACAAAAAGGCTGCGCGTTTGTTAACTAGGTTTCCACCGTGGGGGCTTCCAGTAACAACAGTATGGACAGGAAAGAAAATGAAATTACAGCACAATAAATGAATTATCAATAAAGAGCCCTCAATACTGTATCTGAGGGGGATCAATATGCCACAGCCGGGCTGCAATGTGGGCCGAGGGCTGAGGGCAGGCCCATAGCTGAGGGACCGGCCGGATCGATAGTGTCACTGGGGGTGATTGACGATCAATGCTGCCAGTGACGTTGATTTATGATCAATGAAAGCGGGGCACCTGACTAATAAGGGGAGAAGGGGAGGAGGGTGTGTGTGTGTGTGTGTGTGTGTGTGTGTGTGTGTGTGTGGTTCCATAGTGTTCCCCTTTACTGTAACTGATTGGGGATCGATGAAGAGTGGCACCGTGGCTGATTAGGGATCAGGCGACTCCGTGGCAGAGGAAGGCAGCTATGTGTGAGAGGATTTGGTTGGCTGCGTGGAGACCAGCCTGTCTGAGCCAGGCAAAGCTGCAGACACTGTAATTAAAGCTGTGCTGAAAGGAGCTTTCCACTGGTTGATAGAAGCTGCAGGTGCAGCTCTCTTTGCTCTTTCACTTTCAAAAGAGCAGCCAATGTGTACGCGCACGCACACACACACACACACACACACAGACACACTATGATAGTTGGTGTTGTTCGAGCATACACCGATTACGCACCGACCATCACTTGCCCACCCCCATCGTATTTTTTTTTGGCTTTCTTTTTAATAGAAATAAATTTAGTTCATTTTCAGTGACTATGTTTATCAAATTAAAAAACTCTAATTTGACTTATTACAACCCGTGTGTTAGTGTTGCAACTTGTCTGTGGATGCCAGCCGCAGTTGTTTGGGTCAGTGTGGGGGATGTTTGATAGACCTGGCAACTCAAAACTTAATAATTAACCAACCTTCTAAGCATTAGTTTGGATCAAAGTAAGGGGAATGTTAAAGATGAAAGTGAGCTCTCTGATGATACCGAGCATCACTGAATATCTTTTCTTGAAAATGTCCAGTGTAATCTGTAACGGTGTTGTCCTGAGTTTATTAACTGATGGGAAAATTTGCTCACCGTGGCATCACACACACACACACACACACACACACACACACACACACACACACACACACACACACACAACTAGAGGCTCCACAGGAAGGTTTGCACTATATTTCTGCCACTCTCCCTCATAAAAACCTTATCTATTCCTCTCACCTACATCCTCCATCTCTGTTACCTTGTTTAAAACACCATCACTGCTTTATGGTTTCCTGTTACTAACTCAAATGATTAGCGTGTCATTGTTGGACATAATGTGTTAATGTGTCTTAGTGTTACTGTCAACACTTTATTTTGTTAACCTCTTATGTTACTCTGCCTTTAAAATAGACAGGAAATAGGAGTTGATCATTTTATGAGACATTTAGTGATGCTATGTTAGTCGTCAATTGAAAATGAATTTCACACTGACAGACAAACTGAAAAGACAAACTGGTGTCAATTCCTGCACAGTGTCAACATGTAATAGTTTTACTTATATTTGGAGCTGCATTTCACAGACATCTGTTGTGAATAAAATATGATCAAGATGTCAAGATGACCTTCTCTCCTTTAATATTCTGGTTCACTAATAAACATTAATAACATGAGCTGGCACAGATATTCTGGTTAATATAAGATTAGCCAGCTTCATAAGACTAAAAAGCCAAATTTAAGTCCAAAGTTGAGGACGTGAGATGGCTAACCCACTCGTCTGCGCTTTGTCTGACAGACCCCTGTACTTCTGAACTTCAAACAGTGCATCACACATTCCCAAGGCTCATAATTCATTCATTTCTTAGGTATTCTCTTTGTTCTCGAGCAGCGTTGACACTAATTTTCCTCTGTCTCTCTAAAAAAAAAGTTGCTGACAACAAAGTGCCATCTTTTTTTTCTGCACACAGAGTACATCAACTGTTTTCCCTGGAAACTGCAATATTTCCTGGCTCATCTCCTGAAATGTATAAATTGTTTTAGATTTTAAAGCTCAGGTCAGGGTAATAAAGTAATTGTTAAAAAATCGTTTGCAATATACTTGCACAGCGTGGTGCATTAATATGTCTACTGCTTCTGGCATGTTACCATCAGTGACTCCTTCATATTAAGTTTAAACTGGTCAGGGTGTAAATTGTTGAAGCAGAAATGGCCTAAAATAATAATTTGAAAGATAATTAGAAGTTTAAATGCTTGAAACGAAACAATCTCTGGCCTACATCTGACCGCACTTCCTTCCTGTGTCAGCACACCACTGTTTCCCTCTGTCTCCCCACTGTTTCAAAGAAAATAAGAAAAACAAAGTTTGATAGCACATTTCTCTCTTGGGAAAAAAAAAATCCACACTTAGCAAACTCTTCAGCATTATTTATACTAGCATCAGGAGCTCTGCCCCCTCATCCCCTCGGAGAGAGCGATACCGGAGCCATAGCCAGAGAGAGCGGTTGACCTGTGCAGAACAACTTTGAGTAAGTCCTTGCCTAAACATCTCAGAAGTGATGAAAAGACTTTGTTTTTCTCCGTCTGTGTTAATGGGCCCCGAATCGATGTGGGAGAGCCGTGTTTTTCCACCACATGTCCTGACCCTTGGGGAAACACAGGGAGGTAATGTGGGAGGGGAGTGATATTGACACACAACATCAATATCACAAGGGTTCACAGGCACCGGCGTGGTGAAGGTAACTCCTTCTTGGTCGAAGTTGAAGTCGGCTATCAGGGACTCATAAATGCAGCATGAAGGACAGACGAACTCGGGCGTGTGTGGGCCTGAGTGTCAGCATGAACAGCAGATTAGACGTGAGATACAGAAACAAGCACTGTTGTTACACTGATGATATTCATCAGCGCTTACGATTCTCCTCCAAACGAACCCACCTGTCCTACACTCTCTCTCTCTCTCACACACACACACCATTGCTTTCACTTGAACAATGTCAGGAATGTGAAGCGGCACGGCACTGCTGCAGAGGCGAGCACACCGCCACGCCGGCTCTCATCTTTCACCAACTGCAACCAGCCCGCCAGCCGCCATGATGTGCAGCCTAATTGGGGGAGCTGATGAGGTCTGATGAGGCTGGTACTTATTGAATTCCCCGGCCTGTTATTTAGATAATGCTGGAGAGGAGCGGCCTCCGTCATCTTTCCCGTTCTCATCCATTCACTGTCCCAGCAGGGGGCTGCTGGCTAATCCACTCTTGTTTGTAATGGCTGTGCGAACTGAGGGGATTTGGACACGCTCTCCCCTCACAAGCACACATCTAACACTCCCCATTGTTGATTTTACCCCATAATGGGCCTATTTGACAAGTTAACCAGATCCCAACACCCATTTCGACCCCCCTTTTGCTGGTCTTTCTATTATTTTGAGGGGGGGTGTTGTTGAATAATGAGACTTTGAAGCGATGTTCTTTTCCTTTTCTCAGCTTTTCCAAAAGCAATTACCAAACTTCACATATGTGGCTGTGCAGTGTTCGCTGGTTTACAATGTGCTTGAGTGAAAAGGAGAGAGAAAGGGCGTGAAAGCGAGTGGCGATGGAAAGAAGGAAAGTTGCACGACTGAATGGCAGGACAACAAACTTTTAATCCAGCGCCTCATACTGGCGAAGGAGATGGAAAACGTGGAGTCACAGAGGGGGGCCAAGAGTGCTGCTCAGTATGGGACAGCACATCAAAACACATTAGAACTGATGAAAACTTGTGATTAATGCTGCGGCTGCACAGAACTGCAAAGGATCTGAATTTCAAACGTAAAGTTTCTATAGAGAAATGCAGCATCTGGGTGGTCAGATGTTCATCAGTGCCAGCTGTAGTGTGGACAGGCTCCAACAAAATATGGGCAGCAACAAAAGAGTAAATATCTCACAATTAATCTCATGAGCAGACACAAAAAAGACATTTCTGTTAAAATGTGAGGACTTAAATTCTGACTCCATTAAGCGCAGATGTATTGTCTAATGTATGCAATGAGCTCTCTCTCTGCTGTGAGATATTTCTTTCCCAGCTCTTTGTCTGCCAGAATGTGCTTTACAATGAAAAACAATAAGCTGTCAAAATGTCTGAAACACTGTCATTAAAAGTGCTTTCTTCTCCTTAGAAGTGTAAAGGAAGCTAATTCTTATATTTCAACATATCCAACAGCGCCGGCTACAACCCTGTAAGTAAAAACGACCCAGAAGCCATACACATTTCAATATGGTCCAGAAAAACAAAAGGCCAAATTTATAAGGGTCAGTTGTTGTGGCCTTATAGATCAGCGAGCGATGCAGACGAGGGGGGGGCCATTAAGGCACCGCCATTTAAAAGCTTACATGGAGAAGGTACAACGCGGAGTTCACCGGGGGCACAGCGAATCAATATCAGCTCGACTTAGAAATCTGCTGTATAATCCTTGATCTCCAAGGCCATTTGCTTTGCAGCCTGAAATTGGATACACCCTGACTGCATCCACCCCCTCACACTCACCCCCGCTGCGGCAGCCCGCTGCTCGCTCCACAAATAAGACATCCTGAAAAATTGATCTGGATGCATCTGTGGCAAGATTACGTCTAGGGTCTAAAAGAGAGATATGACTAGCTCAAGGTAATTCATAAATCTGTGTGTCTATGTGTAAGAGGATCAAGACGGGACCTGGTGAATGGGAAAACCTCGTGGTTGTATTATCATAACTACATCAAGACTGCTGCAGGAGAGAGGCCATTAAGTCAACACCTCTATAAATGCTAAGGGCTGGTAAAGGCCACACAGTGAAAAACACTATTATATACTTCTATACAGCACACACTGCAGGTATGATTAACAAGGACATAAGGAAAATAACTCATCTTTGTTTATTTCGCCTGTAAGCAACAACGCCTTCTGCAGTATAATACCATTTGTTTGATGAATGACTTGAGTGGAAGAGAACAGAGTAGAAGTGCATTGTTCAGCCACATCAGGAAATTAGTCTTTTGCATGTTTTTGCCTGTTAACTACAAATCCTGTATTTTTAACATGGCCGCCGTACTTTATGTTTTTCATCTTGAATTTGGCCATGTTTGCTTAGTGTCTGTCATCTGGAATTAATACTCCATTCATTCATTCATTTACTTTGGCATGGGCACCCTGTGTGCAATATAAGTGAGGGCAAAATCCAACATTTGGTTAAAACTTACAAAACTGCAAATTAAAGATATGAGTAAAACGCTAATGGGGCACAAAACAAGGACCAAACCAGCATGAATGAAAATGTGAACACAACAATATACAATCAAGGCATCTACACTTCACTCACATCTTTTCATTGCAGGTACAGGCCTAGCTGATACCAACAATATATAAAGCTGTTGCACATATTTTTGTATCTAACATTACCTCAAACTGATCTTCAAGGTCAACCACATGATGACTGATTGCTTTAATTCTAGTATCAAGCATTTTTCTCTCCACCAGGACAAGCAAAAAATACAACTGCACAATTTTTAAAGTTTGATTCTCATCGTTGCCATAAAGGGACCAGCATTTATGTGCAAAGTGATTCTCCACCAACAACTTTATTATTATTCAATGTGATCATATTTTGCATTTATGTGGGAGTCAGCTTCTGCTTGAACTTGAATGTTTGAGGACCTCTAGAAATTTTGACCCCTCCTTCTGCTTTCTGGCAGGTGAAACAAAACAAACTGAATATTCCTCTTAAACAGAGGAGCTGTACAACAGTAACAGCTCTTACCACTATGCAGCAAAGCAAGACGTGAAAAGTGAGATTTCCAGGCAGGGTATATCTTTAGGTGCCTCTCTGCTGTGAGTGTGGGCTGCTGATTTTTTTTCCCATGGCGGCGTGTATTGTTAGAGTGGCAGTTGTTGGAGTCTCTGAGGCCTTTAAGCTCTCTGTTTTCCCCCTATTACTTGTGCCCGGTGGGGGGACAGACAGTTGTAGCAAGATGCGGTGCAGCGCAGCAGGGGTGGTCCCCAGATACCACAGATTCATACTTTCCACCTGACACACAGGATAGAGAGAACAGAGAGCTGGCAATTACCAGACTTCTCTCTCTATATATTGCAATCCTGGCCAGCTCTGCTCTGCTGTACTCCACTCTGAAGGCTGTCTCAGGGCCAAGCTGGAGGTAATGAAAGCAACACACTCCTAATGGACTATTGATGTGTGTGTGTTTGTGTGTGTGTGTGGATGCATGAGAGGAAGATGGAGAAAGAGGGCGAGAGAGTCTCAAAGAACAAAGGAAGGAAAAGGAGACTGTAAGAAATCATTCTGTTGGCGTGTTGCTGTGTTTCCCATCTATGTTTTGGCAATGGCAAAAAATGTGCATCCATGTCTGTAAGCTACTGTAAATCATCTACATAAGCCGAGCAAAAGCAGCAGATTTAAACCACAAGCGCGATCCAATAGCCGTGATGTGCTGTGCTGCCAGCCAAGGAAACAGAGACAGACAGTGTGTCTGAGACATGAGGTCACTCAGAACCACCAGGTGTGTTTCCATCGTCCTTCAGCTCAAAAAGCAGCAGGCGGCTCTCATATAAATACACATAGCAAAAGACACAAACAGCCCCAGGTGACAACAAAACACAACTCGGACGCCGTCGCAGTAAGTTTCACCTCGTGGAAGGCGTCCCGCTCCTACCGACCGTCCATTGGCAGAGCGCGTAGGTGTGCGCACACATTTTTTTGTGTCTCTGTGTGTGTCCCCTTCCCTGCTGGCAGGCAGTTGGATGAATGAATGGGCGTCAACTCCTGGAGGTCCGGTGGCGCTACAGAAATAACTCTGCTGACCACAGTGACCTCTGCTTGTTCCCACACAGCCTGCGTCCTGTTCTAATGGAGGCCCGTGCTCTATTTTGGGGGCAGCAGCTAGATTTATCTCACTGCCCTCTGTGTCCTGGGACGGTGACAGTGACGTGACTGGGTGTAACTGATGCCTCCTTTTCTTTTTTTTTTTTGTTACCCTGCTTCCCTGACGCAAGCACACAGAGGATACAATCAGTCTTGAGGTCAGTTCTGGTCAATCAGATGACACAACTATACCTCACTATTTCTATTCACATATATACTTAAAAACATGCCAGAGTGAAAAAAAATCAGAAAGCTGTAACTCATCATGTGCCGTGATGCTCTAACCTAATGAAAGGTGCAGGAGATAGAGAGATGACCGGTGAACCACAGAAAGCAAGCCTGCTGCATTGCTTGCATACCACAGAGACCTTGGACCATGATTATCCTCCTCAGCAAACTTAATCTTCATTCTGGAGGACAGGCAGTCCGGCCAAAAGGCTATGAGCTCAGTGACCTACTGTATCTGCTGAGAGGCTGAATATTATTCTTCGTAAAGGAAATGCATCGCCTCAGGTCCTGCATTAGATTAAGTTGACTGATGGCTAAAACCTGAAATCTCGGGATCCGTGAAGATTACGCATGCATCTCAAGACTTCATTCTTAAAGGCGGAGGAGAGCCCAGTTAGATGCAGGGAGATGTATAAAAGGAAAAGGTTTTTTGCTTATGACTGCAAAGTCTGCAGTGTCATTCTTGAGCGTTCCAAAATAAAATTCATGGGAAAAATTTATGAGAAACGCTCGCAAATTCTTTAAGAACTACTGTGCAATACATTTAACCAGCAGTTGGTCCCCGACTGTGTTTGACTGGGCAGAGCTGGATGTTAGCGGAGACAAAAAATGATATGACTTTGCTCAATAATAGATGAATGTGTCTGCTATACTTACGGCATGTGATGCATTGTTCAGGCTTCCACTCAATTTTAGTGAACTACGAAACGCTATTGTACATTTGCATTGTGTTTGCTGTGTTTGAAATCACAGCCCGACTGGAAGCTCTCGCTGTATCAGGCCTCACAAAATACGATAATTCAGATTTCCCCCAAAAGACTTAACAAGATTAAGAGTCACACTAGCGGCTCTGCGAGGCTGTGCTCGGTTCAGTGTTCAGACAAACACGAGCACAGGCCCCTCATTTATCTGAATGGGGCTGCTGCATCGGGTCAGTGGGGGTGCCAACACGCAGCTCTCTGGCAAACACTGTCATCTGGCAAGGCACTGAATCGTTACCTTGCGATCATCGCAATGCAAGATAAACTGATTGCCGTTGTGCCAACTTTCTAGAGTTGTTAAATCCTGCAGTGTTTTGGGGCATCTGATAAGCCCTCGAGCTCATTGATCTATCACTCAAACTGGACTTGTATTTCAATGTCTCACTGGTACCGAAAACAACCAAAACAGCCCCTTTGATTGTGTTAAAGCAGGGCTGTTCATTTACCTCAGCATCATGGTGCTTTGAGTGAAATCAGGATTAACGTCAGGACATTAACATGCTCACAATGACAATTCCAATACATTGTTGTTGAGCTAAATTTTTGCTAATCAGCACCAGCAGACCTGCTAAAGGAAACGTTAAGAAATCACACAAGTGACGACAGTGCATCATCTGAGGATCATAAATGTCTGTGAGAAATTAGGTGACAATTCAATCAAGACATTTCACAAATGTCAACCTCATGGTGGTACTAGAGGAAAAGTGAGGACATCAACAAAGACATTAGGATTCATCGTCTGGGGACCATGAATGTCTGTCACTGTCAGCCCTAGAGCCATGCAGCTACCCGGAGTAAAAACTTTTCAATATGGCTAAATGTGAGAAAGGTATGAATTTGTGGACAATCCTGATTTGATTTCTGACTCAGCCTCAACTTCCATGGATCAATAATTGATAACTGGAAAAAAAAAATATCACCGTGAAAAGTGTGACAAAAGAAAGGCGAACACATGAATGAACAGGCTGAACACACATCAAACAAACAGGAGGAGGAAAAAACGCTCTTCATAAATAAAAGCAGCCTCAGGTGGTTGTTTTTGCCCGCGCTAATATTGCATGCACTCAACTATATCCAGTAACATAGATGAGCATCCGGGAGGGATGAGCAGGAATGTGCACGACGCGTAGAACAGCGAGCGGAGAAAGTGAGGGATGAAAGACGGAGGCAGCAGGGAGGATAACAGGGGGAGGGACGGATGAGAGAGAGAGTATAAAAGCAAGGACAACAAAAAGTGCAAGGAGAGATGTGAGCGGGGCGAGAGGGAGAAAGATAGAAGGGGATCAACATGGTGGACAGCTGGGCCGGGGTCGCGGGGGTCAAGCTCAGGAAGCGGTCGCACAGTCAATGTCAGCCTTTCATCTCGTCCGGTGCAGATGCAGCAACCTAAACGTTACTCAAATTTAACCTTCCAAAAGCACAGGTTGATCCAACTTTCCCTGTTCTCTCTTCTGCTTTCCTACGCCACCCATCACTTTCTTCCCCTCGCTGCCCTTTTCCATCTGTTCTCTTTTATCTCCCTCTCTTATTCCTGTCACATTTCCTCAGCTCCTAATCTATTTCTTTCCATCGCACTCCCGCTATACTCCTCTCTATTACTCGCCCTCGTTATGTATCTTTTTCTCATAGTAACTCTCCTTCATTCTGTCTCTCTCTACATTAGATGTGGCTGAGTGGAGAGCAAAGTCAATCGTTCCTGCCTAAACCCCTCCAGGAGCCAGAGCTCCTCTCCTCTGCCTAAACAAACTTTGAAGCCAATCAAAGGGCTTATATTATTTTTTGTGGAAGGGGACTGCAGCAGGTGAATACTTTATATTTCGGTGACAGATCCACTCAGAGCGGCTCCTCTCTCCTCTCTTCTCCTCCTCCTGTCTGTGCTAACCGTTGGCTTCGCTCATGATTGATACAGTTCAGTGGCAAAACAAACAAAGCGTGACAAATCCAGATTACTGTCTGTGGGCGAGATAAGGTTATAATGAGAAAGTGCATCGGGGGAAATTGATCCTTTTTCAGGAAGCTGTCTGATTTACTGGGGATGCCAATAATAACTTCCTGTGTGTCCTGCCTCTAATGGGAGGCGGGCGAAGTCAGGGGTGGGGGGGGTGGTGGTGGTGGAAGGTTCACGCATAGAGGACAGATTTCATTACGATGCAATATCCTGAGAAGTGCATTTGAAAGGGAGTTTTGGTGCCTAATTATTATCCGTGGCAGCGTATATTGAAAAGCTGTCTGATTGTCATTGTGTATCACAAACAGAGACAGAAATATGGCTGGGTTACACTGGGTGACAGCAGCAGTAAATGAATTATCAATACGTAATGGATTTGACCTTTTGTTTCTGTCAAAAAAGAGGAAGGAAAACATTACATATAAACAATTCACAGATCAGCCATCACCCACACATGACGCACAGACGCGTGCATGGGAAAAAAACGTGCCTCGGCGCGCTCGGAGAGGCAGCCATGTCTGAGACGCACTGACAGCCAAGCCACCAACCTACTTGGCTGCACGTTAAATCTACTCGCCATAGGGGAGAGAAATGGGCCTGCTGACAGGCCAGTTATTAGCCAGGGGAATGTGGGAGGGATTGCAGAAATTAACATGGATTACTCAAGTATGACTGACAGTTTCAGAAGGGCTTTTTGTGACTTACCAAGTGATTTGGGACTTGCCTTAATTCAGCGAGGGACGTTTTAATACCGTGGGCTGTCTCTGCTATCTTGGCACCGTTGCCTTGGTGAGGATGCCAACAGGGAGGGAATCTTTTTCTGCAACAGCACCCCCAGCAACAGCTCCCCTACCCTCAGTGGCACAGGCCTTGTGTTCTTGCAAATAATGAGGGGATGTGTCGGCGGGCCAGCACTCAGGGTTCAGAACTGTCTTTTGGTCTATGCTGTGTTTTGTTTTAAAGGGGGTCTTGCCAAATGGTGGCCCCTGTGATCTCTGCACGGCATAAGCCTGACAGCTGCGGTGGTTCTACAAAGCCTGGGTGTCATCTGGATCTCTGACAGATCAGGGAAGTAAATCAGCAAGCAGGGAATTTGATTTGGGTTTTTGAAATGCAATCATATCCGTATTCACATTAAAGAATATTGCTTTGACTGTAGAACTAAAAAAACTTTTTATGTGTAGACACTAGAAATGGGTACTTTTGAACTTTTGGACAGAAACATGGAGACAGTCATCGTGATTTGAAAAGAAATTGTGAAAACAGACAAGGTTAGAGAGAGAAATGCCAGAGTGCTGTAAAAAAAAAAAAAAAAAAAAGAAGCAGGAAAGCTTGTACATATTGCATGTTTCCGTTTGGTTCCATCTCCCAGGGCCACTGTGGCTGCTTCCTGATGTGGTTTCCATTATTTATCCAGCATCTATTGGACAATATTGGAGCCGACTTTCAGCTCTGCTGCCATATTGGCAACAGGACAATGGAGCGAGCAACAACAACGGAAGTGAAAGGGAAGAAGCCGCAGTGTTGCTGCACATACAGTCTGGACTGAATCTCTGTTTGCACAGTTAGACATTCACGAGAATGCTGGATTCATCAAAGTCTGGTGCCGTCATTTGGCAGCGCTCAACACTACCTTTATCTAACCCTTCTGAGAACACACCTTCTTGTTTATTTAGCTGTTGTTTGATTGTTGACAATGAAACTGAGTTAAATTGCACAAAGAGCAGCAATTCGCCTGAGCAGCGCATATATGCATCAAATATTATCAATTTCCTTTCTGCCATTGAAGACACACAATATGGAATGTACATGAGATTACTCACCTGCCAAAACCAAACAATAGCTAATGTATCTCCGGTTCAAATTACATTTACCATAGGGTGTCATCTCTAAGCTGTTTAATGCATTGTGGGACGAAGGGCTTTAATCAGCAAGGCTCAGTGGAGCCAGCGGATTAAATCACTTTTTATCTGCGCTTCCTTTGACTTTCCCAGAGCTCAGGGTTGCAGTGTAAATCATAATGCGTCCCTGTTGGGCTCACTTCAGTATGGTTTATTGCAGTAGTAACATTTCATAAATTCCATTTATTTTGTGTATTGAGTAAATCCACATCCACTGAAAAACAAGGATAACTCTTTCTTCTCACCTCCAACTACAAAGTTGGTCATTTCTCAGAGAGAAGTTTATTGTGTACACGGGTTTAGTCCATCTGTCTGTGTGTGTGTAAGCTATGTACTTTTAAATACATGTGCAGTGTGCGTGTGTGACTGTGCACTGTTGCGTGCAAGTAAAACCACACACACCCATGCATACGTTGGCATACATGTACTTTATCCGTGTGCATGTGTGCAGCATGTGAATGACTTTGGGCCCATGTGCGAGTGTATGCACACTCACAGCCGACAACAGCGACAGGGAGAGCGGCTGCCGCATTGCACAGAATAGCTAAACAGCTGTAGTGCTCCATCAGGGCTATCGATCATGTCCCTCTCTCTGAATCACAATCAGACGTGGGCAGAGCAGAGCGGCTGGAGCAGGCCTCGGTGACTGGCTTGTTGGACGAAAGCTACGCACCTCTCATATCAACCAGGCCTCACCAAACAAACCTGACCTGGATGGCTGATTAGATGCATTTTATATGCGAGTGTCATCGTGTTTGTTTCTGTAGAACTTCTAAATTCAAGTTACAGGCAAAAACTGCCTTTTTTTCCTATAGGTGTGTTTTATTGCTTATAAAGAATATAACAGTGTCAATCGTGTTTAATGCACTTGTTACTTATGTTAAAGATATATAGGATGTCTGATCATAAAATAAACGACATAACACTTCACATACTGCACATATCTCTGCACAAAACCATATAAACCATCTAAATAACACACGCAACTGCTAGAAAATTGGACACGCTTTCATTAAAAAACTTAATAATAAGAATAGGGAAGCTGTTTAAGTATCATTAGCTGCCATCTGCTATCATCCCCCCACACTGTATATCAACCCAACATCTCATGTAATCACAAGGAAGTTCGATGTTATTACATTAAAATTTAAACAGGAAGTGTATGGAAGCTGTCTATGGCGCCATTAACTGCCATCTGTTAGCATCTCCACAATCTTCTGTTCGGCTCCTCTCTGCTTCGTTGCTTATCTGCAGCTCAGCGTTAACTTCCTGTCAATATGGCGACTTCCTCTCCGTTTATTTTCTCATGGTCACTTGAATTTAACAGATGACCTGGCACCTCACGGGCACATATTTACTTCCTGGTGTGGCACAGCAAGGTTACAGCTCAATATCCTTTCGTGCTGCCGCTGGACACACCTGAGTAGAGCAGGGCAACGATATCAAGACCGACCACCATCTCACACACACATATGCTCATACACACACACATCTCTTGACACGCTGTGATTGAGTGGCTAAGCTGGAAATGCAGAGGCTTGTCAGATATGGACTTGAGAGGATTGGTGAGCAAGCTTGGTACATTGAGAAGAGTGTGTGTATGTGTGTGCGTGTGTGGTGCACGTGTGTGGGCGTGTGTGCTACCGCAGCTACCTTTTGTGTGTGAGAGTAAGCTCAAACGCTAAATGGTGGAAAGAAAGAATTTCATTAGCATTATGTGGATGTTGACATTCCATTCAGGTCAAAGTTAGTGGTGCGTGACTATATTTGTGCTTATGTGGTTTGTGCGTGTGTGTCAGGGCTCACACTGCGTCGTAGTCATAGCTGTCAAGCATACCCATGCACGTGCACACACACACACACACACAGGCACACACACACAGCGTTCCTGTGTGTGGCGAGGGCCCCCTGGGGGGTGCCGCTGAGCTGTCAAAACAGGATGGATGAAGAAGCTGCCCTGCATAGCAAGGGGCTCTGGGGAAATACCACCGACATGACACACACACACGCGCACACAGACATGCACACACACACACACACTGACACAGTCTCTGTCAGCGCACAAATACAGTATGTATGTGTTCCCGCTTTAAAATGCATAAATTTGAATACTCACGCATGAATCAGGACACAGAAACAAATACAAATGTAGTGAGAGCACATAACTTGCACACTTGTACACACACACACACACACACACACAAAAATACACGTGTACAAAGGTCTATTCGCTGCCTGTGTGAGAAACAGAAACATCCCTGGGGTCCTCTGCAGAGGAACATCTGAGTTTGATAACAGAGGAATGTCCAGAGATCTTCATTTAGCAGACAGCAACGTCAACAAGGACAGTGTCAGAAGGAGGAAAACAGTACACTTCCTCAACACCCATCCTTGCATGAATTCAAAACTATGGGAGAAGCATCCAAGAGCCTTTATTCAATACATGTAGATTAACAATAGCTCTTTTTCATTACAATGTGAATGCTATCTTGTAAGTTTTGGGCATCATTCCTATCAGTAATATTAAATACTAATTGGAGTCACCAAGACAAATTTCTGAGATCTGTAGACAAGGCGTCATGCCACATGCAAATTTTATTGACGTGTGCTTTGTTGGTTTGCCTCCAAATAAAGTGGTTTATATTGTATAATCCAGACAGACTGTTGGCTTGTTTACAACCTGTCTGATCATCTGGCTGCTTGTGTTGTCTTGCTCTGTCAGGCTTTGTTGTAGCTATGTCAGAAGGTTTCCAAATCTCAGTAATTACTTCGGTGAGCGCAAAGTCATCTGAAGAAATGGTGGCCAAAATAAAAACTACGACCCTTGTTGTAACAAATTGAGGAGCTGCTTATGTTATGCATTATCTTATATTGCAAATTGCACAAGGAATAATAATAGTAAAAGACAGTTGTGTGTACACATCAATGGAGAGGGGAGATTTCGTGGACCCTTCAGGAGGAACCACAGCAGCACCAGACCAGAGCAGACCTTGTAAACTTAACCATTCTTAATTCCACAGAAGGATTTCCTCGATCAGGGCAGTAAATCTCCATGCTTGGCACAAGCCTGAACAATCCATTAACAATAATAAAGCCTGAGTGGCCGGGAGATAGACCCTTAAAGGGGAAGGTCAGCCTGATATTACAGCTTTAAAGGTTTCCTATTACGGCTCAACTTCAATATAACCACTCACCTTGCCTTTAATGGCCGCTGGCTATGCAGTGGCTGAGCATATATGGAGATTCTAAATCCAGTCTCTCTGAGATATTACTGGATATTGGAGAGCGATTTATGGGTCTGTTTCTGTGCTGCTGGTTGGAGGTGTGAGTATTGTTAATAAAATCGCCACGGGGTGAAGGAGACCTCCTCGGCATCGCCCTGTCTGGCCCCCCACGTCCTGCTGGGACGCGTGCGAGGCTTCGAGCGCTGCAGCACCTGGCCCCAAAAGTGCTTAGCCAGCATGTTTATTCTTCATCCCAGCCTTTCCCTCTGACTCTTTCTTTCATATCTCTATTCTCCTTCCACCTCTTGTCACCCATACTCCCTCGGAGACTTGCTCTGCTTCCAACATTTCCAACGCTTTGTCTTTTTTAGTTTTAAACTTTCAGGACACTGATGTCACTTTGGACGCCGACTAAAAGACAAACTTCTGTGCTAACACACACTGTGGCACAATCTTGTCTCTACATCTGTCTCCGTTTGGTGACATTCTTTCGTTCAACCTCTTTTCCCCTGCCTGTTTTCTCCTTGGCCAGCTTGTTCCACTGTCTGGGGTGACTGCAGAAAAGAGATATAGGAAGGAGAGAGGACACGGCAAACCGAGAGCAGGAGCAGGAGAGGAAAGAGGGGAGAGTGCAAGCTCTTAAGTAGATTGCAAAGAACAGCACAGAGGCATGAGTGTGAATATTAAGAGGGTTTTCTCCTGCCCGAGAAGTTCCAGCCTGCAGCAGCAGCACCACCAGGGAGGGAGAGAGGGGGTGACAGAGAGAGAGAGAGAGAGAGAGAGAGAGAGATGGGGAGAGGAAGAGACCTATAGAACCGTCAGCTATTCAGCCATACCCACGACAGCTAGCTTCAGGTGTCAGAAACAACGGTGTACACAATCTATCAAGCTGTCCGGCAGATCTGAGATGAGAGATTACCATAATTGAATTAGAAAGGAAGTTTCTCATTTCAAAGGTGATGATTTTCCATGAAAGAAAAGGAAAGGGGTGATGTGAGAGTAATGTAAAGCAGAGGGAGGGGGAGACTCACCTGGAATGCCTGGCGGGGTTTTCAGGTATTTCCCGTTGAAATGCTGTATCACTACTTCGCATTTCTCTGTGGACTCCATCCTGCAACAAAAGGTGACACGCAGAGTTTATAAAACAGAATGACATGTCATTTTTTAACCATCACAAACAGGTAACAACACCTCTGACATGACATACAGTTTATTACTCATCTAGACCAAGGTGCCATTCATAAACCAAACTATATCAGAGAGAGCAACAATGCAAGATAGTTTCAAATTTGAGCCCTTCACACGTGGAGCATGAGTTTAAATTCTGCCACTGATGCACACAGTTACAACAATAAGGATCCACTTAAGACACTGTGTCCTGCTGGATCAGTTCAGTCTGAGGCCTGGTTTTTAAAATGACAATTTTTCTATGCATTGTGGCCGTTCGTCCACACACAAATGCAGTTTTAGGCCACTGAAAACAAATCCAAACTCTTTGCAGATATTCAGAAACTGTTTGCAGTGTTGACCTGTATGGAAATGGAAATTTTGGCTTTTGATGTTGTTGTTATCTGCTTTGTTTACATGAGACAACATTTCGAGCAATGGCGGACGTGGCTGCTTCTAACCCTACTAGCAGGACTTTTTATATGTTTATTATGCTCTTCCATGCTATCGAGGAACAGAGGGGTCAGAATGCAATAGGGAGGTCACTGCTACATAATCCAACACTTTGCCGAAACAGACGCCACCGCAAATATCACTGGTTTTGAAGGAGTCTTAGCAGCCAGCTTATTGGTGCAATTTCCTGGCTCCTGATTGGCCAGCATGGCTTTAGGGTTGCCATTTGGTTTGGCATGCAGTCGACAGCGCTTCAATTGTGTCTTTGCGTTTTCATTTTAAAACAGTGCTTGTGTGGAGGATTTTTTTTGACAAAGGAGGAGGAAAAACCCTGTCTTCAAAAACACTTGTGCATGTGCGGACTAGGCCTAAAAAGTCCGATGAGACAATCCAGAGTCTGTCCATTTGCTGCAGAATGTCACTGTCTGCATGAGCCAGAAGTTTATAATGAAATTCAGGGTTTGTAAGGGAAGACTTGTTATGCAGCCTTTCTACCCGACCTGATAGAAAAGACAAAGCAGAGAAAAGACAGAAAGAGCAGGCAAAAGGGATGCAGAAGAAGAAGAAGAGATAAGAAGGCATGAGAAGGTAAAACTGACAAGCTTATGGAGCGTAATGACTCCATTTGATTTTCAGAGTGAGAGAGAGAGAGAGAGAGAGAGAGAGTACAGGAAGCTGACTGAGTCGTTTTCCCTTTCCCAGCCGCTGGATCAAACGTCTATGGGCCGAGCAGCTGACCAGCAGGGGGGCTCTGATCGCTCACATCATAAGCACACAGACACTAATGCCCGTACGCACATCAAAACGGAAATATAACAAACACATAATAAAAATGCACAAATGTTGGGAGGCCCACGCATATCTTTTATCTTTGTGCTGCTTTGGGAGGAGAAATGCAAACTTGAGCAAGTTGGACTCCATCTGGCAGCTTAAATCAAACTCCTAATATTTAACCCGAAACAATACACATAAGTCATACAAACACATATCTGCACAATTCTATTAACTTAAAATTATTTTCTAATGTGAACGGTCACATTATCACTGACGTTATTATGATTCATCCTGAGGGGAGCATGAATGTATGTGCCTTATTTCATGCCAATCAAATTTTTGTTTTAAGGAAAACTAAGAATCTCATAGTGGTGCGAGAGGAAAAGTCCTGGATCCCCAAAAGGCATTAAAAATTCATCCTCTGTGGAGCATGAACGTCTGAATAAGATTTTCTTCCAACCCATCCAGTGGATGTTGAGATATTTCACTTTATATGTTAAAACTTTGATGTGCTGGTGGTGCTACAGGGGTCAGGGTCAGGTTATTAAGACATCACACTAAAAGCCATTTCAACCTGCTCGTGGCGTTAAAGGAAAAGTCGGGAGAACAAGTTCATCCTGGATTAATCCCAAGGGGACCATGAACCTCTCTACAAAATATTTCACTTCCTAACACTGCCATGCTTAGAGCCATGCCCCTAGCAAGGCTAAAAACATCGATCACAGCACAACCTCAGTGAAGGACTCTGATTTGTTTTTCTCTATGCAAATGGAAATTTTTATATATATCAAACACAACAGTAAAAACAAAAACATGTCTCATGCATGAATTTGCACTGAGTGTCCAGATGTTACCATGCAGATTCTTTAATATATACTCACAAAGGACTCGTATTAAAATGAGACAGTTTTTAAATGCAGCCTTGAGCGATTGCTCTGCCTATGGTAATATCCTCTTGGAATGTGCAGAATCCATTGCTTTCCAGATTTTCATGCTTTATTCGCTCTCACCTCCAAGAATACTCATATCATCCTGTCAGCCCCTCACTTCTCTGTCCTCTGTCTCTCATCCTTCTCCTATCTCTACCTTCATCCTTCTTTTTTTTTTTTTTTTTTTTTTTTTTACCATAGCTTCTTTATCGCTCTCTCCGTCCCATCCATCTTACTCCCGGCCCGTCTGCACCTCGTCTTTTTGACGTCTCTCTCATTCCTCCCCGTCTTTCAACCTTGGTTATTTCCTCCATCTTTCAGTGTTACCCTCGCTCTCTCCCGCCCCATCTCTCTCACTTTCCGTGCCCTCCTTTCCTTCCCTCTCTGTCCATCCTTTTGTTTCTCTGTTACGCCCTATCCACATCAACATCTCTCTCCCTTTTCCTCTCCCTACTGCTCTTTTTAGAATATCTAATCTTTCACACTTCCTGGCATCATCCATCTCTCACTGACCCTGTATCCACCCTTTTCCCCATCTCTCTTTCTTTCCCCTCTGTCTACCCTGTGTTTGGGAAGACTGATATTTACCAGCCTGTGCAACTCGGCTGATTGCTAATCACTGGCCTTTAACTGTCAATCAACCACGTATGTATATAAGGACTGGGCATGATTTTAAATTTTCAGATCGTTTTAAGAAGATTCTCAAACTATGCCTGAATGAAACTATCTTAAAATTTACAATATTACAAATTAAATCAGTGTTTGATTAAAGAATAAGAGTCAAAAGAGAACAGCAGCTCTCAATAATAATAATGCTAAGAACATAATTCATGTAGGACATTTTTTTCTTCATTTCTCAATTTATTCAAGTGTCAAGTTTGCACAATACATCATAGCTCTGTTTGTGTATATGCTTTGGGAACAGGTTTTGATGAAAGCGTCATGCAAATAGAGCGTCACTGAACTGAAGTGAATATACAATGTGTTTATGTTTACATATAATCTGTATGCATGTATGCACACATTCATAATATGCTCCTAATCCATGTTCACACACACGGCTGCGCCAAACATGCCAATAGCCCTTTGATAACGCTTTCAGTTCAGGAGGCGGCACCGTGACACAGAGGGGATCTGCATGAAGCACGGCTAACCTCTTTATCGCTTTTCTCTCTTCCACTAAAGCTTAATAACCCTGTGAACACTCGACTTGGTGCTTGTGAAATGATGATTTATGTGCTTGTGTGCTGGATTATCTAAACAAAAGCTGTTCGGAGATTATTTATTTATTACTGGGCTGTCCATTTTAAAAGGGGCTGAAGATCAGGTTGAATGCATCGCACTTCTCCAGAGTTCCAAGTGATTCCCGGATGCAAGTGTTGATGCTTCCTCGTGCTCTATATCCATCCTCCTCACATCCCCTCTGGCTACTCATTGTTTGCCTCCTTGACTCTTTACAGCAGGTAGGTAGACAGAAAACAGGTTGGGAAGACAAGCAGGAAATAAGACAGACAGTCATAAGGAAGCAAACCGGTCACCCAGACTATCTGTTGGTCAGTCCTGCTTTTAGCCAGTCAGCCAGAGAAGCAGCCAGGTAGGTAGTGAGGCAGGCTGGCTTTTCTCTGTGTGCTGCTGGTTAATGGCATCAGGTGCTGCTGTCTGCAATGATTAGTGCTGGGGCTGGAGTAATGGGCTCTGATAACAGTAATGGATCGGCCCACAAACACTTAGCTCAGTTTACTCTCTCTAATGCCCCTCATGGCCCAACCCTCTGCAGCTGTCTGTCTGTCTGTTGACACAGCTAACGGGAGCTCTACGATTCATAAAATATATAGATTTCTTTTTTTCTCCTTTGTGCGAATCGCTGTCTCTGGCTTCTTTTTCTGATCTTCGCATATCAATTACCATCACTCTCTTTTATTTGTAAATCCATACACACAAAATAAAATCTTCCGTAATTTCTTTTTTCCCCTTATCTAACCAAAATGCCACTCATTCACTTCTCACATTTTCCTCCACACACCCATGCTCGCTCGTTTCACTTTCTATTCCTCAATCTTTCTCCGTCTCATACCGCCTTCTCCTCCACATCACCTTCTCTTTCTCTTTATAATAACCTCTGTGATTAGTTCTTTTTACCCTGCCATTGTCTCACACTCCTGTCCCTCTCTCTCTCTCTCTCGCCGTCTCACTCTCCCTTTCCGTCATGTCTCCTCCTCCACCCACTGAGGGCTGCTTGAACAGGTGGCTTGTGGCAGGTTGTTGCTGTGCTCTGCTTGTTGGTCTGCAGGAGGCTGCCTACCTGTCTGTGTGTGTACGTGCGAGAGTCTGCTTATGAATGTGAGCGTTGCGCACATGTGCATGCGTGTGTGTGCTTATGCGCAGGTGTGTAAGCATGTGCAGAGAGGCCTGTCTGTGCATATGCTCATCTTTGTGCATAAGTGTCCGTTTGTGTGTGTTTGTGCTCGTCTGTCCTGCTGTAACCCTCGGTAATAGAGCAGGGAATAGGAGAGGAGTTCAGCCAGAGCAGGTGATTAAGAAAAATCCCTGCAAGATGGCGGTTTTGTGGCCGTCAGTAGCCTCCTCTGGGTAAACAAGGGAGGAATGTGTGGAGAGGAATGAGAGCCTGGTGGCTGCTGCCGAGGACAAGGACAGAGCGGTTTATGACTTTGGGGGATTAACAAGCTGAAGTGGAAACTTTTATAAGTAGAAAAAGAAATAAACCATTCAGTGGTAGGCTTGGTGGTGGAAAATACAGCAGTCTTGGCTATACTGTACGGACGAGGGGGTAATTGCTGGTATCCATGAATGTACAGGCATGTGTGCACACACACTCTGATGCCCAGGCATGACCAAAGTCAAACTCATCCACTGGCAGATGTTGGCTTGGCAAATCACCCTTGAAAGTTTCCACTGCCTGTAGCCAGGATTTATCTGACAAGTGTCTTTTTAGAGTGGCTGTGTGCATGCACGTAGTAAGTACTGTGTGTCTGTATGACAGTGAATGCATATACGTGCATATGTAGGTCTATGTGTGTGCACTTCAGTCTGTGCATTTGTAGAGTGTTTGTACAACTAACATGGGTAAAATCCATGTGCAAATTATTCCTTGTCACTGCTGCAGCATCCATGAAGTACCAGAAGGGTATGGATGCAAATTATAACCACAACCAATATGTACAATACATATGGAATTAAGATTTGACTCAAGTGCATAGTGCGAGGACACATGTACTGACAAGCCAGTGCTTAAAAATCAATTATAGCTTCCATAGTAGGAGCAGGAGTAACTGCCGTTAAACTGATGCCTCCATAACACATTAGTATTTCCATTGTGTACCTGGCGAAGCCGACTCCTCTGCTGACCCCGTTGGCATCCCTCAGTATCCTCGTGGAGATGACGTGACCCAGGGGCTTCAGCATGTTCTCCAGCTCCTGCTCGTCCATAGACACCGGCAGGTTGGAGATGTACAGGTTGGTGGGGTCCTGCTCCTGTTGCTGCAGGGCCAGGAGGTAGAACGGCAGGTAGGGTGGAGAAAGAGGAGGGAAAAGAAAAGTAAAAGATTAGAAATGTTGTATCAACCAACGATTGCTGGAATTGTGAAATACGCATCAGCTCTGTGTCATGAGCCATCACGTAGCACGATGCAATCAGCGGAAGCAAACTGGCTGAACTCACATGGCGTTTGGCATTATTGACACTCACACATTCATATTCTCACATGCAATATGGATCCATCAATAGTTCACTGTGACTCTGGCCTCCATGTGTGAGACAGTGAGCTGCATCACAGATTTGCATGAGCGGAAAGTTTTGTGACAGTTTGTATTTCATGCTGTGCATATTTACAGTAGTTTGTGTGTCGTCTTCTGGCTGTGTTTCTTTCTTACCAGATTTTAAGTGTTAAGTTTAAAGATCAAGAGAAAGCAAGACAGACACAGAGAGTGAGAAGCTGTGTAGTGTGTCTTGTACCAACAGCATTTTCTCTGTAGTGCCCAGAGGCTGCTGCTTGCTAGGTGAAGCTGCACAGCTGGTGGCGGGTTGAGCCTGAGGTAGCAGAGGGCCCTGTGAGCTCCACAGTGGAACAGCTGGAAACAGCAGCCCAGCCCCACCAGTCAATCAGTCACTGAGCCAGGCAGCCACCATGTAAGCCAACTACTCATCTGAGCCGCAAGTCAGTTAAAATTAAGAATGAAACTACATGATGCCATCCTTATCTCTAATTATGTATCTTTACGATGCTGTATGCACGTTTGCATATTCTTTTCCAACATATCAAATTACATTCAATCCATCCTCCCTCCCACCCAGGTAGGGAATAAACTATCCAATCAGGCAGCCAGCCAGATTCTGATCTGCTACCAGCTCTCATTCATCACATCTCCTCTCTATCCAACATCCACATCTCCAAACCTTTCATCCAACAGCAGCCGGGACCACTCCTCAGGCTGAAGCTAACAAGAGCAAAAGCAATATTACAGAAAGCCATCTATGCTGTGATTGGTGGCCAGCGTAATGTGATGAGTGAATGAGATTTACATCCACTTCAGCTCACGGTAGACAACAGTAGAAACTGCAGCGGGTGTCTCCCGGCACACTCAGTGGAAGATGTTACCTTGTTGAAAGCATCAAAGATGAATTTTGAATGCACCTTTTGGATAATTTTGAATGGATCTTTTGAGGCTGTTATTGTGAACTATACATATTTAATGCAATGATTCTAAAGTCATTTTCCTTCTCATCCTTAATACCAGCTTCTTTTATCAGAAAACTACATTATAATCCTGTTCAGATCAATAATCTGAGCAGTGGAGGGCCTTTGGAAGGAGCATCACTGGGATCTTTCATGGAATGATAAGGAAGGCTATTGTATCTATCCTGAATAGCAATAGCAGTTTTTCAAGGCATACATCTATAAACATTTATGGAATGATAAATAAATGCTAGAGAAAAATGTTAGTTCAATTAGGAGCGGCGAAGTTGGCCAAGTCTAGTCTCATAAACCTTAGAGCTGGCAACAAGGCAAGAGAAGAAGCAAGGACAAGCAACTGGATTTGGCCCAAATAAAAATTAAGACAATTTTAACTAAAATTTAATATACACATACAGTTTTCTTCCTTAAACCACAAGGAACCTTGTAGTCTGTTAATACGCTTCTTTACTTTGAATTCAGTTGATGCGACTTCAAAGAAACGCCTGAGAAAGATGAGAAACCTGAATTTTCAGTGATCTCTTTTAAAGCTTATATGCAGCACTGTAAACAGCAACTTCAGTATAGAAGTCTCATTCGAGGGCTCGTGGAGATACTTCAGTTGCAGTCTGCATGTAAACACCGTCTTTGAGAATCTTAACAGACTCTCCGTGCTTCGCCACAGGCAGCGCCGTCTCGCTCTGCCTCGGTTTGCTTTCTGTTGACGGCAGAGGAAGAGGTGAAGGAGGAGGAGAGGAAGTGCCTCCACCAGCGTCCTGCCTCCATCTTTCCATCTGTCAGAGGAGAAGACGGGTCCCTCCCCTGATTAATTAGCCGTCTTATCTGACAGGACATGTTTGATCTGATTAAAGCCTTTGGGAGAAAGCCGGTGCCCGATGTGAAAGCAGGAAAAATCTCTTTCTCCTTTAACCAGGAACTCAATTACCTAACTTCGGGGGCAAACTAAACTCCTCCTTCTGTTGTAGGTTTGTCACATTTATGTGCTTCAGAGCGGGCGAAAAAGGGCTCACAAGCGTTTGTATAACACAGGATTTGGCAGTGAATGAGGCTTAATTAAATCTGCCCGTAAAAATCGACTGTACACGTGTCACTCTCCTGCTAAGTCCCTTTGGTGTGTGTAGCTGTGCAGCTGTGCTTTCCTTTGAGTTTCACTGGTTATGTGAGGCGATGTTTTTCAGGATTATGTCAAATAGGCTTCGTATTCCAATGCAGACAGGAGGTCTGGATCAAAGAGTTAACTGACTGACTCACTCACCGAGCTAAGCCAATGATACCAGAGTTTTATGTGTGTGTGTGTGTGTGTGTGTGCACACTTTTGAATGAAAGCACTCTCTCCTATAAGCATGTGACAGTACACGCGGTGAAAGAGTGCGATAGAACGTGAAGCGGTAATTTGTGTGCGTGGGCTAATAGTAGAGGGCTACGTTTGCAGGGGGATTATCGCGGGGAGGCCTCGTCTACGCACGGCCGCCTCGCTAAGTTTCCTCTTTGATGACGTTCCGCACCACAAAGCCCTAAATACCCAGATGAGAAGGTTACGGGGACGAGTGGAAATGGGAGCATTTTGACGGGAGGTGAGATGGGCTGGCCCATTCCACAAGGAGATTTAATTTCCTTTAATGTCAGGCTTCGCGCACGCTCTGCTGTCAGGCTATGAATGAAACGGTAATTGAGGTGTGTGTGCATGTGTGTACCTGCGCATATATCCCATCTCAGAGTAATTATCCCTTCGCGTTTGTTCCATCAAATACACCGTATATACCCTAATGCCGTGTCTGTGTATGCATCCTTTTTTCCCAGAAGTGCTTCTCGTGTGTGTGCGACGGCGGTTGTGTCTGTCCCCTCGCCATTGACCAGTGTTGTCGAAGGCTAATGGAAAGGCTCCAGGCTGCGCTGGGCCTTTGATGAGCATAATTCCTTCACCTTGCCACGAGGAGGACAGGAGGAATCCAACTGTGTGTGCGCAGGAGGAGGGGAGGCGGCCGACGTGTCATTTCCCGCTGACGGATGGCCTCCTCGCCGGAGCTGACAGGCCTGTAGCTGTTATTTCATTTCGACACCCTGCTCTGTTTACCTCACTGTAATTTCTGAGAACATTACCATGCTATAGGGGAGGGGGGTGGAGGGGTGGTTATTAGTATACAGGGAAAAAAAAGAAGGCGAGGATCTGGGTTAAGCAAAAAAATAAGACGAACGCAGGAGCAGCAAAAGGTGAACGAGTGAAAAGGTAAGAGGAAGGAAGAGAAAGACAGAGACGGAGGCAGCTGACATGACAGGCAGCTATAACACATTAAAGGAAGCCCTTGTTGCCTTTTGACAACGCTTGAGGGAAAAGAGACGTCGGCCGTTAGAAGTCTCACGTTCCGCCTATGGGGCTCTCAGGGCTGTATCCATTTAACTGATAAAAGTTAGACGGATAGATATGTGTCTTGACTGGGGGCATCTGACGCCATGTTGAGGCTCGGAGCTGCCCTCGCTCTCTTGTCAACACTCCTCATGCTATATCTCAGATTCCTTTACCGCTGACCCCTCCATCGTCTCTCTTCCTCTTCCTTTAGTCGACACTTTTCATTTCTTACCCTCTCTTCCGCTTCCTACTACTTCTACTCCATCAATCCATTCCTGCTCGTCCGTCCGTCCTCCCGCTATTGTCATCTCCCATCTTGCGTCTCTCTCCTCTCGTCTCCCTCTCCATCCATTCAGCTTGCTCAAGAGATTAGAGCTGTATGGGTAATTGGCTCTACAGGGCTTCCCAGTTGCTCCTCTAAGCACCGGTACACACTCCACGAGGGCGTGCGAGCATCCGTATGAGTGTGTAAGCCTTGGTTTAACACCACACAATTCACTTCCCTCAGGTATGCCACGCCGGCCTGTTGTGTGACTAACCGCCAGCCTGAAGGAGCACAATTAAAGCACAAGACAATGGGGTTCCATGTTGTCTGGTTGGAGAAAACCGCGAGGAAACAGTAGTTGCTGTGTTCCTGCTGCTGCGAGGATGCGTTGCTGACAAGTTTGCAGATGCCGGAGGGAGCGCTCCCGTGCTATAGGACGAGGATCAGCGCTCAGATCTTGCCGTGGGAGCCTGAGTCTGCAGAATGCATTCAAAAGACAAACAGGCCGACCAAGTGGAAGCAAGGAGCAAAGGGGGGATCGGGGGAGCTGGAGAAGCATATGAGCGCGTCAACTCACTTCAAAAGCTGGAGTTTAATTTGTGAGGAGCCAGAGAATTCGGAGACAAAAAGGTAGCACTACAAAGGAGCTATCATTCTGTCAGCCGGATAGTCAGCTGGTCAGACAACAGCAGGCGAAGTCAGGCGGGCAGCTTACTGCCCTTTGATGAGCGCTTCCCAACATTTTCTGTTGCCACTGATGAGCGGATGGCAGGATCACTCTACTTTTCCCTTTGTAGAGGCTGTTGTCAAGCGCTTCCTCCACACTCTGCCATTCTGTCTGTTATCAAGGCCCTCTGTGACACTCCACTTCAAACCCCATCCGCATCCGAGACTTTACATTACAGCATGTCCCCGTCACAGCCCGTCTCTGTCCACCGGAGCCGTTTACACGAGACTCACGCCGGGTAGCTGCAGGAAGCTTGGGCGGGAGAATAGATTCTGTCAGTCGCTGCCCATTACACAAACAAGCTTGTTTATCTATCCTATATTAGCACAGAAGCATTTTTCAGCAGAGGCAAAAATGTTCAAAGTGTGTTTTCTACAATGGCTACATGCATTCATCAAAGTCGGATGGTGAAACTTTGAAGGCTCAAATTCTCTCTCGCAATCTGAAACACATCCTTACTGACTGAGCCGATACACAAACGCACATTAAAATCCAAACATATGCACAAATGTCTCAAAGCTCAGTTACAGAACAGCACGTCACACAGCGAAAGAAAGACGGCGAGAGCGCAAGGTGTTAACGTGCGAGGTCCTTCTGCTGCTCTGCGGGGGGCCGACGAAATCCACATTCCTGATTCAAACCTTCTGTTGGAAACAAAGGGCCGTGAGGCGGAAGATCTGTGCCATCACCCGGGGCAGCCATTTTCAATCCAATTACCATATTACGTCTGAGCAAACAGCATAAAACACCTGTCACTTAAACATGACGTGAATAGCGCTGCGATAAATGGATGTTGGCGGGGGTTTAAGATTAAGGATGCAAATATATGAAGGTAGAAGTGAATAAGTGAAAGTGAATTTTCCTCTAATTCATAATTAATGAATTCACTTCTTGGTTTATTTTTTGGGATTTCTTGTGCATACTGAAGAATCTATATTCAAATAAGTGATCTCCCCTCTCCTGTGTATTGACTTACACATACACACATACATTTGTCCGTCGGCTTTCCTGATCGGTCATCGTCCTCCTTATAAGCTACAACACTGAGCAATCATTTCATTTATTTGCATTAGGATGCTCACACAACTGATCAGACAACAAGATCCTCCACTCGCCAACAGATGGTTGCTTGTGCCCGTTTAATTAACCTCTCATTTTCACACCAAAAAGTAATTCAAAGTTTGTCACAGGGCACAAAGTTTTTTTTAAATAAGATACAAAAGATAAAAAGAGCAGAATATGAAGCTCAGGAGCAAAAGATTAGAGGCTCACCTTGCTCACGCAGTGTTCCATTTGGCTGGAATACAATGTTACCTGATTAAATAAAAAATCTTGCAAATTACCATACGTTGCTGCAGAGCACAGCTTAATACATCACATTATTCAGCTACAGAATTCTTCCCATGAGTGCAATCCAAGCCAATGACAACTAAGTGTGTCCTAGCGGCCCAGAGGCGCTGAGGTGTTTAGTTTGGTTTTAAGATCTGCACTCATTCACTCACATAATTACACACGTGGCTGCCGCACGGCCCAGACACACACGTACATGCGACTGTACACAGAAAACGCATTGTCAATCTTTGTCCTATTACGGCTCATGCAAAACGGCTTTCTAGCTACTCTGTATTATGCTCGGATGATAGATGCTGTGTAAGGAACAAAAGTGGCTGATACATTATTGAGCCTTTGAGTATGCTAACACAGCGGTGGGGCTTTGTTTTACTAACTCTCTCAGCTCTGCCTGCTCTCTGCTGGCGTAGCTGGTAAAATATTCATCCAGCATAAGGCAAAGTGAGCGCTTTGGCACAAAACCAGCTTTTGGCGTGTCCTTCAAAGTGCCACGTAACTTTGCTGTTGCATGTAAATTCGAGCAAAGGTACAGGAAGCACTTAAGGTCAAAGTCTTGATATGAATTGTGATATGCTGTGAGTTCTGAAATATGAAATAAAAACAGAAAATGCAGATTGAGTGTTACTTAAAAAGAACTCAAATATGGTTTCCATCTCAAAAAAAAAGGCACAAGGTCACTGTGTTTTTTCAGTAAATGTTACTCAAACAGAAGCAAATAGTGCATTTTCTGGGGACTATTTTCGGCCACTGATTAATACATGGTTCATTTTTAAAGTGAAATAAAAGTGAATGAGGGATTGACTCAAAATTAACTGCAGTGCCCATGATTATAATATTAAGAGAAAATGTCACCAAGTGCAAAGCTGTGACTCATTGTGTTTTTAATATTTGTTTGACAACGATGGAGGTGTTCAGCAAAGTAACGCTATGGCCGGGAGAAATACGCTGTTGGCTTTTGTATTTTCACAGGATAGAAATATATCGCCAGCTTTATCCTTTACATCCTGGACGCATCATCCACCATATCAAGTGCGATTTTCCCTCTTTTACAGATGCCTGATGGAGGGATCACACCTTTACTTTGCAAAACAGACATAACACCACTAAATTATGTCTGCCATCAATGTCATGGCTCATACATTTTGATGGCGGGTTAATGTGAATTTAAATGGGTCGATATGCGCTTCACCCGCTTAATCACGACCCCCTGATTTGATTTTGTATCTCCCTCGGTGAGCTAATATTCCAGAGATTAAAATTTCATGTGGAGCTCATATCAAAAATTCATTATTAACATGGAAGACGGGCACACCCGCCTCAGCCCTGTGCTCCAGCTAAAGGAGACAAAACTCATGCATGCATAGTATAAGTGGGCAGGCACACATGAATGCAAAGATACTCTTTGCTACGCTCCCTGAGGACTTGAAGACAAATTCATCCTGCCTTTGTAGAAATATTGAGGAATTTCCTTATGAGCTGTGGTTACGTCCTCGGTCGTGCTCCCTCAGCTCAGGAGTAGACAACATTCACGAATGTCTTCCCAGTTTCATGAGACATTTTCATCACCGTAACCTTCGCATTTTTCCATTACGGCGTTTGCAACAACAGCTCATTGTGTTGTTGCCAGGGTAAATGCATTTTTCCTTCTTATGCATCATTCATGATATAATTTCTGAGATTGAATTCCTCCTGGCTGACATCACGTGGAGGTGGAAGGTGCTGGTGATGGTTTTGGTTTTGGAGGAGATAGGAGGGAGGTGGGGGTGTTGAAATGAAACGGTGGCAAACTGTTTGATTTCCGCTACTGACCAACATGTGGACTGACGCAGGAAACCTACTGTATCTGTAAGTCATTGCTGACTTTTCACTTTGTATATCTCTCTTTTCTTTTTTTTTTTTTTTTTTTGCCTCTTTTGTCTCCTCTCAGTTTATGTTAAAAAAAGAATATGCACAAATTTTCCTCTAAATCATCCACATCGTTTACACTTGATCATTTACTTTGGGCAGAGATGAGATAGAAAACTAAACTGAACACATGACATCTTGTAACTGTTGTATGGGGCAATAAGCCAAAATGAGGCTTTGATATTTGGTGGAACTTGCTTTCCCCAGTCACCCAAATAACATGATTTAGGTCCGTGGAGAGCTAGTTAGTGGGACACCGCAGTCGCATTCTGCATGTTTCATCCCATTGTAGCTTTGTGCAAGTACATGCTTTGAAAAGAACAATGTGCTAATTTTGTTTTGGCACATTGATTTTATGAATGTGCACAAACGTTCATACACATTTGTCGGATGAACACACTGGTTGTTTTTCTAGGATGATTGTGCACTTCACACCTTCGCAGCAGGTTAGGCCTTTCCAGTTAGCTGCTGTGTGTGAAGGAGTGGTAATTTTGATTCTTGAACTATGAAGTCAAATACCTGAGTAGCTAATTGAACTAGTCGAAACGATTCCACAAACAAACATTGAACAAAGAGCTATGATTTTATTATTTTTGTTTTTGTTCTGTTCTTCACTGGGAACTGTGAAATTCAGCCACCGACTATTGAGTCTGTGTTATCATGGTCAATGGTCGTTACAACCTTTACTCTATGTTGAGAGCCATAGTTCTACAGTTATAAGGTGCAAAAGATTGACATGGAGATAGACATGAAATGGAAACAGAAATGATTTGGAAAAAAACTACATGTATCCTCATATTTGTATTTCGGCTTTCCAAATTAAAGTGATGCTAATCTTTCCCATATTTACTGTCACAATAACCAAAGTAATGACAGATGAAGAAGCTATAATAAAAGTCAAAACCGGCATCTAAAAGCAGCAGATAAATGGTTAAAATGTCCTAGTGGAAGCAATATGAACACAAACGTAACCAAATCTACTGAAAAAAGAAACTAAGCCTAAACATCCCCAGCTGCAGGATCACTACGTCTTCTATGGATTTGTGCACCACAGCCACTTTGTTTGCTCTCCATCTTTGGAAGGGGCACAATGTGTGGGGACCTCTTGACACAGCTGTGGGGGAACGCCCAAAAGAAAAGGTTGGAAACCACATCTCTAGGTTCCCAAGATTGCATATATGCACACACACAGTGACCTGTGCACTTAAAAACTCCTAAACAGCCCATGTGTCTCCAACATGCTCCCTTCTCCACTTCAGAGAGGCTGCCTCGCGCGGTGCATGCTGTTCTCAGAGCGTCACCGCATACGATCGTCAGAGCTGCCCTCGACGGGGTTCACCGCATCATAAAATCGTCATGCGTGTTAACTCCACGGTGCATGGGTCAAATGAGCCGTGGAGGCGGATGTTAAGTGACTTCAAAAGGCCGCATCCTTACGCCCCTCCCCCCCGTCTGTCTCCCCAGCACATGTCTGCGCAGAGAATGTGTTCACCAGACCAGCCGGGTCAGAGGATTGAAATTCACAGATAGATCACATGCACCCAAGACTTTCTCACGTGCTCGAAAAAACGTTCGCAGATACAAAATCGCTCGCGCACAATAGAGGAGAGTCACAGCTCTTTTTCACTCTAGTTTAAAACGCATACAGCATGTTGACAAGTCAGATTCAGTATTGAGATGACAGGCAGGATGTGTGAGGCTTTCAGCAGAGTGGTACAGCATCATCAGAAACCAGGAGAGTGACAATCTCTTTGTTTCCCCCCACACTCCATCACCTGCTCTCCAAATGGAGGCACAATGCAATTTTCACTTATGAATCTACTGCAAAGCAAATAGCATATGCTGTTTGCCTGCTCCGCAAACACACCCTGAATAACTACCCTGGGTCATGGACTCATTTGTTATTCCTTAATGTGCCACTACTCACCGGGGAACACTAAGGCTGCCACGTGAAACTGCACCGCGATGTGACCGTCATATGTCTAACTGCGGCAGAAAGTCCTCGCCTTAGCTCTGTCACATCTGCGGCGGAGAAATGACAACACGGCGGAGGCGAGAGCCGCGGAAATATTGAAATATATATTAAAGAATTATTTCTCAATGGAAAACAGCAACAACAAAAGTAATAAAAAAGCAATAATGGAAGTGTTGTGTGGGGAAAGCCACTCAGAACAAATCAACATTTATGTGACATCAGTCAGGTTCAGCGGTGGAACTGACGCAATGATTTTCAATTACAAAACACTGATGTGGAGTATTAGTTCCCTTCCCCTCACGAAACACAGGGTCGAGAGAGCGGCTATAAAAACATTTCATTTTAAATAAGCAGCAAGAAAAAGAACGCATTCACAAATATGAGCTGATTAATTCCTGATTTTAACACGTTTTTTCAAAATAGATGCTCTAAATTAAACGTGTTCTTTTCATTAAACACCTTGCTGCTTTAATTGTTCTTGACCAGAACTGATTAAATCTCCCCACATACAGTACGTTTAATAACATGTTGAATGTTCATTAATTATTTATGTATGACGTATTATATTACACTAAATATTCCTTTAGAAACAATGTTGTCTTAACGTTCGGAGGCGACGGAGGTGACTAATGAGGCGTTAACATGACAACTATACAAGCACAGAAATAACATTTATAGCACGTCAGTCCATAACTTGCCCATAATAAAATCTCATCAAATGAGTTTTACCATGTGTTTATGAGTACAGCAAATTAAATACATTCATGCACGTGTTATTGAAAAATGACCAGACAGTGTTGACAAACCATAAGACCCATGTGTTCGACACAGGAGCCTTTTTGTCTCCCCCTCTGTTGACAGCTGCCTCTAGGCCCCAGTTAATACGCATAAATTTACACCTAGAATATAAATATTTCCATTATGAAGCAGCGGTCTTGACACAATATGGCTGTGACAGAATTATTATCAATATTACATGTCTGAATTAGCAAGGAAATTGCCACAATCTGTGTGACCTTCATGTATTAAACACAGGTAGTGAGTGTAAAACTGCTGAGGGTTATTCTTGTTAAAGTGGCGTCTAAGACCTCCTTTAAAATAAAAATCAACTTATGCTGCTTCAGTAATTAGATAATAGTGGACATTTCTCGTATTGCTGCTTATCTTTTATTTATAATGAATTAAACTCTGCATAAAAAATACATGCGCTCACTATGAAGTCATATTATAAACAATTCCTTATGGGACATGTGTTGTAAGAATCAGTGGAGGGGAAATGCCTGTTAGCCATACAGCTGCAAACACCAAAAGCCCACGTAGGCGATAAAAGCTTAATCGTGTCCAACCTGCAGCCATTACACAACAACAAAAAAAAAAAAAAAAAAATCTCTGCGGTAATTTCCCCCTGCTAAGTGATTGTGTTGACCCATCAAAAACAGCACAGTAAGTTTCCGAACCCAAACCCAAGTGTGTATTTCACTAAGAGCGTCATTAGCGGTAGATGACCTATATAGAGGGGACGGCTGCTTGTTACAGTCTAATTCTCACCCTAAATGGTTCGGAAGAAGGGCGGTTCAGCGGGAGATAATGTGTTTGTTATGGACACTAATGATACAGTGGAAGCAAACTAACGACCCACCCTGGGTGTCCCACCGAGTTCAACGGCTTCATCGCTCCCATTCGAGGAAAACTTTGAAAAGTCTTAGGGGCTTCCTTTTCCCATAGAGGGAGGGGGGGGGGGACACAATGAAAAAAAAAAAAAAAAAAAAAAAGAGGATGACACACATGCCTGCTCTTTTGCTCTGTAAAGAGTGAGAGAGGAGGAAAAAAAGCTAAGAGGGTCGTAATAAAACCGTAGTAAAAAACAATAACAACTACCCCAGTGCTTTTATTGATGCTCAGGTGGAGTCAGGACCCGGTAAACAAGCCTGTTAACAGCAAATTGCAGCGGTGACACAATGTTGTTGTATCTTGAACAAATGTTGAACTCATGCATTAAATTAGTGACAGCAGTTAGAAGAATCTACCTCTGTGAATGTACAAAGTCTGGTATGACTCTGATTGTGGAAGGTTTTCACTCTTGAATAGAAGAAAACAATTCATTAGCAGCATCAAATGTGCAAAAGGTGAGAAAATGTGTATAATTATTTGGCCACCTTTTTTAGATGTAATACATTTGCTCTTTTTGCAACCAGTCTCTTTTTGAAAGTTTGCAGCCACTTTTTCTTCTTATATTTCTGTGTAATTCAATGTGCGGGACGACAAGAAGAATCCTGCAGGGCTCTTTTAACTTTGCTTTAATGTGCACATGATGGCTACCCTTTGTATCCTGTGTTCCTTCACAGCTTTGCTTGTGCACATCCTCAGAAATTAATGCTACATGTCCACAAGATGTAATTAAGCCGCAAACAGAAGGGACAGGATGTAAAGAAAAGTCAGACTCTGAACAAGCAGCATCAAGAATAGAGGAAAGGGAAGAGAAACTAATCTACTGTTTTTTCTGCTTTGATCTCAACATTGACAATATAGTCACCTCCTCAAGTGCTACCATGTTTATTATGGTAATAAGCAAAATCCTTCAACCCCTACTCTGATTGTACAAAGTGTTCCTGAACTCATGCATTAATCTCCTTTCTACAATCATGTGTTTGACAAAGTGTTGAACCTCTCTCCATCCTCACTTGTGAACGACTGAGCCTTTCCAGGATGAACCTTTCATACCCGATCATGATACTATCACCTGTTACCAATGAACCTGTTTACCTGTGCACTGATCCAAACAGGTGTTTTTGGATCAGTTCACAACTTTCACAGTCTTTTGTTGCTCCTGTCCCAACTTGTTTGAAACGTGTTGCTGCCGTCAAATTCAGAATAATTTACAAAGATCAATGAAGTTGATGAAAAACATTAAAAGATATTGTCTTTGTACTGTTTTCAATTGGGTATATATCAAAAAGCAAATGATCAGATTCTACTTTATTCATGTTTTACACAGCGTCCCAACTTTTTTGAAATCAGCGTTGTAAATTCTTAGGGAAGATATTCTGCCATGGATGATTGGCCCTGATCTGCCTCTGAGTGCTTATACCTTTAAATCATCCAGGGAAATATGCAAACGACACTCGAGTCGCAGCTGCTTGTGTTGGTAAAAAGCTACTGGAGTACACATCGCAAAAAGAAAATGCACAATGAACAAACCAGCAGACACTGAGGTGATCCCAAGCATCACAATAATCATTATTCCACATTGCAACTAAACCTAGAGAAGAACTGATTTATGTGAGAGCATAGACGACGGATAATAGAAGACAGGATGGAAAGAAAGGATGAGAGATGGTTGCTGGGTAATCAGGAGGGGGAGTCCCTGCTTTGTATGTCAACAGCGTGGCAGCCAAGACGCATAACATCTAGACACATGTCATGGGTCTTGGCAGTGAAGACGGAGACATCAGTGTCCACATGACAGCATGACAGTGCGAGAGAACTCCAGACTCTGGAGGAAGAGAGAAAAGGGAAATGGAGAGAAGGACGAGCAGCAAGATGGAGGAGGGTCACCTTATCTGGAGGTCATCGTGGGTCGAGAGCGAGACAAGGGAGGAAAATCACATGCGGGGTGACTTTGAATAAACATCAGTCATCTGATGTCAACACCTGCTTTATGTCTCCAGATAATTAACTGTCACACGTGTTCCTGTAGGTTTTGACATTTCCATAATCACTCATTTATCATTGCCATTCAAGAGGACATTATCATGGTCAAAGCCATTACAGTAGACAAAGATCTTCTTGCTTGCATAATGGTGAAAATAGGTTTCGTCTGTGACTTTAGAAGAATCAGTTAAAAGGCACTAAAACACAACAACAGTAGTCTGGGAAGCGATGTTCAGGCCCATTGCACAAGACTGCACAGTAAACACAGCAACATAAAGGAGGAAACACTAACCTACTTTATAAATCCTTCAACAAACCGTCTTGGCTCATCAGTGTGTTATCTGGACGGCATCTAATGAGCTCTTAATTTGAGAGTGTCTGCATCATTAACAGGGCCCGCCGTTTGATGCCACAGCTGTCAAACAAGACTTTCATCCTAACATGACGACAGGAAGCGTGTGGCGTTCGTGTGCATATGCAAATGTTAAATGATTATTTATTTGTGGGCAACAAACATGCGTGTGTTGGACGAGATGGAAGAAAAGTAATCGTAATGAATGATTGTGCTGTAAAGTGTTGAGGCAATGGGTGGAAATGTTTGAGACAGGTGAGCACAGAGGGAATCAGAAAGACTTACAGAAGGAGAAATGTGTTTACTATCCCAAACAGGTCTTTAAAAACAGGGCAGTCTGGCGCCCCGGCATCTCCTCCTGGGCAGTCGGCTGTGAAAACAATCAGGATGACCCTCAGCGGGGGCAGCTCGCGAGCGCACGAGCAGTGTCATTCTGTGTAATGACATCAGAGATTGCTACGGGGGCCTGCAGGTGTCAAACATGACTTCAGACAGGGGAGAAGGATTTGTTATACGACGTCCTTTTACAAGACAAACCGGGGGGATTAGTGTTCATCACGTCATAGTGTGATGAACAACACCCATGTCCTTCCATTAGCCTGACCTTGTTAAGTATGTGTTGCGTGATTACACGGTCTGTCGCCATCGCGTGTTTCCACCGTTACCGGCTCCGACGAGTGTTTGCTAAAATCTTCGCAGCTGTTGCTGTGATGTTGTAAGCACTTTTTGTTGTTGGTTACTGTTGTTGTTGTTTCCACTGGAGTGACTTAAAGGCTGCCCGGCTACACTCGCATTCCTGCTCTCTTAAGTGTGAAGCCTCGCCATGTTCAACTCTCTGCCTCTCTCTCTCTCTCTCCCCCCCGCTCTCGCTCACATCCCTGGCTGCTATAATTAGAGTAATTGGAATCAGATGATGCTGGCTTAATTGGAAAGGAATGCAGACGGGGCAACGGGGCTTTTCCGCACGGGAAAATCGGCTGGAAGAGAGTACACGAGACAGTAGGGAGGCACGGCGGAGGACGAGGTCGGCAGTCACGCATTCGGCTGCTCTGGCTTTAATGAAATTGGCAGGATTCTGTCGTAAACACACAAACAAATTACAAGGCCTGATGGAGTCTGAATGCTGTCGTATGTTGGCAGAAGTGGAAGTATGATGTCAGGTAAGGCAACACACGTGAACCGCGTTTGGCATAACATTCAAATTACAGGAGCATGATTTATACGCAGTAATGACTTAAAGCTGAAATTCAATCTCCTCATCTGATGGGAGCTTGGGCTTCAGGTAGAGCGAGGCACAAACATTTCATAGTGAGGGCGAGGAGGCCACGGGGCGATAACGATACATATTGCATGATGAAAGTGGGATACACACTTGCCAACAAAGGGCCAGAATATTAAAGGTTAGAATCCATCGGTAAGAGGGCAAGTTTCATTTAAACTGTGCCAGAAGCAAATTCTCCTTCCAAGTTGAAATAGACTGTAAGAGAGGGGGAGAATGAGAGCACAAGAGAGGGTGAGTAGGAGGCTATAGGCTGGTTTCATTCAGCTTAAAGTCACAGTTGAAAGTCAGCCTGATTGTTTGCTGTTTGTGCTCTGTGGCCACTGATACGTGGGAAGAGTGTTAGATTCCCCGCAGGCGCCGGCGGCTTAATGAAGGAAAGGAGACACACACCTGCTTCAAGAGCCGGGACCTCCTCATCAAACACTGCAGTGGGCCTCCTCATCAAAAGGGGGCAGTGTTGGATATAATGTGTTTTTTTTTTCTGAGTGTGCATGTGTTCTTTGTTTATCTAGTTAAAGAGCTGGAACTGCACGAAGTCAACAGAGGTTGATTTAATTATCCTGACAATCACCGTCTCGGCACAGCTCACTCTCCACCGCCGGAGTTTTGCGGCACGTGTCTGGCGAGTCAAAAAGAGCGGCTCGTTTGTCGGGTTTCAAGCTCTCTATCTCTGGCTACATCTCATTAGCCTTAACACGGGGGTGGTAACCGGGGAGAAAAATGTAAGCACCATCTCGCCGTCTCTCACACTCGTCCTGCCAGTCCGTGTGGGCTCGAAATGTGTGTATGCAGCTCTTTTGTTTTGCCTGCCGCTTGCTGCCGGACTGCTCAGAGCCTTTGTCTTCCTGCGATGCTCCCCAGATCTCAGTTCGTTACAGAGCGTAATTAGCGTGGCGCGAGCGGACTCCCCAGCCGACACACAAAACTCATTAAATTCCACTAGCCTGCTTTTCGCTGGCACACTCTCCTCGCCCCATATTAATCTTCCTTCCAACCCAAACTTTAATTCTCTGAAAAATGTTTATGGGGGGAATAACTGCTTCCGCCTTCACATGCAATAACAGTGTGCTTGTTTATTGTGGCATTTTTTCCCCCTCTTAAATTCAATGCTGCTTTGTAATGTGATCCAAGGTCAGGTCTAATGCGTGTCTGGCTAATCAGATGCAAGGTGCCACCGTGCCTCCCTGATGAGTGCAGCAGGTCGGAGATGAGACCGGTGCACTTTCGTTCTGCCTTTGTCTCCGTCTCTCTGCGTGCCTGCCTGCATCTCCAGACAATGACCAGACTCATTTCCAGACTCCCTCCCGCAGTCTCCCTCACTACTAACAGGGCCACACAAACAAGGTCATTCAGACTGCTGTAAGAGGAAGATGTATCATTTACTGGGAGATGGATGACATGATGTCTCCGCAAAAAGCTTTTATTTTGACCAGAAGTATTACTGCAACCCTCCAGCTCTCTTTCCCCCCCCTCCTCCCCTCTAATTGAACAAGGAGGCAAAAGACAACTGCCACTTTAGCTGCGAAAGGAAATTGCCTCTTCAGTATGATGGAAAATACACAAACCATTGTTGAAAAATGGGTATGTTCGTTCAACAACCTGGCCTAAGATGGCTGAAGACAGATAGAGCAAATTGGAGAGAGCCATCCTTGATGACCTATCTGGCCAATGGTGCAAAGGGCAGTAAACCTCCCGCCATTGCGTTCCATAAAGTTCCTATTTGGTACCATTATACTTCAGATTTTCAGCAATAAAGATCAGTTTAACAGGAGTCAAGCACCAGTTTTCCATGTGCGCCAAATATCAAGTCGTCAGTCTCTGCTAGAGCGTTCAGCAGATCTGACAGCAGACGACAGTGCAGCACAATGCAGTCAAGAACATATATTGTCTTTTCTTTTTAATTCATAGTTTATCTATAATTTTTTTAATCCACAATAGCAGCTTGTTTGACAACTTTGGTCCTGATTGATTGAATTGATTGAAGATCTCAACAACTATTGGCTGGATTGCTATGAAATGTTGTTCATGATTCCGAATTGATGAATTATCCTGACTTTCGATAGCGCCATCATCAGGTCAAACTTTCACATTGAAAATATTAACACCGTCATTGTGGAAGTGTTAGCATGCTAACGTTAAGGACTGCTGTGCCTCAATACATCCTCAAAGAGCTGCTTGCATGGTTTGTTAAAGTGCAGGTATGGATGTAAAGGTGGTAAAAAAAAATGAAATGTCTTTTCATATACTTGATATATATAAGTATTAGATATACTCTCGTTCACACATGCTTGAGTGCAATATTTTTGTCAGTGGTATGAACAAGTTAGACTTTCAAGGACTCCCCCAGACAAGTGCCTGTAAAACTATTTTGCGATCGCCGTAAAAGTTAAAACCCGATCCTGAGAGCGAGTGTAGTGGAGAAATGGTGTCGTACGGTGCAGCATTGTGTGTGGTATGACTTTCAGGTCCACATCGGTGCTGTGGAGGTAGAAAGAGCAGCGATGGAGCCCGGCAGATTGACAGCTCCCGCAGAGCTCTCGGGCCAGACGAGTGCAGCCAGTGCTCCCGTGGGTCCAACACCTGCCAGATGCAGCGGCATGTGAGCGGGTGACGGCGGGGTATCAGAACCCTCGTACCCTCCCTCAGCCATCCCAGAAAGAAAAACCTCACCCGGGCTGGCAGAGAGACAGCTACCACTGGGACTTCCACATCTCTGCCTAGCATTAATTTAACCTGCTTGATGGGTGACCGGCTGCATTAACTTGACATTTGCATGTGCACATCATGTCAGTTGGCAGAGGATACCAGCAAATTAGCGGCGCCATCATAGTGTCACAGTGATTTGCAACGAGTTTTTATAGTCTGTGATTTTTTTTTTTTTTATCATATTATCTTTTCATCACAGAGATGATGCGTTTTTAATTAGCCATAGAATTATCTGTATCATGAGCGGTGACCTTGAAAGGGCAGAGGCTGATAACAGAGTTGAAAAATGAAGTAGTATTAAGTAGAAGAGACTAGAGGAGCAGAAAGTAAACACAGCTGAACAATGTTCTCGGCACACAGCCTATAATCATCTAAATCTACATCAACTGAGACATCAAAGCAAATATCGAAGAAAAAAAAAGAAGTCCAGACTCCAGGATATGAACTTCCACGGCTCCCATGGCTCCTGTTCCCAAGTCAAGTCCATTCAGTCCCATTAGTAAACTGCAGGTCTCGCTAATGTCTAAAGCTATCCAGGCAGGTAGCAGTCCCCAGTTATGATAATGGTTTCACCCAGCTCTTTGAAGCAACGCTGGCCGTAATGGCGTCTGAAGAGAGCGATTGCGGGGTACAACCCTCCAGGGACTCATTAGCGAGGAGCGGGGCTATGTGAAGAAGGCCGCGAATGTGATAGTGCAGTGAGAAACAGTGTGGGTTTTTTCTTACTACTGTTTTCCTTTGCAAAAAAAAAATAAAAATAAAAAAATACACAGGGGTGTGGAGCTGTAAGAGGGCAGGCTGGGACAAACTGGTGGACTGTGCTTGTGTTGTGGGCAGCAGTAGTTGGCAGGGACGCGAGAGGGCTGAAGTGGCACCATAAGACCCAGGAGGGAAGCCTGGATAGAAAGAATGTGATGCGTTGGCAGGGTGCAAAAGAGACGTGGAGAGAGAGAGAGAGAGAGAGAGAGAGAGAGAGAGAGAGGAGAGTGGGAGTGGGGAGGCAGGATAGCCATGGGATGCTGTCTTTTAGCTCCGAGCTCCGAGCTCGCAGCAGGATTCAGAGCAGGGGGCCATCACAGATGCGCTGGGACTGCACATGCTGACAAGTACATTAGACTTTGACTCCTGTTACGTCAATCTGATCTGTGATGACACTGTAACCATGACAGGTGGCTGCTGCCTGCCTGGATAAGAGCAGGACATCTTGAAATCTAACAATTTCCTACTGGACTGCAGTGAATTTGGAAAAAAGGCTCTGAAAAAATTGGTCATAGGCAAGTTTTCTCCTTACACATCACCAATAGTAGGAACGCTGTAAATTCAAAATGGATCATGCAGCGCCTAGAAAGAACATATCATAACCAGATGCTCACCCCTACAATCCCCTTTTCAACACACTAAACTTGTACCGCCCGCAAAAACGAATTCCAAATAACAGTTTAATATGGCGATTTTGTTAATCAGCTCTACCTGCTGTTCAGACTAAGTTACTATAGTTCATCATCATGTCAAATATCTCCCAATAAAATTTTGATATTGTTTTTGCCTTAGCCTGTGTCACCACATTTCATCAGCTTCAATTGACCCAAATCCATACAAATGACTAAAAAGACATTCATGAATCCATGTTTCATCCCCATTTTGTCACATGCAAAGAAAAAAAGTTAAAAAAAAAAAAAAAAAAAAAAAAAAAAGAAGAAGTCAGCAGTGCAGAAAGTGCCGGAGCGTGAGGTGTTCGTTAACTGGAAGATCTCTTCCTTTAAAAAGACCCCCAGCATTTACATTCCCCTAAACCCTTGGCTTTCATGCCAAGCCTGCTTTCAATATCAAAGCTCCTTTTGAGAGCCTCTGGTGGAATGATAACAGAGAGAAGGGGACTTTAGTGAAAATGTAAGATCTTGAAAAGAGAGAGAGAGATGAGGAGAAGAGAGGAAGAGAGACAGAGGGGGAGGGTGGGAGATGGGAAGACAGCATATCAATCACTCCTTTAACTGACACAAGGATTCTGAAGTGAGGTGGGTTTTTTTTTTTTTTAAGTCTTTTTTTAAACATGCAGGAAAATGTGAACATGATGCCGAGAGTGTGATAAAACATCATTAGGCATCCATGAAAGAGGCTCCGACTTTTTGGCGACAATAGGATCCTCCTGTCAGACACGTTGAGGATTACACTCAGGCTGAAATGACTTGTTAAGGGAGAAGGAAGCGTCTCTTTTTTTGTCCTTTGCATGACATGTGTATGCTTGTATGTGTGTGTGTGTGTGTGTGTTTTTTGAACATGAGTGTGCTGGCATACGTTGTGCGTCTTGCAGGAATGTGCGCCGGCTGACTGCACCTGGAAGCTGTTTGAGATAAACCTAGGCTGTTACGGATTACTTGAGACGGTGCAACATGTACTGCAATCTGAGTACACATGTATGCATTTGTGTGTGTGTGTGTGAAAGTGTGTGGTCTGTAAAACTTCATTTATATGTGCATATGTTCAGGTATTAAAGTAGATGCATAAAGAATATAAAACAAGGCACATAACCCGTACCAGAAAACAAAGTAATTGCAGGCTGTAAATAAGGCAAAACACTGACAACACTCCAGTGAAGACTTATTATTTTTCATGGGGACCGAGTAGTTTTGGATTGGGGGAAAAAAAAAGAAGAGAGAATCCATGTTTACCGCCTGCGTTGATGAAAGAGATTTTTGCTTTGTATCATATTACAAATGCGACTTCATTCGTCAGGCTGTTGGTGCTGTGTTTGTCTCTGTATCCTCTGAGTCAAACGCAGAACAACTGCTGTTAGACACAAGCAGCTATGCGACCACGCGGCTGTGTTTTGCTTTTTGCTTCAGTTTCTGTTCTAATCCACTTTGTTCTACTCGGTCCTGTCCAATCTGATCTTGTTTTGCTTCAATCTAGCCTACGCTCTTGCTCTCTTATTAGCCGGGTTCAAGTCAAATCAGTTTTATATTTATAGGCCAAAAGCTCAGAGGGCTTCACAATCTGTACGGCACGCAGCGTTCTCTATCCTGAGATGGAGAAAAAAAAAAAAAAAGTTGAATAAAAGCAAAGAAACCTCAGGGACAGCAACAGAGGAGGGATGGCTCTTCCAGCACAGACTGACATGTAATACTGTAGGTACAGCAGTAGCAGTAATAGAAAAACAATATGGAGAAACAGAATCACAATATTACGCCTGCAATAACAGATTTTCTTGTGGGAGTTGGGAACAAGTTGCAAACACGACATGCAGCGCCATCAAATTCTGTGTTTATATGGTGAACTTTTGAGCAAACAGTTCCCTCTTTACACATCCAGCAGATAATAATAATAATAATAATGATAATAATTATTTATTTAGTTAATAAGTCCTTTCACAATAAAAGCATACAATAAAAGTGAATAAGATATTGAGCATACAATGTAAGCAAGATAAAATTATTTCAATAATGACGCCAAATATCATCTAATAACAAAAGCCATATCATAAAAGTGAGTCTTAAGAAGAGATTTAAAGGAGGAAACTGACTTTGCCTGCCACTTTGACAGGTCACCATTAGCAGGATCCTGTCAGAGGATCTCAAGCAGTGGTCAGGCTCAGAGGGAGTCACCAAATCACAGATGGTAGACAGGAGTCAGACCGTTCACGGCTTTAAAAACAGGTAGTAAAATCTTAAAATCAATACTGTAATTCTGGCTTGAAGACACCTTTCTGGCCACATAATGAAGGATAAAAGTCCAATATTCACTCTTCTGTATCTGGCTCTTTAGCTGCTAAATGCTCCACCATGTTCACCAGCTAGTCGCCAACCTGTCTGTAATAATAACAAAAACTAAAATACAAGCCAACAGAAAGTGCAATAACTTCCTCGTTCGCTACAGACGTTTGTTGCATGTGTGTGTTTGCTGCTGCGTGACCTCTCTGCTGCATTTTGGCACCAGGGGGCACGAGGGAGGAAACGTGCCCTCCCTTCCTGTCTCCCTCCGTTCTTGTCATCATCACTCACTCCCACGCTGTAAACATCACCCTGCAGGTTGTGACACTGATGAGGGGTGCCCCCTTTCAACCCGGGGAAGCTCACCACAACAGGGGACTTTATGTGTGATGGTGTGTGTGCATGCATGAGAGACTGGGATCGTCGCAGTGTTTTCACATATATGTTCTTTCCAATCGCCGTTTTATTTACGTGGAAGTTAGATTTTTTAAAAATGCAACAAAGCCTCTAAATACAACAAAAGTGTACTAAAAAGGAGAAAAATAATGAACAGGAAACAAACGCCCTGTGTCAGCAGTTTGGCTTACTTTTCTAAACCAACAAATTGAGCCCAGCAATAAGCTGCTCTCTTCCAACCATCCAATCCTCTCTCCCCTGGAGAGTTCTCCATAGGACCTCCACACAGATAATGACTTCTCCTGCCTCTCTTTTTCTCTCTGCTTCTAACAGTTCCTGTGCCAGCAGAGGTGGTTTGCCCCCATCGTGGTCCCTGGCTTCCTGGATACTTCCTGGAAAGCCCTGGATAACCGGGCAGGTCTGAAGGGCTCCGATGTCAGCGGGGGCCACAGCCCACCGTGAAGGACTTTTATTTGAAGGCAAATCGGTGAAACTTTCCCCGGCTCTTCAAAGGGATTAATCGCCCTGTTCTCTTTCTGTAACTACTTTCTTGTCATTTTCTTTCTTCCTGTCTTTCTCTTTTGCTTTTTTCTGCTTTCACCTCTCTCTGTTATTCGAGCCATGTGGATGCTTACTCTAATGCTCGGGGACTTAACATCTGATTTTAAGCTCAGACTATTTCAGCTCCTGTTTTTCTCCACCCTACATCTAGTGCTCCCGCTGTACACACACACACACACACACACACACACACACACACAGTCTGCAGACGAGAAGTGAAAACCACGAGAAGTCTGTCAATTTTCTGCAAAAAGAAAAAAAACCCACAAACAACAAATAGAGTATCAGAATCAGACACAGTACCTCCTGAAGCGACGCAATGGCAATTTTCTTCTTTTGTGTTTCTGACAGGCTGTATACCCAGGAGGGAAAAAGTGGAGGTTTCCCTTTGGGAGAGAGTTAACGACATGCTCGAGGCTTTTCAAATGGAGGGGAGGCCTGGCATGTGCCACTGTAAACAAGCCCAAATGCTGGGAAGTACAGTGAGCGAGCGGTGCCCCGAGTAAAGCCGCTCCAACATGACACACAGCTTTTGATGTGCCGGCCAAGTTTGTATTCTCGACCACGACGACACTTACCCAGTCAGTCGTACACAAACTCGCTCGCCCCCACAAGAAAACACACACACACAAGCGCATACAAAACCAGCATGTAACATGAACAGATGCATGCCGTGTAGTTGTGCAACTGGTGTGGGTTCGCTCACATAAAACACAGCACGGGCATAAACACACACAACTCCGCCCTGCATAATCACTGCATGGCTGCTGCTTCCCCTTTAGACCCATCAATCAACACTATTCTCAGTCTCGACTGTTTTGCCACCACTGGCCTGGCAGCCCGCCGCTGGCATCCTAACGGAGTGTTTTTCCATGGTGCCACCGGTACATGCTGCACTTTTTTCCATTTAAAAATGGATGGCGGAGTGTTATAGAAGTGACACATTTCATATTACAGGGCTTGGTGGCGAATATTAAAAAGTCGGAGTTAAAAATCTAAGAAAGTAATCAGAAACATGACAAATAAAGCTATTGGATGATTCTCCTTATGGGGGACTTCAGCAAATATATCACCATGGCAGGTACCAGCCACTCTGGGATTTGTCCAAACTAAACAAGGGGGCCAAGAAAACTGCTGGGGGTTGCATTTAATACGTTTTCTCCACCATCTACACCATCTCCCTCCATCCACATCCAATTCGCCTCCCCTCTGGCAGTGGGTATATAGAAAACTTGCCTCGACCAAAACATGATGAGCCTACAAATCTCCTGCGGCTGACAGAGGGAGATGTCTGGCGTCCTGTGTAGGAGGAGACCAAGATTTGATTACACTCTGTCACAGAGCTCTTGGATGAAAAACACAGACCTCCGCCAGAGCCAAAATGGCGTCTGGGCTGAGAGAACAGGCCTCACGCTGTGACTTGGAGCGTAATCCAAAGCATAGTGATGGATAAACCAAGGAGCATGGGCCGTTCAAAGACGCCACAAAGTGAAATGCGAACTCAAAAATACAAAAACACTGTGCATCTCCTTTATGCCTGCAGCTCTGGGTCATAACCTTTTCATCCATCCTTTCCCTTATTTATTATTTATTTTAACTTAGATGAAGCTTACACATGGTAAAGTTTACACTCGTCTGCATGTTCCGGGAACGAGGCTTATATTAAAGGGCATTCTGCCAACAGAAGTTTTCCTATCAGTCAACAAGTTTTAGAGTGAGACAGTGAAGCAAAATTAAGCTGAGAAGAAATTAGAAAAGGTACATTAACTTACATGGTTATGCAATAAATGAGAAACTGTAGTTTGATATACCTTGCTGAAGATGTTTTCTAGCTCAGGAGTGAGAGTTTTAATCACACTGTCCTGCAACATTATGGTCGTACTTAGGAGCAGGGTCATTTGTGTCATAAGGAACTTGTGTCATATGTCTGCCTCACAGGGTCTAATGAGAGCAAGGTGCATCTATCGCATGGAAAAGTACTACCTATGTACAACAGCAATGCATGACTAAAAAATCTCACTGAAAAGAGTTTTACAACACAATTTTCAGCTGTTAGCTTTGATGTTCATCAGTAAGAATTTGTGAGGCGCCAAATTCCTGTCGGAGGGAAAACTTTTTTTTTTTATGTTTGAACTTTTGAGAATTGAATATCCATATAACTTCTAAGCAAAGACGACTCTTGAGCCACACATTCCTAATCTTTGATATACAGTACATAACATCTCAGACAGACAGTTACAGTATGTAAATCAATTCTGCCCGCTTGTACAGATCATTTTCTGGCTGCCACTGGCGGAGCTCAGAGCAGTGACCATCTGGTTTCCCTGTGTTTACTTCTCTCTGGGTTCAGTTTAAGTAGTACAGCCAGATTTCACTGGGAGACACCACAGACAGGCCGGCTTTAAATCTCCACATCCGAGCCTGTCGCGGACACATGTGTGAGTGTGTTTGCGTGTGTGTGTTTGTGTCAGTGTCCATCTGTGTGTATTTAGATCACAGGATCCAGTGAAAGACCAAATTTAGCTTTAAGGACATCCTCCTTGCTGGTTCTGCTCTGCATGGCTCAGTCCCACATCCTTTAAATGAGAATTCACCCATATTTCTGTTCAGATTTAAGATGTTCTGAACTATCTGCCAGAGAAAATGCACGCATGCCTGCACTTGCATGAACACACACATATGCACAAACACATGAATCATCGCTGCTTTCCATCGTTGGATTGAGTTAGTGGGATTAAAATACATCATTTTGGTAATTAAAATAGCAGATGTTTCCACAGCCAGCCACGTTAGCTGGATTAGCCAGGCTGCAGCGTGGATCCCAGGAAGTGCAGGACAAGGTCAGCCTGCCAACCTGCCATGTGATGTGATGCCTCTGTCTGACAGCGGATGATACACACACCCAGCTGTTTGGGTGCGGCGCGCCGTAGGGAGGTGGAGGCGGACGGAGGAAGGGAAGAAAGGGAGGGAATGAAAGGGCCAGCAAAAGGCCGAGACGGAGATGATGGAAAAACAGTTGATGAAAGGAAGAAAGAAAATTATGAAGATGAAAGTGAGGAGGGGAGGAGGGGCAGGAGGGTAATAGTTGCACGTCTGGCTGAGGGAGTGGTGTACTAGGGAATTCAAAAACATATAAATAGATCATCAAAAGCATCCATAAATCCTTAGTTGGAGGCCAAGGTCACAATACGGCATCGGCGCTGCAGAGGGGTGCAGGTGCAGCGATACAGCGTTAAGAGTCACAAGGTCACTGATAGTAAGAACCTTGACATGATAATAGAGCCTGGAGAAAATCTGATGAAAGAACGCATCAGGATTCATGAACCCATCGCGGCGACGTCTGTAACACTTAAGAGGAGCACGACACTCCACAACAACTGCAATCTAAAGAAATGTTAAGGCTTCTTCGCATTCTAGATGAGAATGAGATAACTGTCAATACAAGGCTCTGCCATCCAAATGAAATGTGCCTCTATTAAGTGGGACCTGAAGGATCTGCTCACTTACGCCGGGTTCACATTCTGTGTTATTATGTGTGCTACCTCAAGTGCTTCTTGTGAGGAGGACTGAAAGCGTGCAGCATATCTGTTATCTCTTGCATGTGATTCCTAGTTTAGCTTTCTGCAGATCTATTTGACAATAACTAGAATCTATCTCCCTGCCAAATTAGCTGTGGCCATTAATCATGACTGGTTGGCAGAGAGAAACATGCATACCTTCATTCAGGACTTTCTTTTTTTTTTGAGGACGTTTTCCAACTTTTTGTGGAAAGCAGTGACACTTTTTTGTCAATCAGAAAGAGTGAGTGACACAAAAAGCAGACAGACAGACAGACAGAAAGGCAACAGGAAAAGAATTTGAGGCACCAGAGGGCCTGGTACGATGGCGTTGGCCACAGAGGCCTAATAATTGGTCGGGCATGACGGAAAGTCGAGACCCCGCCAGCCTGCTGATGATGAGGTCATGGGACTGGGGAGCGAGTGGGCAGCCAGTTAGTCATGATTTTGGCTCATCCATCAAAGTTGTTAAGAGAATAAATCTAAACTGACAGCCGTCATCGTCGAACTTGAGCAGCGTGTGTCTGGCCAGCACAGTCCGGGCAATAAGGTGTGCAAGGTTTAATGTGTTTAAAGCTTTGTGAGCTGAGAGAGAGACAGAGAGCGAGTTCAGCTGGGGATGTTATTTTACATGGTGCAGTAATTCCAGCTAATGGCAACCATTAGGATTGTGTTTATTTACTGAGAAAAATTAAGATAAGATTAAGAGGCTGCAGCTCCCTTTTTTTTTTATAGGTCTTTACCATCTGTCTCCTTCTATATGAATGTTTGTGTCATGGCTATTTTTCCTTTCCTTCCAATCTCCCTTCCTCTTGTTGCTTTCTGTCCTGAGGACAGGCCTGAGGGGCCGCTATCGCCAAACTAATATGGCTGCCCAGTCCTAAAAATCAAGACCGAAAAACTCCGAGACATAATCGCTATAAAACTCCGCTGTGTGAGGCCCCTTGTGAGAGTTCATCAGCTTCTGAGCATTCAAGTGGAGAATGTATCATTTATAGATGGTGCTTAGGAGGCGCTGAAGTCTCCCAAGGCCGTTAAAGTCTAAACAAAGAAGATGAGGTGCCGGCGTCCCAGAGGACATACGACGCCGGCACCAGCGTGTCATCCAGGCGCAAAGTGTTGTCTAAAAAGGTTGAAGGCTCTATCAGCACAGCCGGGGCCGAGGGAATTGAACTCTCAACCCCTCTGGTAATTTTGTGAAGTATGCAGCATGATGACTGCAGTGCGTCGCTGACCAAAAATGTCACCCTGCCCTTTCCTCTTGTCAGAAAGAGCCTGTCAGAGACCTGGAGGCACTAACTAATTACTGTTGCCTGTGCCGGATAGGGGACACGGAGGGGGTGTGTATGCCCCTGTGTGTGTCCCTTGAATGCTTTGTGTAAAAATGTGTGTGTGTGTGTACTTCTAAATGACAAAGCGCTGCTTCTGTAAGGTCAGGCTCAACTTGCGTATCAGCTCCTCAGTGAGATGACAAGCAGACATGCAACAAACAAGTCAGGCGACCAGCCCTCACGAGCTGTGACGGGCGGAGAAAGTGGAGGTAAGTGGGAGTAAACATGGTGTTTATTTACAGGATGAGAGAGACTGGAACCCACACGTACACAAACATAGAAAACTAAATGCCACTTTTAATAGACTTGAGCTTCACTGAAATGAATCCCTCATTCTATCAGTTCATCAAATGATTGAGCTCAAAGGAAAATCCCTGTATTTTAAGGGTGTAGCTTCCTTGAGGAAGACAATGAACCCTACAGGGCTCATGATGTGTTTATGTGAGGGTAAATGATTGAGGCTGCTTTGGACAAAAGCATCGGCCAAATGACTCAACTATCGACACGGGTCTTATTATATTTTTCTTGATTGTGATGTGAACATTTTACCCACCACCTCCTTTGTTAAGATTAAGGGAAATGACGAGTTTGTAAAAAATTTCATCCCCTCAATTCTATTCTTTAATTTCCTTAAAAGGTAGAAAAGGTAGGTAGGAAAAGGTAGGAAATCCATGTAGCTGATTTTGCAAATGGTGCTAGCTGAGTTAAATAAGGTGGTGAGTAATATTTTATCATGATCAATAATTAAATTGGGCGAAAGTATCAATCAATTCTCGTTGATTAGGTTCTCTAGAATAACATCTGTACCACTTTAGTTTTGTGAAGAATGACACTGAATGACTAACTTGTATTTGTCCATCCCTATACCGAAGGCAATAAATAAATAAATAAATAAATAAACAAAACACCATCATCTAATAATACACAGCCACCACAGGCTACACCTGCTTCAGTATTCAAACTGTGCTTCAGACCTCTCTGGCAGAAGTATCGAGTCATCAGCAAGTTATCAGCCTATGTGGACAGAGAGCTTCATTAGCACAAACACTGCATGCCAGCTAACGCGGCATAATTTTACACCCCCGCTCAACCCCTGTGTGTGTGCTCCTGCGAGCGTGTGTGTGTGTGTCATCTTCAAGTGTGTCTCTAAATGTGTGTGTGGGTAGGGATGAAGTGGATGGATCTAATCTCACCCAGCTTCACATATGTGGATAAAAGAAGTTAACTTATGGTTTGAGCCTTGAATAAAAGTTGACAATGTTAATTCAAATTGTACTGCACAGTATTTGATACCAAAAAGCTGCAGGTTATGATCAGATAGAGACTTTTATTGGATTTATTTTTGCAAACATTGGCGCCTCATGATAACTATTTCACTTTACTTCTCTCATGATTTATGCAGAGTGACATGTTTGAATATGACTCATTTTGTGTTGGTGTGCAAAGCTACTGTATGTGGTACTTGAAGTTGGCAGGCCAAGATGATTTAGGAGTGTTTGTGTGTGTGTGTGTGTGTGTGTGTGTGTGTGTTACGGGAGGAGAGGCATGCTAGTCAGCAGAACAGGACTGCGGCTCGGTGTTTGCCCCGCAATGTGTTTAATGGGCCCTCCACACATAGCGCCTCCCTGGTGAGAATGATGCTAATTACTGTACAGCACCTTGCCACACTCTCCTGCTGCTCCACGCACGCACACACCTGCAGATGTACACACACGCATGGGCGCGCAAAGTGATGCACGCAAACGGCAAGGATAGCCCGCAAAGATCCACGTGAGTAAGCAGGCAGAATGCAAATGCAACCACGAGCAAATAAGCTGGCACTCGACGAGGCATGCACATGTATTCATAGACACACGCGCGCACACAAAAACACACACTCCAAAAGAAAGAAAAAAAGCGAGGACACAATACTCAGCACATTTCCGCCCTCAGCCCACTATTTCATTGCTCTCCCATCTCACTTCACGGCGAGCTTCTTCTCCCTCCTCTCTTCACAAACATAACCTCCACTTTTTCTCCTCTCTCCACCTTAATTCTTCTTTGTTCTTCCCGGACACATATTTGCCCATCCTCTCATCTTTCCCACCCTCTGCCTCCAACATCACAACTCCTACTTCTTTCCCACTGTTTGCCTCCTGGAGATAACTCTTTGACCCATCGCGTAAACATCACCTCATCACCCTGACCCCCGACACGGTTTCCAGGATTATCCGAGTTCACAGGTCACGCCCGCGCATTGATCCAGGCGGAAGCGGATCAACATCTTCAGTCATGTTAGCTCGGCTTCTCCGCGATGACTTTGCCTTGAAGTCGAACCAAGCAACCATTAAAAGCTTCTTATTCAAATGGGTGCAGTCAGGCAGACTGTGCGGGCTTGTGTGGACATATATGTGTGTATACTGTAACCGTATGAGCAACTGTGTGTGTGTGCGTGCATATCATGCGCCCATCTGAGTGTTCGGAAGTGTGTGCGTCACCGAGAGTGATACACACATGCACACACACACACACACACACACATACTAATGGGATGCAGAAAGCGGTACGGGCCTTTAAGAGAGGGTATGGGTGAGTGTGTGCTGTCCACGACTGCAATCAATTACAAAGCGTTGGGGCTGCATGTTCTAATCAGAGGCATAAATGTCAGCTCCTTTCCCCCGCACACGCCTCCATTTGCATCCATTAATGCAGCGGGAGAAGGAAAGAGCGTGAGAGCAAGTGAAAGAAAGAGAGAGAGAGAGAGAGAGAGAGACGCTGCCTTGTGTTTCATATGGAGGAGGTGAGAGCAGGCGGGATGGTGAAAAACAGGGCAGGATAAAAGACAGCTAAGCAGCGATAAGCCATCAACCAGGTAAAGTGGAGGGACACTATATGGCCAGAAGTATGTTGGTCATAAAGAAATTCTCTTCCCAGTTTGATGTAGAAGGACATGACTAGTCTGCACAGAGCACTGACCTCAACCCCATCCAACACCTCTGGAATGAATTGCAATGACGGACGCGAGCCAAGGCTTCACAAAGGCGATTTATGGGCTCCTCTTACACGCAGGTCGCAAATGGTTGCAGCTTCACATTTTGCAGGTTTGTGGCAAAATTGCAGATACATTTGCGTGTCCGAAAGGGGTCTCGCACGTTCATGCATTGGTCACGTATGGCATTTGTTTAGATAGGAGAGAAAGTGATGTGATGTTGCAAATCACAACTTGGTGAAATGCCCCGCCTCATTAATGCTCTTGTGGCTGAATGGGAGCAAAACTCTGAAGCCAAGGTTTTCAAATCAAATGTTATTTGAATGAGATGTTCAATAATTACATATGGATGTAATGTTTGGGTTTCCACATGTTTCTGGTCATATTTTCACATGGCTGGACAGGAGGTAGGTGAGAAAATGTTTTATTTTAACCTTTAAATTCGAGCCGCTTAATGTAGTAGTGAGTATGTTTGAGGTGAAGACTTTCTGTGCATCACTGTAAAACATATACAAGGTGGGAGGGAAAAGAATAGGGGATCAATGATTAGAAAAGGAAAGGCAACAAAAACACAGAATAAAAAAGGGGAGGGTAAGGCCTGAGGGCAGAGGCCCATTACTACGGCCCCTCTCCTTTCTGGAGCGTATGAGAAGAGGGATGGAGTACCCGGCGCAAAAAAACCCAGACAGACAGATGATGGAGCAGCAGCTGTGATAGCAATTAGAGCCTTATGTATTAAACATACCTTTGTAGAGAGCAACGAGAGGAGAGAGGAGAGGAAGAGAGGGAAATGGAGAAAAGGAGCGGGGTGAATAGTAGCCAGCGGAGCATCTGAATCATATCTCTTCCTCTCTTCCTTCCTCTCTCCCTCCTCCCCTTGCCTCCCTAAACAGCAAAACAGTGAAAGCTATTCCCCTCGCTGCTGTACGGCATCTCGAAAGGTTCCAAAGTGATTAAAAGTCTGACAGAGGACACTTGTATACATCCGCACAGCATGTAAACAGCTAACCCTCCCCGGCGCTGGCTACTGCGTCGGCTCCCTCTCTTCCTGCCTCTTCCCGAGCTTGCAGCCGGAGAAAAGGCAGCGGGTTCACATGTCTCGCCGCGCAGCTCCTCTCCATCCTTTTGAAGACTAATCGACCCTTCACTTGAGCCTAATTGATGTTGCATCGGTGAGCACTGGCTCTTGGATTATTCAGTCAAACATGTTTAACTGGTTCCCAGGCTACAGGCTGGAAAAACATCTTGACTGTAATATATTGCCAATATGCAGCAGACGAGATGCGTGTACTTCGTCATTATAAAAACACAAGGTTTTGGCCGCGTGAAATACGGCAATCTCCTGTGTAAAACACACACATTATGCTGGCTGCGACCAAGAATAACTGTTAGAGAGGTGGTGATGTAAATAATAAAATTAATAATATAGTTGCTTTAAGTTACATTTGATTTTTACTCCTTTAACTTAGCTTCTTTAATACATTTTGTTACTTTGTTAATCCTGATGAAAGCCAGCAATTAAACAGTAAAAAAGTTACTGTTAAATATTATTATTGCTGAAAAAAATATAGATGTCAATATTCAAGGCTACACAAAAGCATCGCCGCTGTTAGCTCCTTTTTGATTGACACCCTAATTCACATGTGCTGCCTTGTTTGCAGCGTGCTTGATGGAAGGGCCATATGTTTTATGAGATGAGGTTATTCATAGGTTGTTGTGTTAACCAGGAACACTGTTGAACCTGTCACTTCCTCTTGAGCTGACAAGCTTTATTAGAGGAAGGGGAGGAAGCTCCTGTTTATTCATGCTCGGTCTACGGCACGCGGCGTGTGTCAAACAAGATCCACCATGCATAAGCTTGTTACATTTGTTCAACTGGTGCCGTATTGGTACAATGGCTTTAGTCAGTCAGTTGTGATGGAATCAGATTTGTTCCTGAGAAGAAGTGTGTGGGAGAACAGGGACACATGCCACAATATTGTGAGAAGGCTGATTGCCAGCACTCTAAAAAAAAAAAAAAAAAAAAAAGGGTGATTGCTCACTTATGGATCCTTGCTGTGGTATCACAACAAGAAGCCTTTTCTACGGACGCCCGACTGTCACCCGCAAATAAGCATATGGCTGAACGGAGAAACAATTCTCCCTGAGCACAGTCGCGCACATACACACATGCAGAAAACAGACACACTTCAAAACCCCATTCTGTTTGGCTGTTGTTTTTGTCAGTTTACAACCTAAACCCCCCCATTGTTGAATTAACCGCGGAGAGAGGGGTGGGTGGCTGGAGCCACAGTGCCAGGGCTACGCTGGCCCAGAAAAAAGCCACAACACAAACTAACTCTTGGCAGGGGATGGAGAGGCAGTATTTTTCCAAAAGCTGATTACCTTCCCTCCCCCAGTGCTCCCTCTCTCTCCCCTCTCTCACTTTCTCTCTCTCTCTCTGAGACAAGCTGTTCCCTTGGCAGCTGTTTCGACAATGCAGATCCCCGAGCGCAGGGGGAGGCTGGAGTGTATATGTATGTGTATGCGTCCGTGTGATGGGGTGGGGGTTCACTAATTCAGGAACCCTCCACATGCAAATCAGCACGGAAACATGCCAGGATTTTTTTTTTTTTTTTTTTTTTTCTCTCCGAGGCCCCGGGATGCTGAAACTGAGCACGATTAGCACTCAACACCGGTGTCAGATGCCGGAAACCCCACGCTTTCTGAGGGCTCGGCCTTTTGTTGGAGCCCCTTCCGTTCGATGGCTGGCCCCATAGTCGTGTTTTTCCAGGTGTAAGCTCTCCTAGCGTTCACCCCACCGGTTACACCAGGTTTTGTCGGCCTAGTCGACATCGCAGCGAAGGATTATCGGAAAATCCTCCAGACCGTCCTTCGCAGTCCCGATTGCCTACATGCAGATGTGATATTAAATTAATGTGCAATCTTATTCCATTTTTTTATACACTTACCATGTGTGCTGAAAAACACGGGCAAAAATAACAAACTAGGCTATCCTGGCAGGACTCATTAGAGGACAGATGATACTTCTCTACCTAAAACATGAGTCAGATGTGGCTGGGGAGCCCATGGGCAGGAAACAAACACATCATAATCCTCCTCTGTAATTGGGCAAATGAGAGATGTTGCCATTGGACAATGGCGCTGAAACAGATGGCAAGAGAGAAGCGATGTAAACCTCCCACCACCACTGGCCCGGCTTTCTCTCCTTCACAGTATTTGCTCCAAAAGGTAGAGAGGCAGGCATCATTTCAACAACCCCTACGGATTGTCTGTCTCTTTCTGTCTTACACACATAAACACACACACGCTTCCACCAAAAGCGAATCCCTCTTGTCTCCCATCAAAGCACCTTTTCCTCTAAGACCCCCCAACGAGCGTGCTCGCTAAGAGCCCTCCTTTGAGCCCCTAATGCACGGGCAATCAGATTAGGGCCGTCGATGTAAGCCTTGAATTACTCACGCTATGACTTGATTGGCCAATAATTTGATTGGAGTCACATCTCTACTTCCCCTGGTTCTTCAGATCCCATCTTCCCCCCCCAGTTCCCTTCTTCTCCTTCCTCTCCTCCCCGTCTCCCTCTCACTTGAGGCAACAACAACAAGTCTGGCTGTCAGCTTTTGAGGCAGCGTGACCATTTTCCGCGGGGATCACAAAACTGACTTATCGAGGGAAAAGAAGGCGTCTTACTGTAAGTCAGATCCAACGTTGTAAACCATGAAACAAAAACATGTAATTCTCTTGTGATGGCATGGCACCGAATGACCTTTGTGTTACTATAAAATACCACTTATCATGAAAACTCTGGTAATAATATAACATTGATAACCAGATATTGATGGACAGCAAAAATAAAGCTTAAACTGCGAAGTTATGTTTAAATATTTTTTCACTGTAAATACAAGACAGTCAACTGAGTTCATTCTTGCCAATAATTGTTGTATGGATTATGGGTGTTTATTGGCCTCCCCGGAAAAACAATACAATCTAATAATAATGACAAAACACAATCTAAAGCTCACGAAGCCAATAATTATGTGTGATTGTATGGCATAGAGTCAGACCACATAGGGATTAACACCATTACAGATGGCAGCAGGTAATTTACATTTTCATTCAGAGTTGACATACTGCAAATGTAAAGATGTGAATTCATGAAGCAGCTAACATAGGGTGGTGTGCAGTGTTATCAACATATGGAGAAATCAGTGCAGAGGTGTAAATTTGTCCTTCTAGCAGATGAGCCAGACATGATGAAAGTGAACTAAACTTGATTAAACATTACACAAGGCAGAAACATGTAGGTTTTCCAGCCAATCAGTGATTCAGTTCATTAATTAAATGTGCAGAGCATGTGGAAAAAGCTGCCTCACGAAAAAGCAGATGCGTGAAGCTTAATTAAAGGTTAAAGGTGTGTGTTTTCCAATAACAAAGGCAGTAACAGGGAAGAGACTCCAACATGAGCACCTGTTGATCATAGAAACACCGATCAGGTATCATCATCTACAACTTATTTGAAAGTAAGTATAAGTAAGTATCAATAGTGATTTTATAATTTTATTGATATAGAGCCAAATCATGACATGACAACATAACAATAATAATAAGAAGAAGAAGAAGAGAAGAAGAAGAAGATGTTGATTTAGTTGAGAACTAACTCTGCATGAAATGACTATGTTTGATATGACATTTGCTTTTTCTTTCAATAAATGAACCAAATGTTAAAATATCACAGCTGAAACCCTTGTTGAACTCTTTCTTCAGATGAAGAGACTTTTCCAGAAAAACGACCGTGAATGACTTTTTCCAGCAATATTACATGACCCATGATGATTACAATTATTCATGTTTTCGTGGAAAACCCATTTACAAAAGGTGAAGTTCTAGGAAAGGACGCTTCTCGCTCTATGAAAAACTAAAACCACGCTTCCTCTTGAGTTTGGGCTGTTCCTGAATACGGTCGGCTCAAATCAAGGTGCAGTCGGTCCAGATAGGGAGTGATGTGACAGAGGGAACAAAAGCAGCCCTATATGTTAACTTAATCTCTCAGAGGGGCCTCGGGGAGACTGATCATTATTCAAGATGGCAGTGCCTCTCCACCAGCGAGCTTGTCAAAGCTGCCTCTTCCTTTCCCTGACAGTTATGAGGTGTACGTACCCTGTTAATAAGGGAGTACCGACTCGGTGCTGTGGCTCAGTGGTTGCTATAGTGTGGACCATAACACTGCTATGAAAACATATGGCATACAAATCTCTGGTTTGTTCTCATGAGGACTAGCAGAGGAGGTCGTCTGCAGATATCCGGTAAAGGAACTGTATAAAACACCGGCAGGAAGATGTAAACTTCACTGTCAAAAAGATGCTGCACATGAGGAGCAGAAAGGAAAAGAGGCATTAGCAGATCGAGTGATGTGCAAACAGCCTGGAGAACATATTTAAGGGGTCTCCGGTCTTATTCCACTATATGGAGGCAAAAGAGCTGATTCTGTTTGACTTCGAACTTCAAAATGAATCTGTGAAGAGTGTGTACTGCTCTGCAAATTAGCCTGGGAGTCATTTTGTATCTGTGTCACACACCAAGCAGAGAGAAGGATGTGGATGGATGCTCCCTCTACTGAGCGGATGGTTTGATGGTAATCACATCCCCGCTTTTTCCTCTCTTTTCTATCTTGTCTACCGCTCTCAGTTTTAACTTTCTTCGGCTGTCATAGTCCTCTGGAAGAAGGCAGCCATCTGCTATGAATCATGCCACGCTCTGAATCAAATGTAACAACACAGTCTTGCAGCCGTGTAAACACAGGCACACGCAAATGAGGCAGACAAATCACAGTGGCTGGCAGAAACAAAGACATCCCTGAGAGCTAAACGTGTTTGACGCATGTGAAAATGCGCACGTGCGGGAGAAATCTATGCGGCGTACACACAGGTTGAAAAGCATGCAAGTAAAACAAACTTGGAAAATCAAATATTTTGACAACCAGCATCAAAATGAATGTAAAGATAAAATCCATGAGCTTCAAAATCAAAACAATCGTCCATGACAGTGAGAGAAGCCCACAAGGAACAGCTAAGACATCCCAGGGAGCTTTTTAAGATGCCGTCAGAGAGAAAGGTCACCACCTTGATTGTGGCGCGCGATAGCACGGGGACAACAGCGCAGAGATAACCTGAAAGATAATGCAAAGATAAAACCGGAGATGGCAGCAAGATAACCCTCACACAACACAGCAGCGACACTAAAGCGGCATGAAGAATACTGAGATAACGCCGAAAACAATGATATCACGAGCAAAGCACAGCAAAACCAGCACTGGGGGGCCGAACATCAAACATACAGTAAGTGAAGGAGACAGAATAACAGCTTTTAAGGGTGGAGTGGAGGAATGAGAAACAGCGGCAGACATAACAAAGACAAATGGAGACAACAGGGCCATCGGAAAAGAGAGAGAGAGAGAGAGAGAGAGAGAGAGAGCACAAGAAGCCAGCATGCAGTCGCACAACAGACATCACAACGCATGCAGACAAAATATTGACAGTGTGCTGAGACAAAAAGGGCAGCAGAGAATTTAGTGACTTCTAGATAAGAGCTGATATAAATAAATGGGCGGAAAAAGCAAAATTTGCATGAAAACACATTCTCAAATCAACAGTGACGACTTAATTCGGAAAACTTGACATTGCTGTTTGTGCGAGTTTCTTTGCCTGCTACAAACTTGAAACCGTGGAGAGGGTTTTTGGGAATGTCCTGATGTTTTGATGTAAAACACTTTAGGAGCAGAAGCAATGATGTGAAATCACCTCAGAGGGGGCTGAGACACCCGTGTGCCATACATCTACCTGTCTCCTCCCAGTTTCTCCCTGTGAACTGCTGACCATCTCTCACTCCATCCACACCCTGGAGAGAAAAATGTGCAGGTGAAAGATCCTGCACGCCAACCCCCTTCTTTAAGCTCTTTTCCCTGCATCCATTTCCTCCCTCCCCTGCAAAGCAACAGTCACAGTGTGTATGTACGTCCGCTGTGTGTATGCCCACCGGGCCCGAGGTCTTGAGGGCGAGGCCCCTTCTAAGCTTAGATAAACTACGCTGACCTTGACTTTTCAGAGCTCTGAGACGAGGCAGAGATCCCTCCTATGTTTCTCAGCAGAGGAAGAAAGGTCAGAGAAGCATTTTTTCATCTCATTATCTCTTTGACATGTAATGAAAAATGTGCGTCGGATGAAAACCTACAAAAATACACATCATACCCGAAAGAACAATTCGCGCAATCAAGGCTGTTTGATATTTCGTCGTGGAAATTCGCATTATCTGTTTCAATCTCTTCCTGTCTTTATCCGTCTCTGGCGCGGCCCCCGTCCGCACGCTCACACACACAAAGACTCATGGGAGCAGTGTCAGCGAGATGAAAAGGATGAAAAGGGACCCGTTAGTCTGACTCCTCTCTTCCTCATTAGGCAGGATGAGGGACTGTGTCGGTGTCAGAGAGCTGGTTCATCAACCCTCAGCAGGACAGAGGCCCGGCCCTGATCCACCCTGCTCGTCCCTGCCCGGACTCGCCGCTCCCTCTTCCTGCGGCAGACCTCTCACATATGATTGAAGCCAGTGGAAATGGAAACAGTCAGGGTAATTTAACATGGCATGCCCGTAGAATTCGTTAAAGAGGAGGATGGGGTGCAATAGAGAAAGGTAGTTGTAGTTAATGATATGAGGACAGCTGGCTAAAACAAAAGGAACAGGCAAGTCCGACGGTCTGCATTTGATCTGAAAAGAGGCTATTAAGTGAATAAAAGGCCAACTATCTACAGCTCTATCTGGAAACGGCTTTTATCACCTCGCTTTTATTGCAAGGAAACATATTTATTATAGACGTACATCTAAGCTGCTCAGAAAGAAAACTGCAACGTCCTGTGAAAATAAATGCAATATAAACAGCAGTACATTGCGTTATCTGTCTATCTGCAATAGAGTTGTGAACTGATAGGAGCTATCGGGCGCCCCCGTTTCTGGAAGCAAAAGTCTTTTCCCATAGAAGATGTTATGTGACTCACAGTCGCACTTCAAGGCTCGGATCAGCATTAAAGTCTCATTAATCTTAAATGAGTGCAAAAGATTTAGAGCTCTGTATGTAAAATATGTGTCTCTGATTAAAAAAATCAAAAGGTGCAAACATGTGTGTACAAAAACTACAACTACCACGATGCATTTAAGCAAGAAACATCCAATCTGAAAGGTTAAAATTCTCTTACACACGCCGCCAACTGTGGGTGGAAACTAAAGATAACAGTGTCGAGAAAACTGGAAACAGCTGCAGCTTAAATCAATTCACTTTTAAAATTCTGGGTCAAATGTGGGTGAATTCAGCGACTGCGGCGCCTGTGTCACGACGAAGTGCCTGCCGTGCCAAAATCACAGAAAACGAAGTTGAATAATTGGAACTGGTGACCATAAGAATAACCTATAGAGTTGTTACATCATCTGGGGGAGTCCTGTGTTGTCATGCAGTGATATTGAGGAAATCTATTAAAGAAATTGGAACACAGACTGAGGAAAAACACTTCTGGAACCAGCGTCCCCTCCTGCTTTGCAACTCCACTGAAGTACAGCTATGTCTGGCAAAACTCTCCAAGTGTTAGCGCTGATACAGGCTCTAATCTGACTGTGCTGCGGTGCCCAGAACTACCATTAAATATGATCTATGTAGAGTGACTCTCCATGGGAATGTGAACTCACACAAGCGTGCACAGGGATGTAAGCAATAGCTTTAAAGTTGGCATACGGACGCACGCCGCTGCAGTGGAAGGGCTGCATTAATCAAACGAAATTTTCTGGTGAATTAAAGATGAATTTAAGGCACTTTGTTTTAATGCAGTCACTTAGTGGCAACCTCACACGATCAGAAAGTGCTGTATGGTTTTCACAGCGGCACAGGGCCTTGACATTTGATTTACAAATACATAAAATGTAATTAAGGGAGGATCTTAGTTTCTTAGTTTCATCTTGCTGCAAATGAAAGTCAGTAATTTGTGAAACACAAGAAAGCTTCTGTTCTTGTCCCACTGAATTCTATAGTTTCTTCAAAGGCATTTTAAAATGTTTGCCATCTTTGTTCACTTCTCACTGTCGCTTTTGAGTGTCCTCTTAAAGGCCTTTATCAAAGCAGTTTGGATGTCTTGAACTTTAATATCCCAAACATCAGAGATCATGCACAGAACACATGAGTCTTTGATATCCTGGATTTAAAAAAGAAGACAACTTTTGAGATTTCTTTTTACTGTTTGCTGTCTTTGAACACTTTCAGATTATACGAATGCAGCCATTCATTCTGCAGCGTGTGCACTCTGCTACTAAGACTCTACTTGTCGAATCAGTGTACGTCCTGTCCCTCTCAGAAATCTGCCAATATACCGCACATACTGCAAATCCTGCACAGCAAAATTAATACATGAATGCATAGTGGCCCTAGAGTTGATCATTGTTGCACAGTGGATCATGAATATCACACGAAACTATGCAAAAGCGTATTGATTGTCATTTCTGTGTGAACGCTCGCAGAGAGACGAGTCAAAATATTCATCACTGAGGCATTCGTGCATGCGTTCACTCTAACTCAATCAATGCAAATGCAGAGTGTGGCGTGTGCTTTGTGATACTGTATCTTTGCTCATAATCAAATGATTTACTGTTGTTTTTTGGAGAAGCTTTATATGTGTGTGCGTAGATGTATCATTGTCTTGCTTCTGTCATTTGCAGCCTCTCTACCACTATGAATCTGGTGCTTTCCAGCTGCTGAGATGCACCAGACTTGTGTTTGTTGAAGTATCGAGGTGGAAAAGTTTTTGTGCTTCTACAGAAGTATACACAAAGAAATGCTCAAGGTAAAATGAGAGGAGAGCAGGTGAGTAGCCTTGTGGTAGTAATTCTCACACATAAAATGCAATGAAAGGAAAGTTTCAGTGCTGTCGCTTTATGTACATCAACAGTCTAGATGAATGTTGAGGATCCCAGTCCGGTTGTTGAGGTTAAAAATCATTAAAGTGTGCAGTGACAGCACTCTATCGCAGAGGTAAGTAAGCATGGACAGAGGGATAGATGGGATACAGGGAGGACTGGGGGTGGCTGGCATTGAGGAATCCAATCCCCGAGTTAATTGGTATGACTGATGAAGACAAATTAAAATGGGTCAGCTGAATCAAGGAAGGGGCTCACTGTGTACAGAGCCCAGTTCAACACATAAGGGATATAAAAACACACAAACACATGTAGCAGCTGGAGCGGGAGATGAACTCATACTGTTTAAAAAATACACTGAACATGCGAAAGCTTTCCTGGATGCGGAAGCCGCACCATTGATTTTCCAATATTCACATCTATTCACAGGTTGTCTTCTCGGAGGGCCAGCCGAGTAATTGAATGCAAAGCGTTTCACCTGGTCTATGTGTGTCAACGTTGAGAGTGGAAGCCCGGTCCTTTGAACGTCGTCTCTGCGGGGCCTGCTAATTGAGCCAGATCAATTCACAGAGACGGGGAACAGGTTGGCACAGTTGCCACATCAAAGAGATTCTAATAACTGCACACTGTGGCCATTACCGGGCCTGAAAAAGCCATATTTATGTTTGCTTCAAAGCAAGCATGGCAGCATTGAGCACAGTGAGAACGCAGGCCTTCGCTACTCTTTGTCAAAACTACAATTTAGACACAAGGCCATTTTGGAGCGGAAACCAATAAAAACACACGCAAAAACAACATAATGACAGACTGTAATTGTTAGGAAGATATTGCAATAATACCCAAATGATTCCTCTGTATCTGTGCTAAGTTTCCCACAGGAGGATTAGTTATGCTGATGCCGTCTATTGCCAGTCATCCCTTACCTCCCCCCTCATCTCTCCATCGTTCTCCTTCTCACTCCCTTCTCTCTGTCTGATAAGTGATAAATTTATAACTTTGTTCATTAGTGCTGGCCTGTCTCCTGCTGTACAGGCTGTCTGAGGCGACATTATGGCTGGCAGGCCTTTCGCTCACGCCTCTCCTCTATCCGCAGTGTCTCTCACTTTTTGTCTCTCTCTCTCTCTCTCAACTCCCATTTTTCTCACACTCCTTCCTACCTTTTTTTTTTTTTTTTTTGCTTCATCTCTTTTTCACTCCAGCTCTCACTGATTTCTACTTAGTCTCAGCGTCTCTGTTTCTGGCCCTCTCTGGCGCTCGCAGCTCGGCACGTCTCCGCGCTGCTCGGCGAAATAATTTACCGCACGCGGCGCTCCCGTGGATGATTGAAGCGTAATTAGATGGCAGAGACAGTGGAAGCCAACGGAGGTGCTTGGGAGCCAGTGCTCGTCAGATGGTCCGTCTCACTCTCACTGGCTTTGCCCTTCAAAACTATCACTTCTGCAAGAGGAGCTGGGAGGGGATGGTGTGCTGGGCCCCGACGCAACTAACCACGCTGCAAAAAATGACACGCTGGCAAGTGGTCTATCTTTTTTTAGAGTCGGATTATCTCACTGCACTGCGGATATTTGCACAGGTATCAACTTTTGTCCTCATCTTAATGTAACTTCCTTTAGGTAGCATCTTAAGCCTGAAACAAAACTGAAACACATCATCCTTATCAGCAAACCTGGCAAACTCAGAAAATCAAAAATGAAACTTAAGCAACGATTCTTTTAAACTCGAGATGAACTTACGTGCCGAGGGTGCAGGGAATCAACACGATGTGCATCATTATGCATTCAGGGAGATGAGGAGCGGAGAGACATACAGCCATAAGTAGGGGAAGTACGATTAGCTTTGTGCTCCACGGTCTCTGAAAGCTATACTGTCCCCATGGCAGAGCATATTAAAGCCACAAGTGCTTGCTAAAGGATAAAAGTATACATGAAAACAAACAACTGAAGAATGCACGATATGCTTAAGTGCTGACTGGCATCGTTCGGATGCTTGCACTCCGCATCCAAACGTTGAGCATCGTAGACAAAAAAAAAAAATATGGGCGAGAACGAGCTGCTGGTGAGTCACTATAATCATGAGGATGCCCTTGTCGATGGCAGCTTCGGGGGGGAAAGTGCTGATCACCACACTGCGTTCTGACACCATATGCTTCGCGAACAAACACTGCGGCGGATGTCAGAGGGGAAATGGCATCGCATTCAAGGTGGCGCACATCGAGCGGAGGGGTGAGTGATGCTGCTGAGCGAGCACCTGCATCCCCCGAAGTCTGTCCAATTATCCCGCTGTATTCACCATACAATGTTTTTTCCCCCTCTCATTCTCCCCAGGTTTAACCCATGCTTGCGGGGAGGCAGGCTTCGCCGGGCCGGCTGTTGTCAGCAGCCGACTGCAACAGCACTGTCAGCCGTCCCTTTGATTATCGCCCAGAGGTCACCCTGCGTCGAGCCGAACCGTGGGGTCCCGGGTGTCAACGGAGCTAAGACGTCAGAGGAGTCACCTTTAGAGGATAATAAGAAGACTGCTGACTGACTGCAGACCACCCAGAGGGGGATCCGTGCTTTTCACATGAATATAAATGTGATATTGACAGGAAATCTTCCCGGGAGAGAGAGAGAGAGAGAGAGAGAGGAAAAGACAGCAGAAAAGATGGAGGGAGTGAGAATAAATGAGAGAGAGGACTGAACACTCTGGTTCGTTTCACACCGTTAAACCATCTGAAGCATCCGCTGGTGACTACTGGTTGATGGGCCGGTGCGAGCGCTGTGTTATCATAAACATTTGGGATTCACTTCATGGAGGCACTTTAATGATGCTTTTAGCATAATTTCCCCACTGTATTGTGAAGTGAAGGGCAAGCAGCGCCTTTCTGTCTGCCCGTAGCTCGGGTGAACCTTATAAATATTGGCTATTGGAACGAGGATGGAGGCAACGTCCCCACTGCTTTAACCAGGGCATTGACGAAAGATCTCCAAAATCAATATCACTCCTTTGTTTGACACCTTAGTGACAATGAGTTCATATATAATATTTTGAAGTAATGGCAGTGCGATTTTTTTGTTTCATTTTCTCTCTAAAAATATTTCACTGGAAGCAAAACCATATTTGTGTGCCACTCAAAAAAATCGAAACTTGAAAGGAATTTTACATTTGAAGGATTAAACAAATCCACATGCATCTTCAGGAGCATCACACAATTTCAGGTCAGATCCAAAGAAAGCAAATGTCAGCTCTAGGTTTTATATTGGCCCTCCGAATGTACGACTTCAAAGCCCGGTGTACATTGTCAGACTCCATAAGATGTTAGAGTTGTTGTGCTAATTCCAGGCTGTCCACGCTGAGAGGAAAAAGAAGAGAGTAAAGAAGAAAAAAAAAAAAAGAAAGCAGAAAAGGACAGCTTTGTTTTCATTCGGGCTGTTATCAGCAGAAGCCGACTGCAGTGAGAATAGGGAGGGATGATTTCCATAAAGACTGGCTGTTGTCTGAAAGCAAGCAGCTGTCAGGCGGAATTACCTCTCCGACACAGACACCACAATCGAGGGTGCCCTTCCCATAATTCAGTCTGATTGGCTCAAGGGGAAAATGGCAGCCTGTGGAGAGTGAGGCCAGCGGCTGGTTGACAGGTTTGCATCTGCGAAGCTAGACGCGCCATTTACCTGTTATCATTCTGTCTGCTCGACGTGTCAGTTTTCTCAGTTCGGAGAGCTACCTGAACAAAGTGACATAGAGAATAGAGTCCGCGGTGTGAAGAGGCGTATTCGTGCCTGTACTCAGTATCTCACACACACAGAAACACACACGCATTCACACACACACACACACACACACTCAAGGAGCAGGACAAATATTCATCTCTTAGAATTAATCATTGATATACACACATTTTTATTAAATGCATGGATTATGAGTCATTTTTAACAGCACAGTAACTGTTCTGCAATCTGACATTCAATGTCCGGCTATTCAACATTTCAATGATGGCACAGGTTGCTGAAAGCGTGCTAAGCTTTTTCAGATCTAGATCTATTATCCTGCCATATAAAGCAGGTCAAATAGTTGCTTATGTCGAACCACCTTTGTTAAACCTTTTGGTAAATTTGCTTATTCGCTTATTCACTTGTTTTGTCTGGCTCTTCTCATCCAACTCTTGGAAGAAAGCGAATCTCCCAAAACGTCAAACAGTTCTTTTCATGTAGAGTCGGGAATCACGACTGTATGCATCATTATTTATTTATTCATTTTAAACAACAATTTTTCAAAATGAAAACACTATGTGAACAAACTGTCACAATACAATTCCACAGAATCATACTAACACAGACGCTAACGTAGCTGTGGATTAATATGCTCAACACACACTCGGATTTACGTATTTGAACACATTAAGACGAGCAGGTATATGAAAAAATGAGCAAATGAAAATGTGTAGTTATTTGTGTGAATGTAGAAATAATGCAGGGCACACACACACACACACACACAAATATACACACTGTCAAGTTCATGCACACACTTGCACTCGCAAATACACACAAACACACACACTCCCACACCTATGCTAAGTGCTCTTATCTGTGACTTGTGTAGAGGTGAGTGACAGGAAGGGAGGCGCAGGGGGGAAGTGTCCTTTAGGTGTCTTAATTATGGCTCCTCTCCTCCCTCTTGCTGTCACCATCCCCAGGGGAGGGCAAGACAAAAGGAAGGCAATGTTTCATCTCTGCTGCCTTGGTATTTCAAATTCCAAGGGGAGTAAGAGGAGAGAGACAGCAGGCTGTTACATTGGAGGAAGGAGAGGAAATCAAGTGATGCTTTCCTTTTTCCTCCTGTTTCTCTTTGCCTCCTTTGCAGCTGTGTTTAAAATAAGGCACCTTAATAGAAGCGTTTTAATGGCGTCAAGGCAGGAAAAAAGGCACAACTTGATTACTGTGACGGTTTTATTTAATGAGCTCAAAGCCTCTGGCTCCGACTCGCTATCCGTTTATTACTTTGTTGTGGAGAGATATATGTGACAAAATGGAGCAGAGGGAGTGAGAGAATGACGCTGAATGCTCTCATTGTGGAAGTCGTCTGTGGCGTTACCAATCGTCTTTGTGATTTACACCTTCCTCAATGCGCACCTGGGTTTTTCATCCGGCCTCGCCAGGGGAACGCTGCTCCGCCATGACGGAGCGGAGGGTGTCTGAGACACCTTGGCAGGTAGGCAGACACAAAGACAGCCTGCTGTTAATTATTGATGGGAATAAATTGCACTCATTGGATGTTTGGCAGGGGAACACATGGTGGATGTGAATACAAATGTGTTTATGAGTGTGTGTGTGTGTGTGTGTGTGTGTGTGTGTGTGTGTGTGTGTGTGTGTGTACGGAGGAAAAAAAGATGGCAAGAGAAAACAGCATTAAGCAAAAGAGAAGGAGGTTAGAGAGGACTAAGAGGAGGTGAGGTGGAGGAGGAGGAGCCGACAGAGTGATGGTAGTGATACCTGGTAAAGAGACATTAGAGAGATGCAGAGGGAGTCTATAAAAGCAAACTACTCCTTAATGTCTCTCACAAGTGTGATAAAAGCACAGAGCTGAAGCGCAGAATGCTGGCCTTTCCATTTGTGTGAACAGAACAAGAGGACATCGGAAAAACAAACTATTATACACAAATGCTAATAGAAAATGATTTTGTGAATGTGCCCACACACGCACACACATATATGCAAACAAACATTCTTAAAAAGGTCAGCTCTTTTGTTTTGGGACACAAGACCTCTCTCATGAAAATATTGACTGAGAAAAAGGGAGCAATGCAAAGTGTGGTCTTAAAATGAGACGGGCAAAGAGCACGGCTTCTTATCTGTATTCTGAGAGCCTGCCCTCTTATAAATATTGGAAGAAGGACACTGGTGGGGAGAGGAAACGGCCAAATGGTGCATTTGAGAAATGGCACACCTGAGCACCACACGGAATATCATCTCCTCCTGTCAGATCTCATCCTATTTGATCAAAATAATTGCCACCTTCATCGTTATCATCAATTCTGTCATCTTCGCTGGCGCCATCGCCATTTTCCATCTCATCAGGGTTTCTTTGGCTTCAAGGGTGGGGGGGATTTCTGGATCAGATCAAATGCGGACCATCTCGTCTCTCGAAAATCACTCGTAGAGTACCCTCAAAGTAATCACCATATTCATTGCTTTAATGCTACACACACTTTGTCCCTCTATTTAGATATTCTGACATCAGCAAATCTTATGGCCGGTACGAAAATAGCCCGGTTTAGCCATACGGGTTCGTCTATCACACATGTCCAGAGCGAGAGCCCTGCTTTAGTCTATGATGATTTTCTGTACAGTCAGCAAGGAAATGAAAAATTTACACAAGAAAAATGAGAGAAGGAAGCGCCTTGGTTATAACAAGCATGGCCAGCGACCTCCGTCCCCCATTTCCTGTCTTCACCTGTCACAGTCCAATAAAGGCAAACAATGCCAAAAAATAAAACGACATACGCTAAACAACATCACTGATGCTCTCGTTCTGGCACCAGCTCTTCAATCTGCTAAAAAGGCTACACAGCCAAATATCTCTATGCAACTATAAAAGATCCTAAAGTTAATGGTGAATATGTACATATCCTGGCAGTGTGTTTTTCCCTCTGAGCCATACCTCTCCATGTGTGTCTACGTCTGTCAACCTGGCTCCATTGTGCAACTCACTGGGGCCCTCTTTGTACTGCTGAAACAGCTTGTCTCATCTGCTTCCACTTTAGCAGCCTAATAATGCTGCACAACGAAGGACAAGCGGCTGGTCAAACTTCAATTACAGCGGGGCCAGCTTACACGCTGGCAACCAAGTTATTTTTGCCGTGGAATAATGCGACGCACACACACACACGTCCTCTCACATATAACTAAGTCCACTTGAAACGAGGGACACGCACACGGACAAGCAAAGTTTTGATCCTGGATTGTGTGAGGCTACAGCTTTGCCATGTCGCAGAGTGTCAGTGAGATAAAACAGACCTTCGTGCACCACAGTCGCCTCCAAACTTGTCATATAACGATACACAAATGTAGTTACAAGCCCACATTTAAGGCTCTTCTTATATTGGAGGGAAGACGTTTGTCGTTAAACAGCAAAGCAGTGCGGAAAATTACTTTCTATAAAACTGTGTTTATGGACAAAAACCAGTTTGTGTGTGGGAGATTTCAGATGCATCGACATCTATTAAGTGTGTTAAGTGCATGGCGTCAAATCCCTGGAGGTAGCTGAACGCACAAACAAAGTGTTGATGATAATGCAAGAGGAGGAGGCGACGCTAACTTGTTTTTAAACACTCCTTACCTTGGCCATTTGGGCCTGCACCCCGGTGGCTTTGAGAGACGACACGGCCTTCTGTGCTGCAGCTGGGCTGTCAAAATCCACAAAGCCATAGCCTGGAGAGAGAAAAGAAGAGAGGGAGAGAGGGGAAGGAGAAAAAAAGGCCAGCATTAGTAAAGAAAAAATGAAGGCAGATGACTAACAAGGAGACTGACAGGCACTTGGTAATTGTAGCAGTAATAGGTTGGTAACATGACTACAGAGGCTGCCAGTTCTCATATCTGGTGAGCACTACATTGTTTGATAATTAGCGACACTGACGTTCATAGGGGGATGCTATGCATCTTAATTAGTAGCATGGATGAGCGATTTAGTAATAACAAACCCCGGCACCCTGCCCACCTCCACCTCCACACACACACACATACGCTGACACACGTATGCATATGCAAATACACACACAGATACACACAAACACACAAACAAAAACACACAAGCGCAGAGGAGTGTGCAAATCAAGAATACACACCATCACTGTTTGAGAAATTCTTATTTGCAGTTTGCAGTGACAACTCGTATGCATTCATTTCACCAAGGAGAATAATTCATGTGACGGTAAGTGATTGAAAGTCCATGATTAAAGAAATGATACACACATGTGCACACTCACATGCACAGAGAGACGTGTCAATTAATTCTACAGAACGTCACGGAGTCATTTTCAGTTTTCACTTTTTCTGCCTTTTGATTTTTCCACAGACTGTGAAGTTGGCGGGCCCACATCGTGCTCCTCAACACCCAGCATATTAAAACAACCCCATTTCACAGCCTCCATCATCCTCCCCTCAGAAACAAACCTCTCAGAGGTTGATACCAGAGATGCTACATGCACACAAACGCTCATCACATTTCTCTCATATGTCGACTTTCTGTCCACTGTCTTCCACCGCCTCTAAGACTTTCTCTCTCTCTCATATTTTTCCTGACATTAACATCCACCAGCCCCCATCTGGAAATTCATCAGCAGAGGAAAGCGGAGGGAATGAAATCTGCGGCTGTGATTTATGAGTTATTGTGATCCCGACGTTCTCCGGGATGTATCGGAGACGGGGGTCACGTCTGTGTTAATTAAAATTTGGTGGCAGATTAAAAGCAGTCAATGGTGCCCTCTGATCCACTGTTTCAGAAGGAAAGTGTAATTAGAAAAGGATAATGGGTGTGAGGTTGGGGGGGGGACTTGCCGCTGTGGTTACATGTTAGGAACACGCATATAAACGCACACATATGCTCCGACACCTTACATCCTCGTGCGTGACTCGGGTGCAGTTTGCTTCACACAAGCAGCAAATATCTCACTTTCTTTCGAGGCGTGTGTCTCCGTGTGGCGGCGGTGAGGGGGTCATTTTCCTGTCGGATGGCGGTGAAGGAGTGTGGAGTAATGTGAAAATCATAACCTGTGGCGGAAGAGAAATCGAGTGCGAGGACTGATTAATGGCCAGCTGTTAGAGTGGGGCTGGGAGGGGTCGCTCTTTAATTGTGGAAATATGAAGAGCCGGAGTGAAGAGATTCAAACGGAGGCGACAGTCGGATAAACTCTGCTCTTTCTTTAAAAAGTGCGACGAACAGTGATTATTGCAGCAGCAACAAGATGATGCATCCAATAATCCAATAAATCTGCTCATTTAATCAGTGTTTAAAGAAATGGACTCACATAAGAGATGACAAAAAAAAAGTCTTTGCTATCTAGTGATGCAGAGAACTTGTATTTTCTTTGCTCAGGTTTTGTGATATCTGTGACATTTCTGACAGATACAATGGAGGTGGATTTAATTTTGCCTGTGAAAGTGACAGCTATGTGGCTTTTCGGAGACAGTCTCCCTGGTACTGTGGATAATCCACAGACTCGGCTGTGAATGGTTTTTATGGGACTACAGGTGGGTGACTTCGTAAAGGCCTACGCAAACTATTATACCAGCTTTACTGTGGCGTGGTACGGGCTGTGCAGTCTCTGGGAGTCTACTGGAGGGGTGAACACCTTTCTTTTGACAGCACTTTTTGATCTGAGTCTTACTTTTTGTAAAAAAAAATTCTGTATGTGAAGTTGCTTTTCTATCTCTCAGCGAACTAAGCTTGATGTATTGATCTTCTGATGGTGCGGTCACTTTGGGTCTGACTGATCGTGCTTTGGATACAACTGATCCGGTTTCTTTTTAGAGTTGCATGCACTACCCACTTAGGGACCTTAAGTCGAGACATGATTTGACACTAAGAAAACCCCTCTTTGTTTTGAATTTGACCATTTGACTTCTGATACTTTCTTTTAGTTCCGATGTCATGTTTCATTATCATGATGCTGCTTCGTAAGCAACAATCGGCTGGAAACTTGCACAGCCGTATCATGTCATTATGGAGCCTCCTTGGAAACTATTTTTGCCCTGTAAATTCTCCCATTAGTTTTCAGTTGAGTCTGGTCACTGTGAAGGCTACAGCATTTGATTCACATCATTTTTATACTCATCAAACTGTCTGCATTCATTATGCTTCTCCACTCATTTTATATTCAGGGGTTTCCCATTAATCTGTCACATGCCTGTGTTTCTCTGTTCGCAGCAAGGTGGAGTATCCAGAGTAACATGGATGTTGGAGCGGACGTGCTGCTGTTGAATTTTTTAAATGCATTTTTTTTTTTCCAATGCTGTGAGCACCACAAACAAAATTCCCTTTACCACAGTTTCACTGTTATGGAGGTAAAAAAAAACTCAGAGATGGATCTAGAAAAACAAAACTACCTACATCTATAGATACCACCATAAGCAACTTCTTCTTTGGAATTATGTGAACTAACCCTTTAAGCACAGTAAAAAGAGATATTGCTTCCCCGTTAGATCGAAGAACATATTAACAGCACATTAGGAGAAGCATAGACGGTTACAGAGGCCCTGTGGGCGATGGCTAATTCTCTTTAATAACCAGAATATTCCAATGGTGGATACTTGGGACCCCCAATTACAAATATAATATTCAGCCCACTACCACCTGGAGTGCACTTATCAAACTTTCAGCAGGATGTGGATTTTAGAGAATGCTGACCTATATTCAGACAGCTCTGAATGGAGGCAGGAGTGAGGGGAAGGCGGGGAGAGAGAGAGAGAGAGAGAGAGAGAGAGAGAGAGAGAGAAGGGTGGGTGCAAAAGAAAGGCAGAGCGAGGAAGGGGTTTATTTGGGGTCAGCCGAAAACTCTGAAGAAGACTGAACTGACTCCCTGCTCGCCTCTAGTGATAGATCCAGTTTGCTCTTCCACTGTGCAGCTATTGTAGATGATACATGCATAATGATTCTGTAATGTGCAATGTTTGATCTGTAGCCACGGGGTAAAACTGTTAAAGGCTTGTTTTGTTGGAAAAAGAGAATAATAATTGAGATACATGGAGACATCTCAAGTCTCTATTTGTGCTTTTATCTGGCAGAGTGGTTGCGGAGGTTATGGAAAAGTAAGAGTCTTTGTATGTGAGTGAGCTTCAAGACTTGTTAGAATCAGTTTCAGTATTAGAAGTTCAGTGAGTGGTTCTGACTCGTCCTCACTGTTTAAAGAGTAAAATCTACGTCTATATAGTACATTTAAATATAATTAGATTATTGAAATATTAGATTCAGGATGTGCATTGTTAGGTGATGCCAACATGTACAGTCTATGGACACATTTCAAATTCCTTCTTTTAAACAAACCTTCCATTGTGACTGCAGAAATACAAATAAAGCTTAAATGTGTTTTTGGTCATTACAAGTTTGACCATGAAAATATGCAGTATGCCAAGTGTGTATATAAATATACTGCATTCTGCATCACAAACAAAAGTCCATTCACCTCCATTGCATTGAGGTCGATGCAGAAATTTTACTGTGAAGTGAGATAATATGTTTTTATAATTTTAGTGAACTGGCCCTTTAGGATAAGGTTTGCACACTTTATAATGAATTACTGTGTCTATGGGTGTGCATGTTTGTGCGTGCATTTACTGTATGTTACACACATTCTCGGTTGAGCAGGATAAAAAAAAAAACTGTTGTGAAGAAACAGCAGGGTCAAGAGACACATCACGTCTCTCACTCTTAAACAACACACACCTACACACACACGCACGCAGATATTACTCCAAGACTGTTTTTCTGAAGTTAAGGGCACGCTGTACTGCTGCTGTATTCAACGCGGGTACTCTGGAGTTACTTTCTCAAGTGGGATGCAGAGGGCAAGGCGTTGCTTTGAAGCCTCTGCAACAACACAAACATCCAATCGATAACTGTCACTTAAAAGCAGCTCAAAGTGACTGACTGCACGCGCGGTGGCTGATAATGCCGTGCACGCTAATATGCACACGTATAGTAGATCCACACGCAGGCACGGCGGCAGGATGGCTGACACACATACATGCTGTATGTACAGACACACGGACTGTCTCTCTGAGAGGAATAAAGAGAACATGAGCTGCCGTATCATATTTCCTGGTCTGGCTCTAACAGGGAGCCTGTCAAGATAAAAGAACCATCTTCAATCAGTTACTACAGGATGGTGCTACGCTACCACTGCTTCTACTGTTCTGCAGCCCTGGTCCCTGTGCTTGTGTGTGTGTGTGTGTGTGTGTGTGTGTGTGTGTGAGGCAGGGCTCTCCCTAACATAGTCCCCCGGCGGAGGTCTACAACTACAGTAGACGGCACCTCGGGCTACGCTCCATACAAAGTCTTCGGTGGTGAGTGGCGATAAGGGACTCATTACAATGCGTGTATCGACATATCAATCATCCATGCATCATTCATGCACCGTCAAATTATGCTAATCCTAATTACTTCTGGGGAAATTACCATTCTTTATCTGCTAATAGTTGGGATTGTTTGGGGTTTCCTACCCGCTATATCCCGCCACCATTTTCCCCAATATTTCCATTTTTCACATTCTCATATTCAGCGCTAATGATCCCATTTTGCGCCGCATACAATGGAATAATAATGCCCTAAGTATGAATAATGAATCAACGACAAGTCACGGAGCATTACAATGGTGCACGGGGCAAACAGCGTAATTGTTTACGTCCTTGTGAGTCATCAAGAAGAGTTCTGAAGCTGCCGTCGCACACGGGTGATTAATCATTGTGGTTACACGTATGTTAATAATTCGTACTTTGCATGTATAAAAGTAATTATGGTTAATGGAGGAGATAGATGGGACACTCCATGGACAAATATGCATAACAATGCCTGTAATATGATTCTTGTGATTCATGGCGCGGCAGTTGTACGGCGTCACGTTCCATCCTACAGCATGTGCATGGTTTTGAGCTCTGCAGACGTACTGCATGTGTGTACAAATACCTGCACGGGAGTTCGAATGTTTTTGAAATGTTTAGTGAATTCATACATTTCTTGATCAATAGTAAATTAAGTGATGGAGATTTTGAGAATCAAATAACTGAGCGTCATTTATCAAGAAACAAGCCAAATATTCACTGGTTCTCAAATGTGTTGTTTAGGGTAAGAAAACTATAACAAGTTGCAAGTGAAACGTCTGTTGGAAATAATGAGTTTATGATAGATAAATATTGTCAACAAAATCTGCATTCTTCATTCCTTCTCTCTTCCTTTTATTCTGATCCGGCTGCTTTACAATGATTGACAGGGCTAATAATGTTACGAGAGTCTTGTATTCAAATGGAATGTTTACAAACCTCCTCTGAATATTAATTGTGCATCGGTTGGCTGTAAACTAACTTTTAGCTATAGAACAACAAAGGAATATATTAAAAAAAAAAACATTAACAAGAAACTTCATCAGAAAATGATGAATCATAATTATGAATGAAGCACATCAGCCGTGATCAAATCAACATCTGTGCCTGGTCATCAAATCAAAAACTGTAGATTATTTACCAAACAGGCTCAAAGTTACTTACAGTCACTAATGTTAGTCTGTTACTAACCTCAATTACATATAAATGAGAAGCTGCAGTCCATCACAAATCAAGCTTAACATTAATGTAACTTGCATTCAATAAATGACTAAAACAATTAATTGATTAATAGAATTGTTAATGATCATCATCATTGTTTTTAGCACAAGTGAGGCTTTTTTCCTCTATTTTATTTTACTGTAAATTGAATATCTTTGGGTTTTGGATGGTTGATTGGACACAACAAACAATTCCAATCAGTCAGGGCCCTGATATATTGTCATGAGAAATTTCCTCTTTCTTCTTCATTAGACTTACTGATTCAGAGGTTAATCTACACACTGTATATGAATGAAATGGAGCTGTTGAAATTTTTATTACTTGTACATTTAAAACTATCTTTGGTCCATTCGGGGGTTTGACCAAACCTTCTGCCCTGCAGGGAGGGTGGGTGGTGGTTTTGGGAGGCTGTGGTGAGCTGTGCAAACACTGAGGGAGAGCGCGGATGTTTTAAATAGCGAGATGGCATCCATGACTAACTGTGGCCAAGTCGAGACCGCCTTGGTCACACTCCAAACCCAGAGGAGAGCATCCTCACAGGGACTGCATTCCTCTGTCCTCCTCCATTTATCCTGCGCCACCAGCGGCTGACTGATGATAAATTTTGCGGCTACCCTCCACTCAACCATATGGTGTGTGCGTGAATGTGTTGAATGGGCGTGTACGAATGCGAGTGTACGACCTCCAGCTTTCTTGTTTGCGTGCATGTGTGGCTACGTGAGTAAACAGGGGAGGACCATAAATCTATCATTCACTCGAAGGATCCCGCAGTGAAACATCTGCAATGCATATATTTTTAACGTCACGTATTAAAATGTTAGCTTTGGACTTGAGACTTGCGACCACATCACTGCCATCAGAACGTCGACACCACGGAGAAGTGACAAGTCATGAGACCACGCTTTCCCAATAATACTACAGCCTCTTCTACATCTGACATCCCGTAAAGTCAACAGCCGTGATTATATCTACAAACACGGCTCCAAATCTGCATAGTGTTTACGCACATATGAACCTAAAGACACATCAGGGAGATGAGGCAAAATTAGCTATAACATACAAACCCATGCAAAATGTTTGCTTCATGCTTTCATGTAGCCACAGACTGCAGCTCTTGGAACTACTCAAAATAAAAATCCCTCATTTACTTGTCCACAGTTCCCATCCTCCCCGCCTCGCGCTCGGAGACAATACCCATTTGTTGTAAAATAACTCTCACAGAGGCCTCTTTTATATTAGACACTGGCGAGGAGATAGCGGTACAGGCAATTAACTTATCAACCCTGCAACATGGATTTATAGCTAAGGCATTCGTCTCGGGCTGAAGCAGCCCGCCTATTGGCTGTATTGTATTTCTTGTCATCTTCTCTCGCAGGTGTAGGAGTGTCCTTGTCAGGGAAGCTGCAGTCGGGATCTGCAGAGGGCAAAGAGCCAGGGCTCAGGGCCAATGGGGCCACTGGCAGCTCATTGTGCTGAAGACAAACTGAACAGGAGGCTGAAAAAAACCGTCATCCAATATCTGTGCAAATATTATAGATGAGTCCCGAACAACAGCGATGCAGCGACGGGATTGATGCATATGGTTGCAAAAGATTTTACGCACGTTGGGGATGAAACTGTTTAACATTCATGTAAAACTGATGCAACACATTTTCTCCTTTTCTGTCATTCTTTAGAAACTGATTCCGCCAAGAAATTGTCACCATGAAGCTACGTTGGCACTGGGATGAAAATGTCAGACTAATATTTTCACAGGTCAGATATTAAAGTATTTTAACATATGGGCTCACAGTAATGACGACTTTCTCTCTGTCTCAGCATTTCTTTCTACTTCATTTTACTCTTCATCATTTTTCTTCCTTTTCTACTTTTTTTTTTTTTTTTTTTTTGCTCCTTAATTAATTCACATCTATTCACACTCATTAGATATGGCACAGCACCATATGGCTTCCACTACATTTTCAGCTCTAAATTCAGCACGACAGTCGAGACGCTATTTAAAATATGTGTGTTTGCTAGAACAGAGGCCTGTAGTTATGTTGCAATCCACACTGTGGTGCTAAAAAGTGGTATCAAGACAAATGAGTGTGGTTTCAAAAGGCCTAGCTTCGAGCATTTCCTCTGAGTTCTCCGGAGATACAAGATTATCTTCACAGAGCTGGCAGTCAAAAATAAAGTATTCACACCTTCAAAGAATATCTATTCATTGCTGCCATTTACTGATTTAAACTGGTAGAAAATTTTGTGAAAGAAATAAAAAAAACAGTCTCCTAAACTGCGGATATGGTCTTCATTCAGACGTGTAAATGACATCGGCGCTCGGGTCTCTGATAGCTCCATCAGCTTGTCGGCTTAATAGCAAAGCGCCAGTGTGTTTGGTGCAACATGTGAAGAGCACTCGAGAAAGGTTTGAGACCTGAAGGGTGTTAATTACTTGTCAAGAGGTTGTTAAAATGAGACCTGTGGCAAAAAAACTGAGTGGCTGTACAGAACCCCCGCACGGGTATCTCAGACAACACACACACACACACACACACTTACGCGGCTAAGCACTTGCGAGTATACAAGCGAACACAAACTTGTAAATGCCAGCAAACACACACACATGACAGCACACACACAATCGCACGTGTTAACAGACTGTATATTCATGGCAACACACACAAGGTTAGAATGTCAAACAACCTTGAATAGCGGCTCATTTTGGTTCTCAACGATGTGAAAATGCCACAAGCTGTATAAGCACATCTATATAGAAAGAGCAGGTGCAGCCCTTCTATCACACTTCACTTTCACTCCACCTACAGAGCATCTTTAAATACACACACCTGGAGATTACTAGCTTCAGTATTCATGCCGGGTGCCACCGTATGTGCAACCACGTTATCCCCATTTGAGCAGCGGTTTGTAATAAGCAATGTAATCACGTCAGGTATGGGGCCTGAAAGCACCGCCAGCGAGACCGGGCCAAATATTTGAACTGAGGCCGGATCAATGAAGATCAAGCGGATAAAATCTCCAGGTAGAGACAAACATTAAAAATCTGGACAAAGACAAAGTGTCCCATTCCTCTGAACAACTATGCAGCCCATTTCCTTTGTCTTGCATCTGTTAGTCATTCATGAGGAACGGCCTGGCCGCCCCCCAGCTAGCCTTCCTCTTCATTGCGGTTATGATTTATGCCGTCCTTAACTAATCAAGGGAATGATCATTAGTCAGGGGATGTGCGAGGGGCCAGGGCCTTGGCAGGTCAGTGGAAGGCCATTTCTTGCATTGTGGTTCCCCTGCCATCCACGGATTAGGTCCAGGATAAGAGATGACTGGGGGTACGCCCCCTCACCTTCCACCAGTGCCCTCTGAGGCATTTGTCAACAAACAAGACAGCGAGCTCTGGGACGTGTTGTAAAACGGACTGAGCTGATAACTCGAGAAGAAAACCAGGGTGGTGACAAAAATCTGCGACAGAGATTCCCAAGAGTCAGTTTGTACTTGAAATTTACTACATATTTTTCTGTCTTTGTTTGGATCCAGGAGACAGACAGTCAACAATAACACTTCAAGAAATGAACAAATTCCAGAAATTTGCTGTGGATATCTGCGCGAAAATGCTCTTGGGAAAGAAACCTTGGCCTATTTTGATCCCTGATTCTGCGGCTCCTGGATTTCACCTCGCCACGACCTCCTCGGCACACAGGCAATCATTAAAAATACGCACACATATACAGACGACGACCACACTGCATGCAAAAACAGCACAGGAAGTGGAGGGGGTACAAAAGGTCAGGGCTCAAGGAATGCGGCGCTGATGGCCGGGCTGCTTCTATTTATGACAAACTTGGCCAATCAGATGCTTACGCTGTGAACGGCCAACTTGGAACTTACTGGAATGGAGATTGAGGCGGGGGAAGGAGGGGGGAGTAAAGGGAAGAAAAGGGATTTTTGTGTGGGTGTTTGTGTGTATATGCGATTGTGGGGCACTAACAAAGGCTGTGGGTCTTATCCAATGAGGGTCTGCATGCTGAATCCGTCCAAATCAATGTGATTATCCCTCAGCTATTGCTAATTAGAGTCATTAATACGCAATGCAAGCAGGAAACGGCGCACGCTTTCTCTCCCTCTCTCCTTCAGCCGATCTCTCCTCTTTCTGGAATGGCTTTGAGGGAACAGAGGCATTTGGAAAAGGTCCGTTGTTGGCCACACTTCAGTCGAGATTCTCATCTGCACATAATTCACTTTCAAAGGGCAGAGGGGGCAGCAAAGAGAATCCTTAATTGCGCCGGCACCATGTACAACATAGACAAATGTTTATATCTCAGCCCTCTAATGAGAAACCAATAACGGATGCAAAAAGCACTCTCTGCATTCTCCCCCCCCCCGCCCTCCTTCCCACCCCTACCCCAAATACTCAGATACACATGCACATGACAATGAAAAACAGGCCTTTTTCGTGAGCGTCACCTCATTCATCAATAGCCCTTGTGCTCGGAGTCATGCAATACTCCACTCAGCCACTGATGCGGCAATAAATCTGTTTTTATAGAACGTTACATTGCCTATATTTCTCCATTAGGCTGATCCTGTGGTAAGGGCGAGGGATGCTTCGGATTGTAATGGTCAAGCTCCTGACAGGCTTTCAAATTGCACCACATGGAGGATGCACATGCAGCCAAGCTCGGGAAAAATGATTCAGTATTTAAAAGGCTTGTCCACATGTTCGATACAGTAAGCAAAGGCGCTCTGTGGTAAATTCATTATAACCACATTTTTTAAAGACAGGTTTTCAATCATGCATAAATGTCGCTTTAATCTTGACAATCAAACATTTGGATACTTCAAACGCGATTTAAATTTGCTGGGACAAAGTAGGAAGTTGGCGTGTTTAACATCAAGTCACCCACACAATAGAGTAAAGGCGACAGTAATTCTTTCAAGATGTGAGTTTATGTAATGCCCTTGTGAGTTTTTTAGCATCCTCATACAAAATGGATGGCAAGTTACAGGGCGAAGAAATGAACAACAAACTGCCAAACACACACAGCCGCGAGAGACTATCTTCTCATCTCATCTATCTCCCACAATTCAGTGCGGTGGTCCGCCGCGGCAGAGCACCAGTCGGGCCGTTGAATCTCGGCGCAGCCTTATCTCCCCGCGGTTGAGGAGGAAACGGAGGTCCTTTAAAGGGCTGAGGTCATTTCCTCTGCCTCCGGGCTCTGGCAGGAAAAATAAAATGTCTCCATTCGGTCAGCCCTGCTTTATTTCAAATGCCGCTGCTGCCTTTTAAGAGGCCCTTGTGGGCATGGATGGCAAATGAGCGGTTTTGGGTTCTCGCAGTCTATTCCTTTTCTCTCTCCCTCTGCCATCCTCAATCCCTCGCTCCATCTGTGATGCAAACCCCAAATCTCTGCTGTATTTCTACAGTAAATGTGAAAGTGCAGAGACAGATATATAGATAGACAGAGCATGAGAGCGAGGGAGAAACGCAGAGACAAAGAGGGAAGGAGAAGCAGTGTGAGAGTGCGGAGGAGCATGAGAGCGAGAGAGATGAAGAGCTGAATGCCTCCTCTTACCCACAGCGCTTGACAGCCCTAAAGCCCTTTCACAACTTCCTGTTCCCATTTCTCTCTGAACTGGGCTACATCCAAAACGTGTGTGTGTGTATTTATCGGCATGCACAGTTTATATGCTTCTGTTGTGTACCCTTGCAAGTGTGTGTGTGTGTGCATGCTGGAAGCCTGTGTGTGTCATAGAGTAAGGTAGGGAGCGAGGGAGTGAGTCAGCGCTGGGAAGATAGAGAGGCTCATTGAAAGGCCTGCGTGGTGCGGTGGTGGAGGAGAGCAGCCAGAACAGGCAGACAGGCAGGCAGGCAGGCAGGCACACATGCTGTGAGTTTAGAAAGGGGATTGATAGATCTGCTGCACGGCCGCTGCTGCTGCAAGAGCCGAACGCACCTCGGGCAGATGGATGGGGAGTGCGTGCGGGGGTACGATTAGTCTGTGTGTGTGTGAGTGTGCCCTTTGTGTTTGAGTGCGTGGGAGAGGTGTATTGCATGATCTTGGAGTGTAGTTTTTTTTTTTTTTTTGTGACGTGGGACTTCAAATAGCAGCACTCGCACACGCTACTGAGGGTGAATGTATAGATAGATGTATGGTAGCGGGGAAACTGTGTGTTTGTGCACGTGCGTGGGCGTCGCACCCGTGTGTGTGTGTTTGCATGCGCAGTAACACCTGACCTCTAAGTACAGAAAGCGTCATCACTGTTTTTCTGCTTTTCCACAACAGACAGCCTCCACTCCCACGCTCACTGGTCCATCAGCTATCCATCTTCCTATCACCTCGCTCCAACTCGATTTCATTCTTTGTCATCGATACAACAAACAAAACACTTCGGATACAGAAGACATTTATCAGCGCTGAACATTTAAGTATTAAAGTGTAGTGAAATTCTATATGTAGTATATAGGTTCACAGATGCATGTGAAGGTGCACAGACATATGCAAATGCGTCCCTGCAACACCGATTATGTAAAGGAAAAAAACATTCAGCTTTCTATTAATCAAGTTGTTCAATAATTAATAAAAGACACATTATTAAGTTTTAAGACATATATTAAGACATATTCTCTGCACAGTTCCTTGCTGCAATTTCATGTTTAAGATTTTTTATGAATTATGTATTTCATCTGATTACAAAGCAACAAATCATGGATTTACATCACGTTGATCTATAATCATAAACTGTAAAATTTGTAAACTCATCAGATGTCCAAACACTGCAGAGTGGTTTATGATGTGAAGAAACAGGATTTGACAACTCTGGAAAGTTATTACGTTATTACATAGGAATCTCCAGGTAGGTTTGCTTAAACATATCTGATTGGTCAAAGAAGCACCTGCCTGATGTCGTCACACTGTGGAAAAAGCTTTCAACTTTTTTGCAGGGCTAATCTGCAGTTTCTTGCCAGAACTGAAACTGCAATGCAACTGCAATGACAAATGTCTTGTCTTTAGCTTATTAAATTTTGGTGAATTTGAATCCATCCTATTGGCAGAACAAATCACATCCTTTCAGTGTGATGTTCATAATGAACTATGTACTATAGCAATAGAGTATAATCACAGCATACTATTGAAATGTTAGAGAATTGTTTTTTACTATATATGAAGTCAAACCATACGTTTTTGAATTAATATAATGATGGGGAGGGAGAATATAAAAGCAGAGTCGAGTAGTTTGTCAGTGAGTTTGAGATATGTCACCCTCTTGTTTTCCCCGGGCTGACTGTTGATCTCCAGCTCTCTCTCGTAGAGACGACTGGTCCTGACCTCTTCTCTATCCCATTTTTCTCACGTTGTTTTGGCAGTGTGTTCACTGAGCTGAGCTAAACACAAATAACACGAGGGGGAGGAGAGGAGGTGGAGCAGGAGAGGAGACGGAGGAGAAAGATGCCTGCTGCGTGATGGTGGCACGTGGTGATAAGCTGCCGCTCTGACATTTAAGCAAGTGTCAGGGTCGGGGGGTCAGATGAGTGGAAACAATGCGTGACTAGATCAGGGCGATGTGCCGATTTCGCTTTGTTACCAGGAGCGCAGATGCACGCCAGCCCATCAGGCTTCAGTACACCTGCTCGGCTGGTTTGTGCTTTGATGCCCGCTCACCTTTCAGGAGATAGTGAGATATGTACGAGTGAGACGCGGAGTTGGAGCAAAATTATGTTTTTGTGCGGTTTCTCTTCTCCTCAACTTGTCTTTCAAACACTAAAGAACTATAATTTTCTCTTCAAGGTTACTCAGCCCTTCTCCTTGCACACTTTCGTCTCCTCTTCGTACAGACCTCCCCTCCGTCCACCTCCCACTCCCTCGCTGGGTGCAGAGCAGGACCATCCTTTCCACTCATAAAATACGTCTGCTTATATTTGCTTTTTGGCATCTCAGCAGCGCCGCATTCCAGGAGGGTGACTTATGGGAAACATTGTCTTCTACATAACACAGCGCTAAGATGAGCTGATTTTTTTTGTGCAGTGCATAACTCAGGTCAGCTGGATACAAAGAGGGGTAGGCTGTGATTGCGCACAGTCTATCGCTTTCATCGCAGAAGCCGACAGAGGTTTGCCTCTCTCTGTCTTTCTCCTCTTTAATCCACCCTGCGCTGTGTCCTGTGACCTGTGGATACATCCTTCTCACTAACATGCATCCAGTCTTGTCTTTAATAGCCCGTCGGATTCACAAAAAAAGGACCTGTCAAGATAATCAGCCCTTTTTTTTTTCTCCCCTAACCTCTAAAAGGCAGAGGTTCTTTTCCTCGACATTTTGACCCAGAGCATGCCTGGCAGGATAAACTCAGGTGTGGAGCAGGGTTAAGAAGGCGGCTTCACCTTGAAAGGCCACACTTCAGAGCCCGGGAAACCACAAAAAGCAATTAAAAGTATTGATGGAACTTCAATAGCTCTTAAACAGTGCTGCCAGACACCTCGGGGCAAGTAGCACACTAATCCCCCCATCTCTCTATCGCTCTTTTCTCTCCCTCTCTCTCTTTCTTCACTGAAGACTAAGCTGGTCTTGATCATTACCAACTGATTGCAATATAAAAGAAGAGGAGCGTGTGAAATGTATTTACAGCCGTGCGAAGCAGGTGGCTGAAGCGAAAATAGAGCCAAGACCCCAAGAAGGTGAGTGTGACAATGATAGTAATTAAAGTTTATCTATTCCCAACTAGCTTGTTAGGCCTCTAATTGGTCCAGCACGCGTGTATGTTCAAGCATGTGCAGGAAATGCGTTTAGCGTGTGCGCTCCAGAAACAATTCCGAATGAGTCACTAATGTCATCGCTGTGTCTGCGCACCATTTACTGTGCAGACACTAATGGACCTTTGGAAACACACTCTCCAAAAGATTGTCTTCCATATGACAAAACAGGAAATCGAAGAGGAGACAGGGAGGGGCTGAGACAGTGGCTGCTTATCCTCTGAAGCAGGGCAGCGCCATCCAAGAGCAGCCTGTTTACCCGAAGCCTTCCTGCAGCCAGCTACTCGCTAAATCACTGATTTACAGCGCGAGGCTTCCTCGGCTGATGTCTAAATTTACACGAGGGCTTGGATTGCTGCTCCCGTGACAAGACGCAGACTGAAGAGTGATAGCTGGGGCGCTAAAACAAAGTGGGCGTACAAGACAGACACACTAATGACTTACCTTTGCACTGGTTGGTGTTCTTATCCAGAATGGCCTTGGTTGACACTATTTTTCCATACCTGAAAAGACAGAAATTCAATTTAGTGGCTTTGACTCATTATGACCTACAGGACCTTTGACTGGTGGGGCAGTTCACTAAGATTGCTGTCCCATGGTAAAAGCAGATGTCTTGTTCTCCATATGCCTTTTAGTTGCAACTAGCAATTTGCAAAGTAGCACAAATGTCAAAAGCCACTGCAAAGAGAAATCACTTGAGGTTAATAACATTATGTTTATGGCTGACTTCAAATGAATGTGTGGCCCTGTGACATTTGAGCGAGTCACTGAACATTTTCAAAAGGTCTACAAGCACGAGAGCACAGTGAGCGATCTCAAAAGTTAAGTTGTAATATATAGTATATAGTTTGACGTATTAAATTCTTTTCACATCTGAAAACAACACTTGAACAAAGAGCCCAGTCTCTCAACAATGAGTTCACCTAGTAACAAGTATTTTGTTGCATATCAATACTACTAATAATTACTACTAATTAACATTTCAAAAGTGAACACTTATTGATGTCTACTTGCATTTGCGTTTCTATAGATAGAACAAAAGGAAGCATGGAATTTGCCTGTGTGGTAACATTTACCAGGAAGCATTCAGGATCTATAAGTTACAAACATCTAAACGAAAAGGTGTCAATGAGGACTCGTCTCTCAGTGTGAAACTGTGTCAGGTGAAATGAATTATTACGTCTTGCCCCCCTCATCTGGTTGATAAGATTAATTTTCTTTTGTTATCATCTTATTAGCCTGATATTGCCTCGGATAGCCTTCTCGTGATTTTCTTCTAATGTTATTGCAAGTGAGACGCCTTTAACCAAACTTGACTACTGTGATTACTACGTTGGTTGAGATGGACCCACTTTACAGCCATTTATATTGCAAGTATTGCACAGGATGATGTGTATTTCATCTTTTGACACTTGCATGTTTCATATATTTACAATTAGAAGAGCTCATTTGCCTTAATTTCTATGGATGCTGGGAGGTGTTTTAAATAAAGTAATTGCTCATCAGGGTGCAAGGTTGTCAGGTGTTTCACTAACACAACCTATTTATAAGGAGCATAAGAAGATGTAGTATTTGGCTGTGAAGCCAAACACAAAGCCCAAAACTATAGTTCACTCTGCTCAGTATGTGTTTGGTAGCTCCCTGAAAAACTGAAAGGTATTACATTTCTTTATGCCACCATTGTGTATGCAGAACTGTGTTGCTGTTTTGAATTGAAAGACTGACCTCACTGACTGACTGACAGTGAGTTATTCTCTCTGCTTGTCTCAGCTAAAACTGCAACATGCAGCACTGTGTGCCGAGCGAGAGGCACTGTAACACTGTAAATACAGTATGTGTGTGTGACAATGGGAATGCATGTATATACTGTGTGTATTTGTATGTGTGAGCGTGTGTGCAGCTGTAGCCTTGCTTGTACAATTACACTTGTGTACATGATGTATATATGTCTGTGTATAAATACATAAGTGAGAACAATTCCCTGTGTGTTGAATGCACATCACAATGAGTAAGCAGAGGAAAGACAGCTATGCTCTGCACGTTTGCACACACACACACACACACACACACACACACACACACACACACATTCTGTAGGGAAGAAGCAGTGGTGCATCCCGGCCCATATTTCACCAGCAGGGGATAATTGTGCCATTTCTCAACGAGTGGCGGAGACTCTATTTACTGCATGCTGCGGTGGGGTGGGTGGTGGATATGAACTGATGAGCTCCGAGAGGAAAACTACCAGCTCACACACACAAATACAGATACCGCGCGAGCACACACACACATACAAATATGCACACACAGAGACAGCACTCACCAATCAGTGGATTGTCTCTCTTCTGCAGATAAACAGGCCATTTTAACTATAGGGATCCATAATCTGCTGCAACAGAACAGGACTAACGTGCGAGGTTTGATCACACTGAGACGCTCTCGAGAATAAGCACACAGGATGAACATGGAACAGCGAGTGTTCATTTGATTAGGGAGCACACAGAGCTGGGTTAGCTACCGTGGTATTTCAGCGTTTGTTGAGGAACAAACTAGAGCAGGATTTACAGGTGAGAACTGGCAATGAGAGCATATAATCCTCAATCATGTCATAAGTAAAAAATATTTACAATAAAGAATCAAGATTTAGTTTGTTTTTGATTGAGAAGCTAGAAATTGATAAAATGTCTAGATGTGAATTAGCACTAAACACCTGGAAAAGACAAAGATTTATATTTATATATATATATATATTTATATGTCAATAATGAGACGACCAAATCAAAGGTTATCTTGAATCTGTCCTCACAATATTGATATCATATTGATTTATTGCTCAGCTCGACATGCGAGCCACTGAGCTAGCTGGTACATGTTTATTTGCACACAGGTGTCTGCCCTGCTTCAGCACTTAAGTGAAAATTTTTTGTATGCTTTCAGTCTGGGAAGCAGTTAAAAAGCTCAGTGCTTTTGGCACAAATTGGGGGAAAGTTCTCATTAAAACTTTGTTTGGACTCTGGGGAAGCAGGAGACCGTAGCTTTCCAATGCCAACTCATCACTGCTTGCCTCATTAAATGTTAAAGATGGCTCATCAATGCATCCTTTCTGCGGTCCAAATACACACCACAAAGACACTGCAGCGAGATGAAAAGGCAAGGTGGAAGGAGCCAGCTTTGTGCCCATAATGGAGACATATTGGAGACGGGTGGAGAATGTGATCAGCATGTTCATGTAATGTGGCGTGTGTTTGTGTGTGTGGCTGTGGCTGTGGCTGTGGACGACCCGGCTGGCGGCTCCTTCGCCTCTCTGCCAGCCAGGCCTGGGGAGGCTTTGATGTGACAGAGGCAGTCCCTGTGAAGCGCAGGTTTAACACTGTGATGCTGTGGCCGGGATGCAGAGCCTGTCTCCACTAATCCTATTTCAATCACTCCTGCAGCCTCTTATCTCTGACTCCGCTGGCCCCCGGCCCTCCCTCCTCCTTGCAAATCTTCTCCTCTCTCTTGCTCGCTCTCTCTCTCTCCATCTATCCATCTTTCTCTCTTAATGTCTCTTTACCATCGTCTCAATTTCTTTTTCCTGTACTGTATCCTTCACTTCTCTCCTTTTGTCTCTCTTTTCCATCAATCTGACGCAATATCGGATCAACCCGAAGAAAAGAAGACTCCAGAAATGAAACCGCCAATAAAAAATAGAGGCTTTATGAGCTATTTCAGGCTGATGAGACTGCACAAATTGTGGTGGATGTAAAACATGTCATCCGTTTGACAGCTGTCTGGGCACTGAAATGCGATAAAATTGAAGCTGAGCCGAAAGCTCAGCTATGTTTTTAAGAGGGGAGCTGCGTGCACACGAGTGACGTCCCAGCACTGCGTTTCTCTCGTTTCTCGCTCTCTCGCCGGATGATACGATCCAGGCGGATTCCGTTTCCGTCATCAGAGCCGGGAGAGTGAAGTGGCTCTTTGCTGTACGTGGGCAGAGAGAGAGAGAGAGAGAGAGCTGGCCAGAACCACAACGCGTCACTGTGGTGTTGCTGGTACACAGGAAAGCACAGTGCTGGGAAGGATGGACGGACCACCCAAGAGTTGAGACCTCACCCTCAGCCTTTGGACACACTCTCCAAACGTCTGGGAGTGTGTGTGTGTGTGTGTGTGTGTTTATCTGCACAACACGTCTCAAACAGAAGGTAGTTGAAACCTGAACTAGGATCTAAGACTACTCTTTGTTAAGGTGTGAGTGTGTGTGTGTACTGTATCTGCACGGCTGTCCATCCGTGCCTGCAGGTGAAGAACTGGTTCCCACTGTTTGATGACATGAAAAGAAGCATAGAGAAATGAAACACAGGCAGATAAGGTTGAGCTTTATTGTGTTTAGCTGTGAGGCCGAATTGGATAAAAGCGCAGAGCGTCGCTTCAGGCATGTTCAGCACCTTCTGGAAGCACCTGTGCAGGGGGATGCAGGTGCGAAAGCCGCGCTACGGAGAACAATAACTTCAATTTATCACCTCTCGTAGGCTTTTACTCAAAATAATTAGCAAAAATGTATATTCTGTAGCTTCTACTGCTAATGTAGGAGCAGGTGCAGCAGACACCCACAGTCCAGATTTACTATTTTCTCTGTGCAGCAAATATTTTCCAGAGGGGTTGCGTATACAGAACTGTCCGTGTCAGTAGCACAATACATTATTTTAATCAATTAGTTCAGGTAGTGACAACCTTTACACCAATTTCCTACAAATGAGCTGACGAAACTGTAATAATAAACTTGCAGGATGAGCCAATCTCCAGCAAAGTCTTGTTTAAGACATGAGTTGTATGAAAAAATGCTGGAGCACGGAGTCCGTCAGCCAGTTTTGGTGAAAGGAAGAGCTTCAGGCCAGACGTCTTCATGGCATCGCAGATTATAGCTTGTGTTTTCTTGTTTTTAGATTTGAAATAAGCACGGCCAGGTCACCGATGTTTTCTAACCAGCAGTAGGAAGAAGAAGTATTTTGTTTACTCCAATCCGTCAAAAAGTATTTGCACATATAGTGAAAATTCCACCTATTCTAGTAACACTCGAGATAACCTACAATTTTATAGGATGTGTTTTAAGTCTTTGATGCTAAAGCAAGAGACAGGTGTCACTGTGGCAGACACAGAGAGGACAGAGCGGGAGAAAAAAGATGAAGAAGAAACATGACTTCTTTATACTTTTATATCAAAGATAAAAAGGAGAAACAGGATGTAAGAAGGAGCGAAATATAAAGAGGATGACAGATCGAAATGAAAAATCTCACACAAACAGCACGTACGCAGGACAACAACGCGACACCGACACAATCGAGGGAGTCGAGAAAGAGAATGCTGTGTGAATTTGAGTAAATATATGCTACGTATAACGTGTGTGTGAGTGAGTGCATGTGTACGGCCTTGTCACCGAGAATCAGCAGGAGTCATCTCGCTGTGTAAAACCAGTGTGTGGCAGCTGCCCTTGACGGTCGTCTCCTGTCTTATAGCAGCTAATGTGTCCAGCAGCTCGCGCATCTCTGCGGCTCAGGCAGAGGTCAGGCTTCCTGTCCGCCGGGCATCTTTTTTGGAAAGAAATATTAAACAGATGCTTTTGTGAAATGTTGTCACGGCTGCAGTTGCTATGCGACTACTGAGAATCTGCTTGGATGTAGCTAACCTTAAGCTTCAAATATATCCAGATATATTTTTTTATTTCCAATGTTTTGCACTGCGAGAGCCAAAGACAGGCCGAACCGACAGGGACACACAACAGCAGTTAGATTTTCCAATCTCGAGCTGAAATGACTGTATTTTGTATTGAGTTTGGAATTTCAAATCTTGGACTTTTTCTGGCACGTAATCAACTGTTTTATTGATCAAGAATTTGAAATGTAGTTGAACAAAGCCTTTTTTGATCAGTCGCAGTCATAGATTGGTGCATTGTTGTTGAACTTGCGAGAGAGATTCCCAGAGGAAAAAGCATCATGACAGTAAGAAGCGAGAAGGACGAAATGCAGAAAGAGCAGCAGAGGACAGAAATAAGAAACAGGTAAAAGAAGAAGAAGGAGGAGGCTGGTGGCTAAAATAAGACAATAAAGGGACAGAGAAGACAGAGACAGATGAATACGATGACACAGAGAAATAAACAGAGGAGGTTAAAACTATCCTGATGGACACCTGGCAGGGAGCAGAGCAGCTGTTCCAACACCTCTGAGTTGATATCATGACTTTTTCTCATGACCTCGGGGCCTCTGAGCTGACAGTTTGCTGGTAATGGCCTTTATCTATATCCCCGCATGGAGCCGCATGGAGACATGTTTTAGCAAAGTGAGTCCAAAGTCGACCTCCATTTTTGTCTTAAACTTGTTTGTTGGATCAAAGCTGAAGGCTGCTTGGCCTCAAAATACTAGATGCAGTTATTCAATATTATCTATTTTTACAGCAAGTATTTATATTAATTTTTGCCATATAGAAAAATATTGGACACTCTTCCTGAAGACTAATGGCATTCAAATTATAAAAACATTATAGTATGAATATCAAAACATTGTGCTGGCAAGGACGAGCAGCAATGAATCAAAAAGCTTCAACAAATTGGATAATTCCTTTTTTGGCTTTAGCGCTCTCTCTTTTTCTTGGCAGAATTTCATCGTGTTTTTTTTTTTTTTTTTAGGTGCTGGGATTCCCCCGTGTTTTGTTGGCGGGTTTGCGGTAAACTGGCAAATGCTTACTTTCAAACCTTTAGCGTCTCTAAATGTGGGAAGCATCTTGGAACAGCTCTCGCTTCTCATTTCTTCTATTTCAACAAATGTCACAATCACGGGGCACAAAACGCACTGGCAAGGCTGCCGAACATCTAGTGCATTTGGGCATCATAACACAGCAAATATAATCTGGGAGACAGAAAATAACAATCAACCTGCAGCTTGCAGTCCATTCATTTTCTACAGATTTGGGTAATAGCAGCACCTTGGCCGGTGTATCATCGCACCCGTCTGTTGGAGTTGGCCGTGGTCACACTCTCTGTGGTCATTAGCTGTCATCAACTATTCTGATTTCAATTTTTCCTTATTTCCCCACTGATGTAATTTCTTTTCATGAACATTCATTTTACTTGGCAAGTGTGAAAGGATGACAAGTTGATTAGAACCATTCAAACTTTCCCACCTCCCTACATAATAGAAATGGATTATAGCTGTAAGCAGAAATACGGCCACCGGGCTCCAGTCAGGTAATTTATAAAGGAAAAGGAGGTGATTTAAAAGTTTCAGCAAGTGTTCAGAATTCATTGTTAGAGACTTAAATTTAAAACAATTCATCTCTGCATTAAGGGATTTTCAATAAAAGAAAGTTTTAAAATTCAGAGAGCCGCAGAGCCTCCATCGGGTAAATTGTTCCTACAATTTAGTCTGTGTCACTTTGGACGAGGTTGGATCAATTTGCTTCGTCTGGTCCATTTGTATTCCTTTGAATGTATTCCATTTATGTCTGGCGTAACTTTCTCTTGCACAATCAATTACTCATTTCTTTTTTTTTTTTTTTTTTATTAAATCAATGCAAAACTCAGAATTTCCCCAGAAATCTGCATTTTAAGATAAATTGAATTCATTCATCTCGCTCCCTCCACACCTGATCTTCTGTGAAAAAGTAAATTAGCAAAGACCAGGTAAAGTATGTATTGGCTTTAATACGAAAGAATAATTACTTCTGCAAATCTAAAAATGGAGTACAACAAATTTTGAATTTTTTTTTTGGCAATTTCAGTAAAAAGAATAAAGCAACAATGAAAGAAAAATGCACTGAAAGAAAGAACCACAACAGCAAAAAGCAGTAAAGGCATCCAGTATTTCAAAGCCCAGCGATGCCAACTATATGTGCAAGTGGAGACTCCGGCACCGTCTTCACAGTCGTGAGTCATCAACCAAAGTGTGAACACAGGTCAGAATAACACGAGTGCACGCCGATGCTGAAACTCTGGTATAAAGCCAGCAGCGCTCCAAACAAAAATGAACTTTGCGTGTTCTCAAAGGCTGTCGAAGTGTTTTTCAAATGCCAACGCATGTACTGCAACTCCAGGTCTGTTTGTTTGTACCGAGCTGCAGGCATGGAGAACTTCACACTGCTTTAGACGAGGGATGTTTTAGCATGAAGTCTGATAATGTATATACACTGTAAAGCACCTATCGTTGTTAACCACAGCAGGAGGAGGGTGAAGTCTGAACACACTGCAGCAACTATGGCTCCGTTTCATTTAGAGTCCAAAAACTGAATAAAAAAACTGGCAGGTTGCAGTTTTATGGAGGGTTATGTGTCTGACTTTTTCTTGGCTAAGAGCAGTGACTTCCTGGAGTCTCTGCTGATTGACTGGCAACCTCACAATGATGACAAGACTCCAGGAAGTCACTGCTCTCAGCCAAGAAAAAGTCAGACACACGAGTCCCCGTAGAAGTGCGACTTAAAACAGAGAAGATACAAAGTGGTAATCAGCGATCGCTCTTTCCAGTCTTTGTGCTAAGCTGGACCAAGCAACCGGGCAGATATGAGGCTGGTGTCAATCTTCTCACCTAAGAAAAGCAAATAAACCAAATGCCTAAAATGTCAAACTATTCTATTAACACATCTCTCTGCGGTCACATCCAGGGGACCTAAGTTCTGGAGAAGATGTGGATTTCTGTGTCCCATCTGGACTCTGACCAGCAAACATATCAACCAGAATCTGTGCGGCACTGAAATATTTTTTTTATTCTTGCTTTTTCTTTTTTCTTTTCATCTAGTCATTTGGTGTTTTTTGGTGCCCTGTACTTGAAATTTGCAACAAAAAAAAATATTTAAAAGAAGAGTGAATATTTTCTTTTGATTGTAAAATGAAATCACCAGCTCAGGCTCAATGATACTGGATGTCTTTAGAGGATGGACAGGCAGAGAAAATTGGAAGATGTTCACCACAATGCCCAAAAAATGTCTCAGACTGAAAGTGAACCACAGACTGGTAGTGTGTGTGTGTGTGTGTGTGTGTAGCCAAGAGTGTGCATCAAGAAAAGACAAGAGCAACAGTAAGTGACAGCAGGAAGCATTAGCCTGATGTTCTGAGTGTAGCTAGTTACAATCTCTCCTTTACTCACACACACACACACACACATTTCTCTAGAGCCAGCCTTGCAGAGTAGCCCCTGTTTGTTTGGAAGTGTCCAACCTGTCAAACCCACATGCCATGCACTGCTGTCTGACACGCACAAATGAACACATCTCATCTGTGCTGCTTCTGCTTTCTAGATACCACTTCGAATGAAAGGGAAAGTCAGCGGCAGGAAACGGGGATAAAAAAGAGGAGAGAGGGGAGGACGGAGAGTTAAAGCCAGAGAGTCCGCAGATCTCAGGTTTTGTCCCTCACGTCAATCAGTCTTGTTGTAGCAGAGAGTCTGCCGTCGCTTCTGCTGGGGCTTAAAAACTGTCCTCGGCTGTATGGCTGCAGTCAGATAAAATGCAAAGCACAGTCGGGGGGAGGCACAGAAGACTGCTAGACACTGGTTACTATGGTTCTTGGTATGCTGTTAGTTCCTGGAGGCAAACTGAGGTGAAACACAGCCAGAAAACATGACTGTTTTTAAAAGGCTTTGTGTGTATTTTGTGTGAATCGAAGCCCGAAAGTCATGCTAAATATGCATCTGATAAACTAAAACGCTGTTCAAGAAAATGACTGTTAGAGCATTAACTGTTAACAGAGTCAGCTTCAGTGCAAAAGTGGAAAAGAAGCTCTTTCCAGCCTCTAAATAGGCAAACTGTCTACGTGTCATGTATACAGTAATGGGGGGATAAATAATTCAGAAAACCAGCCTAAGGCCAAATCAGCTTCTCCGCTCGCCCTCGCTCTAAAATCGATGTTCGGGGAGGAAAAAGGCGTAGCGTTTTAGTCAGTTTGGCCCGGCCAATGAAATGACTATGTCACTTCTGCTGGAGCGGAGAAGTGGGGAGATTAACATGATGAAGAGATGCGAGAGAGCGGATGAGAGAGAGAGAGAGAGAGAGAGAGAGAGAGAGAGAGAGAGGATAATGGTGAGAAAGAGAGAGAGAGAGAGGTGAGTATATAGAGGAGGATAGTGAGAGAGGAAGGCGTTATGGAGGGTTGTGGTTCCAGGAATAGCAGATGCTTCTACTCAGCGTGAAGCTGTGGCTGCAGGAGGAGTTTAGTTTGGGCATTCCTGTGGCTGTAACGCTGCTTTTCAGAGGTTAAGCACCGCTATCTCTTTATGACCTGAGTGACGCACGACTTGACTCTGCACGGCTGACAAGAGTAAGGTGTGTTAGTGTTGGAGGAGGAGAACAGGTAGAGAGATAGATCATGCAAAAGAGACACATAAGATTCAGAGAAAAAACACACGCTTTGGATTAGAGCTCGACTAATACTGAACTGAAATCAATATGCAGTAGACAATTTAAAATTCTGATCAGAATATATCAACTGATATATTACTTAAAATGAAATAATAAACTAAAAATCTTCTTGATGGGATTTCTAAAATGTGGTTATTGATTAGCAACTTAACAGGACGCTGGAAGCAGTGTTTGACCATCTTCTGCTTGAAAGCTTCTGTGTCACCTGGGCACCTGTAGCCACATTCAACACTGACCCAACACCCAACACTTGTACATCATTGCAGCAAGGTGAAAAGTTAAAATCAGCTTTTTAAAGTTGAAAAATAAACATCAAAAACACTAAGTGATGGACTAACGGTGAACTTTGATGGTAGCTGGCGGTTAGTATGACGAACATTAAATCTTTACCTTGATCTTTGGGCAGTTTTCTAATGCAAATTACTGTTACTCCTTGACTTCATCTATCCCAACATGTTTGTTATAAACTAAAATGGGAACAAGCTGCTGTGTCTGTGTGGCTCCACTCCGCTGGTGGGAGGGGTGATGGGATGTTTGGTACGTCGAGGCTGGGCTGGAACGCCTTTGCTCACACTTCTCCCCTCTGTCAGTTTTCTGAAACAGAGCCATGGGACAGGCCGTCTCTGATAGCTCGGCAGCTAATGTCAACACTGGACCTCAGAGAGTCATTAAGGATAATGTGGCACTGCTGAGTGCCCGGGCCTCGGCTCCATAAAAACAGGTGGTCCCAGGGTCACCCCCTCCCTTCTCGTCCCCTCACCTCCTCTACTTAGCATACCTTATGGCTCTCTCCCTCCCTCTCCCCTCGCTCTCCGGCTCCCCCTCCGCCATCCCCCTCGGCACACATGGGAAAGGCTATTTGGACAATTGGAGGTGATTAGCTCTTGATTTGGCTCACTCTGTACGTTTGATCAGGCCGTGGCACGGAGGCGAAAGCTGGTGCGACCGGGGGCGCAGCTGTGGCTCGACCATGAATGAAATTGGGTGAGGAGAACCAGAAGGAGAAGGAGGGGAAGGGAGGAGGTAGAAAAGAAGGAGGTACGGTTGAAGAGGAAGAAGAGGAGGAGTGAGGAGCTGGGGGTTTAGGGACCTCTAGAGTCCTTTGCTTTCTTGGCAGTTTGAGTTATGGATTCAGGCTGCTGGCAGAGAAAACGTGAACTGCTTTGTCCCTGTTATTCCAGGTGTGGGCCCTCGTATAGAAAGAAAAAAAAAGAAATCCCTCTCGTTCTTCCTTTCAACCTTTCATTCAACAACTTGCTTCCATCCTCTCTATGTCTCTCCTGGGTGGTAGATTGCAAACAAGAAAAACGTGGGTGCAGCCTAATAGCTGGCTGGTGAATCGGGTTATAAAGTCTACTTTGCCATAAAGTGTTCGGGGACTGTGTTGGCTGGGTTGGATGTACTGGCTGCACCCATCTTTGGGTTGGATGGGTTTGGTGTTGGGCTTAGGGTTGGCCCAGTGCCTCAACCTGGCTGGTGAGGCCAAGGAATTTTTCTCACAGTAACGGCTGTTCTATCCATCCCTTCATCCATCCATCCTTCCACTCACAGAGCCAGCCAAGCAAGTAGGAAGGCCTCTCACTATCTGGGTGTTTAGCCAACAAATCCCCACTCCACTCCTTTGGCCTCTTCTCCACGCTCATATATCAGGCTGACGGCTGCGGAGAACCCGACATCCAGCCAGCTGAATAAAACAGAGATTAAGCACCCACCCGAATCCATTTAATTACTCGTTCAACAGCTCTCGGCATGTAACTCCAACCGCTGTGAGAACTTTGGTGTTCTTCAGTCTTTACTTTTGCTCCCAGTGACCACAGGGAGGTTGACAGAGGTGGCTGGTCACAAAAGAAATCTTGGCCTTAGTAACTGAAATAATCCCATATTCAGTTGTTGTCAACTGCATGTTTGCATGTCCGCAATTTAGGGCTTGGTTACCAGGGTGTGTACGGCTGGGGGTGGAAGCCAGCTGAAGCAGTGTGTTTTAACAGTGGCATGACATCACATCTGTAGACATCTGCATCTCTACAGAGCTTCTACATCAAGTCTAGTCAGCAAACAGAACAAGAAACATCAGTACTAACGGGCAATTTAGCAACTATAAAGAGCACAAATAACATAACAATATGAGCATTATATGAGATAATAATAATTTTGCAATGATACATTTTCACAGCAGGGATGTATCTGTTAAATGAGTTATAAGTACATTATATATTGAGGAAATTATATAGAATATATATAGAATTATATAGAATCAACACAAACAGTTCGCAAACAGACTTGATGTATTTATTTAAAACTTCTGCATTCTTGTATTTTAAGAGAAAACTGTGAGCTTTGGGAAGTTGTGAGGCCTTGATGGGGGTTAGTAAAAATGTGACTGGATCTTGGCAATAAAATATTACAGAGTTCACAAGGACGGGGTTACAACCACAGCAGACGGCATTTATTTTTTTGGCATCTCTGAGGCGGCGTGCAACAGCCTCCAATCAGCAGCTATGATATGGCCTGTTGTCAAGAATGCATCAGTTTGGCGGCAGCATGTTTGCTTTTGAGATAGTGGTGAACCGGGGCGGCAAGAGCTGCTTTTCAATGTGTGCGACACAACAGACCCGGGCCCGAGAATCAGCTTTGATTTGCCTCGCTGCCAGCGGTCGCAAGGATCAGCGCGGGAGTGTGTCCACGCAAACGCGCTCACACACAGTGAAGTTTGAGAGGGCAGACAGGCCGATGATATACCGATGATGAAAAATGGCTAAGCAAGCTAATGTGACAGAAACGCCCTGAATTTTGCATATTTCTCTAAAACTACAGCGCCAGATTTATGATGGGGCTGAGGGCCAGGAAAGGAGGCACTGGGTGCTGGAGGGGGACTGGGCATCTGGGGAAAAACCTGAGGGGGACCCAGGGTGCTGCAGACTGCAGAACAGTCGCATGACCTTTTCTAGAATGCTGCCACCCGCCTGCCACTGAAACACGGTCTGGCTAATTAAAGTTTCAGTGGCATTGGATTTTCACTGGCACAGCACACCTCGGGCAACCTTGGGGGCTCTTAGGCAGGCGATACACTGAGAGAAAGATGGGAGATATAAGACGAGAGAGAGAGAGAAGCTTGTGGAAACAGATGAACAAGAGGACAGCAACTAGAGGACGGCACGGCAGATCCAAGCAATAACAGACAAAGTCGGTAGCTTTCCATAACACGCAGGAGAAAGGCTATATATTAGAATGCAAATCTAGAGACACAAACATGCACACAAGCTGGGGTGTTTTACATAAGCTCCGACATGGTTTGCCCTTCCAAATAGTTACGCTCAAAATATTCAAGATCATATGGAATTAGAAATGAAATTGAAACTGTCCAACTCCGTATGTACAACTGGGTGAACGCGCGAGCTGAGCGAGAGATATGCAATGTCAAAATGCTGAGTGCTTTTCCAAATCTTATCGGGCCGCCTCTCAGGCTAATGGAATTTTGATGGGTCAGTATCAAGAATAAATGCATGACTTATGACACGGCTACCGGGAGCATTACCAAATATACTGGACAGCATGTTCCCGTCTCCAAAGGATCATTGAATAATTGGCCGCGTTTGACCAGGACATTTCTGGAAGTATGGCCAAGAAAAGGTTATGCAACCAGACAGACTCGCTCATGGCCTGTATTTCACAATCTGCTGGCCTTGTCTCCATTAATGATCTTGACCCCCTTTTCACCATTTCAGAAGTGAAAGGGCCTAATGGAGCTGAACAAAGCTGCTTGTGTGTGTGAGTGTGTGTGAGTGTGTGTGTGTGAGAGACAGAGACACGAAGAGAGAGAGAGAGAGAGAGAGAGAGAGAGAAAAGCCCCTGTGACTGTTTGTTACAGCTTGATGAGGTCTTGGTCTGTGATTCCTGGGGGAGGTGGTCCAATCTAAGCTTTACTAGGCCTTATTGAGCTGTGTGCAGGCAGGTGTGTGTGTGTGTGTGTGTGTGTGTGTTTCTCTATCAAGAACATTTGGCAGGGCTTTATGAGTACCTTCGTGTGTGTCCCTAAAATACACTCAGTTGGTAGCAGTTTAATGGGGTGTGTGAGGTATTGTACAAGGGCCTTTTTTTTCATGCTTGTAATTTTCTTCTTAGAGGTGAACTTTTTAGTTTGATCAGTTTGACATTTAAGAGCTTTAATATGTCATTTGTGTACATATATATGTCCAGTGCCAGTCTACCAAGATTACAATATTTTACACACAGATGCATGACTGAGTTCTCTTGAACACACAGTTGTGCGCTATATTTTTTTCCAAAATAAGAAAGCAAGAGTAGATGTTGGGTCTGGTTAAGTTGATGATAAGACAGACAGAGATTCAAAATGAGGCTGACTACGACTGGTGGCCAGGTGGACCAGCTTTGACTGACATGCAACTTAGCTTCATGGTTTGAAGGCCATGAGTTAGAACTACTGTGCATCAACGTTTCCAGACGCAAATTAGTTTTCCATCTTGTGTAAGTACAACATCCTCTCCACAACATGTCTCTTGTGTCTCCAGCCATTTATTCAGTTAGCTACTTAAATATGATCTTGTCTGACTTATTTGGACTGCAAATAAAAGTTTCCCTCTGCTCGAAACAGCTTTATCATTTTCAGCTTGAGATACTGTTTCCATTAAATGCTTTTAAAGATGACAGGTTATTTTAGTACCTCTGTATATACAGAATGGATCTGACTTTTCACCCATAATGATGACAGACAAAATCAACTTTCCAAGAGAGGCAAAACGACAAAATTGTTTGTTTCTTTAAAAGTTTATATTAGCCCTATGGGAAAGTTAATATAGGAACACCGTGTTTCTACATTAAATGAATTAAAGTGGTTGACATTTATGTAGGCTAGAGCAACATTACGATTTGGAACTTGGGAGTAATATATAGCAGCATACTGTCCACTATGTACAGCTAAAAACATGCAGCCATGAGAAGCACATCAAGGCCAAGTCTCCCCCCGTAGATGTATTGGCAAGTGTGACAGAGCAACCTCTGTGTTGAACTGGAATTGTTCCCAGTACTCACGGTTGGCAGAGTTTGATGAGGTCCTGGTCGGTGGTCCCAGGTGGCAGGCCTCGGATGTACAGGTTGGTCTTACTCAGCTGCTCTGCTCCTCCCTGGCTGCAGCTGTTGGTGCTCGGGCTGGGAGGAGCCATGGGATGAGGGGGTGGAGCATAGGGCTGCTGGGGAAAAGAAAGGGCGAAGAGAGGATTTAGCACCAAAAAAATAAAGGGTTAAAAACAGCGAGAGGTGTGAAAAATTAAAGCTAACGGAAGAAGGTGTGAGAAGCAGCACCATTTCAATGTCATTGCAATTATGAGTGCAGACGTTTTAGGGCGGCTGCGAAACTGAGAGGACAAGATCAGGGTCAGCGAAAGTTTAAATCATTCGACGAAGCGGCAGATATTAATGAGCAAAATCTCCAGAAAACAAACATCTAACTTCAGTCTCAATTTTCAAGGAGAGGCAAAAGGTCTGCACAATGACAAAGAAGTCAAAACAGCTCTTCAGTTGTATTTCTACACCCACTTACTTTTTCCACTCTGTACTACTTCCTGTCACCTTTGTTCAATAGTTAACAATAAAGTGCATCTGAAGTTCTTTGTCAGCGTGCGGCTCGTTTTTCTTAACATGTGACTGAAGTCAAGAGTTTTTTTATTTTAAGTAAACACTCCACCAAGGGGACTCTCTGAAATTGCGGTTCATAAGGCTTCCAGCAGCTTTTAACGGTTTTAAATGATGCCAACTTCCTGCTTACTATTCATACCCTCAGACCAATTTCAAGACACTGTAAAACAATTTACACCTCGGAGGGTGTGATATCTTGATGCACAAATCCTCTCCACCCTATTTCATAAAACATCTCGCTATCAAAGTATAATCTCTATCTTGCAAGATGTATTCAAAATGTATTAGATATTTGATTCTCTCCCTTTCTTCTTCTCCCTCCCTCCCCTGCTCTCCTCATGTGTCTGTTGTGCTGTTAGTGTAGATTTATGGTATAGGAGTCAGGGCCCCCTGCTCACAGCCCATTTATATCTCTATTGCAGGGACACTGCACATAGTGACAGAAAGAGAGAACCAGGGCCCTGTGGGCATGAGCAGAAAAAGAGAAAGAGAGATAGAAGAAGAGAGTGAGCGAGGAGGGAAGAGAGAAAGAGAATGATGCACGCTGCAATAAAGTAAGTGAGTGATGGATGAAACAGAAGAGAAAAAAATTGTGAGGGAGAGAGAGGGACATGACTAAATACCACCACCAGCTCCAGTTAACCACATTAACCCCTTATCCTCCCCAGAGAGAGTGGCGAGACCCCATACCACGCTGTAAAAGCACATACACACAGTTAAACACACGCACACACACACACACCATTAGCCCTCCAATCCGCCCCACACGTTAGCAGCGGCTGCCGAAGCATGGCTGATTTGATGCGCTATTTTAAGCGTGTGTGCCATGCCAGCGTGTTGCCTCCCACTCCTCAGACAAAGAGCCGGGGTCCCTGGAGCGTGAAGAGGGAGCCACGTCCATCAATGGACGGCCAATTACCACGCTGAGCTAAGTGGAACTGATGGGCAGCCACTCGCTGTGCTGGACACACACACACACACACACACTGTACGCACACACACACATGCCACGTGAAACACCTTTTTCACACAGAAGCCAAAACAGCCGTGTTCAGTGCACCAGAGCCAGGGCTGTTATAGGTCCTGCAGGTCAAGTCTAAAGTCAAGTTCCAAGTCCTGTAGGGCAGGTCCATGTGAGGTCACAAGTCTTCATAAGAAAATCCAAAGTAATGGTGAAAGTCTCTCAGGTCTCTGAAAGGAACATATTAAAAAGGCATATGAACATTTTTCTTTCTATTCTATTAATAGTGCTTTTTTCCTTTCTGCACATGGGCCTAATAATTAAATATGCATCATGTGTGCATCTATGTAAAGTCTGTTGTTGTTATTTATGTTACGTGTTCAAACTCCAGAGTTAAGGGACGCCCTCGTGGTTTCAAGGTTAAAAAGTCAACCATGAACCACAACTTTGCTGGTTCGAATCCGACCGGCCTCTGTTGCATCTCTCTCTCTCTCTCCCCCTTGTTTCCTGTCCTCTCTCCACTCTTGCCTTCTAATAAAAGCATGACATTCTTAGAAAACATCAGTGAAATGTGCTAAGTCGTCAAGTCTTTGCTCAGGTAATCCCACAGCTGCAAAGTTCAAGTGTCAAGTTGCCATTTGTGTGACTCAAGTCCAAGTGTCAAATCTATAACTTTGACAAGTGGACACACACACACAAATTAACCCCCTCCTCCAGCCTAATATTGCTTTGGTTGCACAGGCTGGAATGAAAAAAAAAAAAGCAGAACTAGTGTCCAGTCACTCACGTTTTCATGCAGTGGCAGTCCTATAGAAGAATCTTAATCTCTTGAGTGCTCCATGGGAGTTATTTTCTCCCACTCAAAGTCACAGGAATGTGCACAGCTGCAGTTCAAGCCCCGACTTTGAGGCTTTCACCTTACGTTCCCCCCCCCTCCCTCGCCTGTGTCGCTTTATTTTTCACCAGTCCACCGTAGCTTTAATTACACACACAGCACTTAACATAGTGTGTGACACGTACAAATTCAGCAGCACAAACAGGAGACACTACACAGAGTTGCTGTCAGCGCTGAAGGTTAATTGAAAGCCTCTCTCTCTCTCTTTCGCGGCTTTCTTTCTTTGTTTTAGCCCTTCAGTAATACACGCAGCCCACCTCCTCCTCCTCCTCCTCCTCCCTGGGCTCCAGGCTTGGCTTGCATCCTGGGCTTTGGAATTCATGTGTCCCGCCCTATCGATTTGCTTTCATTTTTTAAGGTCAGAAGCTGAAATCTTACACAATGAGGCATAGAGGGTCAAAACCAGCCCATTACTTACAGCATTGGGCGAGAAGGCAGAGAGCGAAGGGAAAAGAAAAAGGCCGGAAGAGTCTCTCGGGATGAAGAATGGAAGCGGTGGCGAAGGTCTCAGAGCAATGGCGACTTCAGGGTGGACGGTGGGGACGGGGTACGTTTAATGTTGGATTCTTGAGGACTTGATGGACGCGTCTGTGTTTTATTCACAGCAAAATGCATAAAAGGAATTTTCCACTCTTGTACTTGTGCAAAAGTTTAGATGTGTATAAGCAAATTGGAACTGGCAAAAGAGGAGGCTCTTCAGATCTGTCTGTGTCTACATGTGCAGTCCTTGTACAGTATGTGCATGCAATGGGAGCAGAATGTGAACTAGCACAAGCGTGGGAGCGATATTAGCAAACACACGTCGGCTGTTGCTTCAACGCACAAGCACACATTCCCAACAAAAAAATGTTCCCCCCCCTTTTTTTTTTTGCTTCAAATCAAATTCTCTCTCGGCTTCCTCTGGTCGCCCCCACTGGAGGTTAATAACCGAGCTTGTTTCTCTTTCCGGACGGTTTCTAGTCTGCTGTTTACCCTCAGCCTGTCAGAAGATCCGGCTTCTCAAATATATAATAAATACAGGCCTCATGTGTCAGAAGGATGAGGATTGAATACAGCACTTGACAAAGGGTGTTTCAGCAAGGGAGGAAAGGAGGAGGGAGGTAAAAGGAGGGACAGACAAAGGAGAAAAAAAAAAGATAGAAAGAGTTAAAGAGAGAAATAGAAGAGTGCGGGGGAACGGCTGGTTATGACACTTCAAAAACCTCCAGGTGGTAAATGAGAAAAACCTCCATTCTCCCTCCTCCCTATCCAGCTGTGACATGCCGCTACAGAGGCTTACTGGGGATTTCAATTTGCCGCACTGTATTTTAGACGGGCAGAATGGTTTACACAGGCCCAATTTACCGAGCCAGCCGTGCAGGGGGGGTTCGCAGCCTCTGTGACATGCCGAGGAATGTTTATGAGTGCATTAAGTGAGGATGATAAATCTAGTGTACGTTACATAGGCTGAGGGCACGAGGCGCTGCGATGTATATTCACACACCCACGCAAGGACAACACATATTTTTATTTTACAGACCAGAGCTAGCCCTCTGTGTCACTGAGAGTAATATGTCGACCTGAACCTTCTGCGTGTATCGTTATTTACATGTTTGTGTACTGTATAGACAGCAGCTTTACACTGGAAGAAGTCTTTATGCATTATGCATATGTGCTATTGCAACCTTATTTATGCTGCATATGGTCGCTGTCTTATTAAAGCCATGTATCTCCAAAATATGAACTTTCTCATGAACTAGCAGCAGCAGTTTTCAGCTTTGTGACAATGCATTTTTTCAGATCCAATAACTTTTTAAGCATTTTTAGATAGCATTTTTTTTTTCAGGCTATAAAAGAACATTTAAATTCAATCAAATCAAAATGGTTTTCACTGGAGAGCAATAAGATGCCTTTCTTTTTAAATCACAGTGACACTCAGACTGAGATATTTGGATTAAAAATAAGGACTGTAAAAGCAATAATTGCAATTGTATTCCAACTCCATGCATCTTTATGATACAGCATCTCTGCACCTGGAAAGTTGGTTTTCCCTTTTCTCCAAGTTGGCTGTATCTTTAGATAAGGTGGTTCCCTTACTTGTATAAAAAATGTGGAAACCTACAATGCCAGTACACAAACAGCAGCAGCAGTAATTGGAATGAAAGCAGGGATGTGGCTTCCCTGCCTCTCTCCCTTCCTCCCTGCACTCTGCAGGGCAGGGCTGCGACTGGAGGAGAGGCGGCTGTGCACCACCGTGGTAATTGGCCCTGATTTATAGGAGGCCAGAGCAGTCAGCGAGAGCTAGCTCAACTCTGGCAAGAGGCCAGACAAGGCCACGCTGTCAATATCAGTAAACCAACCCAACCCAGCCCAAACCCCTACGGCCAGGACGCCACAGCTCAAGATCAGCTGTCACCACGCAGGAGGGTCCGCATGTGTGTGTGAGCGCGAAGTTCATGTGTGTTTCCTGTTCATGTTTTTCTGCATTCTGTGAGTCACTCAAGTCAAACACACACACGCACACACACAAGAAAACCTGCCAGAAAAAATGACAAGCAGTCTCCTTAAATTGAAGAAAAAAGCCTCTCAGCTCATCCTCCATTAATTCATGCTGGCAAAGTCTCTGCAAAGACTCTTAAAGACAAGCATAGTCCCAGAGGCATCCCTTCCAAACTGCCAGAACTAACAGCTAGCTCGGCGGTCGGCTGCATTCACATCAGCCTCTGAGCACGAAAAGGAACACAAATCCCCCATCCATCCTGGATAGCTGCTTCCAAACCTTCAGCCCTTAAACACGTGTTTTGAGAACCGCGGCCGCATCTCAATGTCGAGAGGAGAGGGAGGGACACTGGAAGACAGGAGGAAGCGAGCTATTGCCTGTCCTCCTTTTGCCTCTCGGTTTCATGCCTCGCTCTGTCTCTCTTTGTCTATGCCTGTCGAGGTAAACCCATAGCCAGAGGAGTGAATAGCAAATCATCCCCAACTCACCTGGGAATGCAACGCTGCTGATGCTACAGCCAAATGTATCCTAATAGGGAAGAACGAGAGCTCTGTGTATGAGAAGGGAAGGGGGGGGCGGCGGCATGGAGAGAGAGCACGGAGGAGAGAAGAAGGATGAGGGAAAGAAAAAGAGAGATGCAGTTACAGGTATGACGGAGTTGCAGCCAAGGCCTAAGAGAACAGCCAAACCAGAAAGCAAGGAAGAAAAAAGAGCGAGTGAGAAAAAGACAGAATCAAGCACAGGAGTCATTTTGACTGTCTGATTCTCTCCGGGCTTCCACCAGCCTGCAGGCCTCCTCCTTCAGCAAAAACAAAACGCTCGGGGATCTGGGACGACGGGAAGCCAACACTGCTGTGGACAATGACGCAGGGGGCTAATTTTAAATATGCTGATTGGTCCATCTCCAGTATCTCTGAAAGCAGGAGATGGAGCTCTTTCTCTCTTCCTGCTCCTCTCTCTCTCGTTCTCATTGTACGCTTATTCTCCAACTTCCTTATTTCTTCTCCACCCTCGCTGGCTCTCTCGCTTTCTCTTTAGGGCAGATAAGAGCTGGATGTTGTCTTCTGTGTCAGGACCCATGTGTCTGGATACAGAGCCACAGAGTAAAATAAGGGCCATATCTTTTCCAGGAGGTAGAGATAGGGCGTATACATATTATCTGACAGAGAGGACAAGAGCTGTGGAGGTAAACAAGGCGTGTTTTATGTAGCATCACTGTTTAAACACACAGAGTCATCTGTTTTAGCTGCAATGGTGACAAAATGGGAAAAATGGGTCTGAAAGTGCATCATTTTACTATAAGAAATCAATCAGAAACGGTGCATTTATGTTAGAAAACAATACAACCTGTTCATATTAAAGCTAAAAAAACTGCTGTGTTATTACCTATTGTAAATCTGCCATCCGAAGATAGCACGAGCGTGGAATTGGAATTATAGTGCTTTTTCAGAACAAACCTTTTTAAGCTGTTTCATTTATTTACACTTCTTTGTAAGAATTTAATTGGTACTCTCATCCGGAGAAGTACTGTGGGATCAATAATTAGTCACGAATCGCCACAGTTTAGAAGACTAAAAATAAATATGCGCAAGGAACAACAATGCAAGCGTATGGCCTAGAAAAGAGCTTTTTATCCCCCCCCCCATGAAGCTTTTATCAAGTGCAACCAAGAGAAGGCAAAGAGTGGAAGTTCCTCATATATCATAATGCATCTATAATTTATGATAATATTACATAAGTGTTACATCCACTTAGTTCTGCAAAGTTCTCCTTAGATCTCCAAAAATGATGCCAGGAAGGTTTGTTGTATCAGAAAAATTGTTGAATCATTCCCTAAAAGTCAGATCTGAGAATCTAACTCTGACAACTCTTGAAGGTCAGGTTCCCTCCTGTTGTTTATCAAAAGCTTGAATCCGCCTTTTATATCACTAATCATCATTTCTCTGACCTACGCTGTTGGTTGATGTTATATAAGGCATCTGTCTTTTAAGCTTTACTAAATCATTGGATGACATTTGATGAATATAACACAAATGCCGAGCTGATGTATTTGAAATATAAAATAAATATATGTCTGTTTCTATCTTTCTTTCTCTTGGATTAAAATTTAATTACAGCATCATGCATTAAACACTATAAAACCCTTGATTTTAAATTGACAGGGATTCCTGCAGTTATGAATTCGAGCAGTAACAAACCGCCTCTTCTGTTTTACAATTTAAGAATCCATTTCTTACATGTTACTTTGAGCTGGTAACTCTTTCCTCCATTACCTCAGATTCTTGTTTAGTTTCTGCAAAAGTGAGTGGGATCTGGGACAAGCAGACATTTCCCATTAGAAGATACGACGCACATCACATTTACAGAACAGGTTGGACGCCGGGCCCACGCAAAAATCTACATGAGCGTCCTATGTTTATATCGCTCATCTGACAACCATAAACTTGCTTCTCTGTGGACATTAACAGTCGCTTGTGTTTAGGTGACATAACCGGGGCTGAGGGATGTTTGTGGAGAGCGATTACGACGGATTGGCTGCGAGTGCTGTGACCGATACAGAGGAATATGTTAAAAAAAAAAAAAAGAGCTGAGAGCGAGTCGTGGGCAGAGCCAAAGTGAAACTCGATGGACATAAATATTTGGGCTGATTTGTCATCATTACGGCCAGCTGGGTCTGTTTGCAAGCGAGCCGGTGTGGGAGTGGAGACTGTCGGATGGATGGAGCGAGGAAGTGGGAGGACAGAGACACTTATTTAAAGACAGAGCAATCCGAGAGAGAGAGACAGAGGCGCCCACGGTCTCAAATCTGATCTTAAGATATACTGTGATCCATTGACAAATAACAGTTACAGATTGGTCCCCAGGTTGATAATTGAACCAAACCCTCAGTCGTGAACCGACAGGTGTGGCAAATTGTCTGATTAATAATTTAGCTGATAAACTCCCAAAAGCAGTGATTCATGAACGTCACAATTTTCCAGAGCCAATTTCCAGACTACTTGCTTTGTCTTACCAACAGTAAGACAATGCTTCAAATATGGATGTTGCTGCAAAGAAGCTACAAACTCACACACATCTTCAACCAAGCGGCACAGACAATCTGAACAATCAGCACAGTGTCAACCAAGTTAACTATGCTCACAATCTGCCCTTCTGTCCCTAGTAATGGCATTGAATTATGGCCAGAAAAATGTTTTTGCAGAACATTATGATGTCACAGTGAAGTTGACCTTTGACCTTTTGGATATAAAATTTCGGCACTTCATCATTTTATCATATTAAAGTTCATCTAATTAGTTATTCATTCACAAAAGGTGACAACCAAACAAACACATGTCCACAAACGTGTCCTGTTCAATTGTTTGACTCTCCATCTCTAATTGGGCACATTCTTCAGGAGTCAGTTATGTTTTTCACAGGAAGCGTGAGCACAAACAGAGGACTGTGGAAGATGTGGAGAGGGAGGAGAGAGAGCCGGGTTAGCTCTTTTTCAGCGTGACCTGTCTCTCACTGAGACAAATGTCTGCCAATCCAGTCACGCACATGGACTGGCACCCTGCCCTGAAATGTTCTCATAGACTGCATAAAAGGAGAAAGTGAGAGAGAGAGACTGAATGACAAACACACAACTGTGAGTCCCTCTTTAAAACACATCTTAAAGTCGACTCTCAAATACACCACATCTCAATCCAAGAAGACCAACTTGTTGACTGAGTGCCGTTTCTAAATGACTGACTGGATAGCTGACCAGCTGACGAGAGTTATTGCTGAGGTGTGGAGAATGCCGGAGGGGAGAGTGAGAGAGGGAGAGAGAGAGACAGGGGACAGATTGATAGAGAAGAAGCTTGAGCTGTCCCAGAATGCCATTTGTTACGCCGTTCTCCAGACAAACAAATTTACGTCTCCTCTTCCAGAAGGTCAACTGTGCTCAAATTCATAAATAAGGCTGTAATTGGTGAAGGAGTGGCAAAGAGGCTCAAAGGTCCGCACCAGCCCAGCGCATGAGTTACTGCCTGACACTGACCTCAGTGTGTGTTTGACTGGGTGCCCACAGCCATATGTTAAACTTCCTCTCCTGGCATTGATTAAAGCCCAGAACTGTCTGTTTATCAAAATTACATATTTAGTTTTTTTCCACGGAAAAAAAATCCCTTCATGCCTTTAAGTGGCTTAGATGTAACTCCACACCTTAGCCTTCATTTAGTATGTGCAGCTCTATGAATATGCAAATAGTCCCCTCCTCTCTCTCCACCCACACCTCCACCGCTCGCCTGCAGCTCAAGCGTACCTGCTCACCTTCGACTCTGCTCGTCAAACACACAAACCGCTGCTCGGTTTCTGTTCTGCAAACTACTGTCTGCTACATGATGACAGCTGGTAATATAGGAGTAATTCAGCCAGTCGAACCAGAAACCGATTCCAAACAAGTCAGTGTATCAGGATGGTGATGTATTTTATGTATCGCTCTCTACAGCCTTGACAGAAATAAATAACATGAACTTTCAACTTGACTACGTTATCGTGATACTGAAAGTCCCGCCTTGAAGTCAATGAGTCTGGTTCCTCAGGTGTGTGACGTACAAAAACCTGGCTGTCTGAATGTGTGTTTCTGAGACTGTCATTGGTCCAAAGTGGAAAAAAAATATCAAAGGCAATGCAAAAGCAATTACTATCAACAACCAGTTCAACTCCAAACTGGAAAATTCTTCATACCTTTGAAGAAAAACAGAATCAATTAGTGTTGAGGAAATATGAAGAAAATAGTCAAATATTATGTGATATCAACTTTCCTTTTTGCTACTCAATGTCTTTTCCCTATTTTCATTTTGTATTCCATAGATTCAGACACACACACACACACTAAAGTTTAAGGTTGTTTTTATCAATTATTGATGTCTCAGGTGTCTCCTTTTTGATTGGTCGGTACGGTCGACAATAAAGGCACCTGAAACAACGCTAATAAAGTCGGTGCTAATAGCGTGCAGGGATTCAAACGATTCTTTCACATGATTTAATTTCATACGGTTCATACCTAGACAACGCTTTGTTCAATGTTTTGTGCAGTGGATCATCATTATTCTGCACCCTGCTGTGTGTACATACTATATGTTAATGTCCTCTGTGCCTGTGGAGAAATTCAGTTCCTATACAGTTTTCTCTCATACAGCCTATAGATGAGAAACACAGCCACACACACACACACACACACAGGTGGATTAACAGCACACAAGCGAACAGATAAGACAAAGCAAACGAGCACAGACACAGAAAATGTAGACGCATTACACCCGATGATTTTATATATGAACGCAACCGCACGAAGATGAAAAGATAATATCCACACAATGCAGATATGTATCTACAGTAAATATGCACAGGAGAGAATGCACATCCTCTTCTCTTTGAATATTCATTTTCTTTCACATGCAAAGTACTTGCACAGGGTCTGGAATGTCACTTTTGGCCCCCAAGGAATATACTCACTGAAGCGTCTCTGACAATTGCCAGACTAAATACTGGCACTAAACACCAGCCGCTGTTGTGGCAGGAAGGCTTGAGACAGCCATAACAAATCAGCTAGGGAACAGAGAACGGTCGGTTTGTGGTAGTTTATAGGGTTATTTTATGACGTACATCTGAAAAACATATCCAGGGATTTCGCACAGGGATCCTAACCAAACGGGCCGTGAGCCTTCTGTACTCAAGCCAAAAAAATCAGGTGCACAAGCAGGAGCAGGAGGAAGGTGGTGACGCTCGTGTTCAAACACTTAAAAATGGACAGAGCAGATTTGTAATACAATATAATTAAATGTCTATTTGGCTCATATTCTTTTTGATCATTGCTCAAATGTTTGGGCTGGAGAGACATCATTTAAATGAGGCGCAAAGCAACTCAGGTATCCAGTTATTTGTCTGTATGACGACGGGAAAACATTATTGTGTGAAAAACAAAATGGCTTTGAAATGGTACATTATCCAGCCATTCTTTAATTGCGAGGCGAGCTGTAAATGAGATTTTGATGGATGTGAACTTCAGGATGAGTTGCAGAAAAGGTCGTGCAGCAGCAGGCAATCAAACCCACGAGGATGTTTCTTAAAAGTGAGAGGGGAGAGAAAAAAAAAAAGAGCGAGATTAAAAAATCATCAAAAAAATTCATCTCGCATCTTTGGCATGTTTGAAAACGAATCCAATTATTTGCACTGCAGATGTTTGACTTAACGACGAAAACATAAAGCTACATCAACACCTGAAAACTAATCGAGATCAGTTTAGATAATGGGATTTTAAATGATCCTTTTTAACATCTGTTCAAGTGAAATCATATCAGCTCGTTAAGTTGTGATATCATGACTGTTTTGTATTTGTGAACTAATGCTCAAGTTGTCATTGATAAACACAGTAAATTACACCGATAAAGAAAAGCCACTACAAGTTGTACATAATGGAGGTCATGCATTCCTCATTGTTCTCTTCAGCAGCCAAGACCTGATGCTCATCAGGGGGACCACGGAGTCACAACTTACAGTAAATTTTAAAAAACGTGTCCTACTTTGCTACAGCTAGTTTCACTTTTTTTAGGGCAACTTCCCTGGTGATAAACTTTACTTCTTCTTGGCAAGGACCACCCGACTGCACCACGGTTTTATTGTCTCCGCGAGGCTAAAGCAACCACCTTTGTGTCCCATCTTTCAGAGGCTCCAACCTCTGATTTGGCACGCAGCTTACTTCTGACAAACTCATTCCTACCTGCAGGCTTTTTGTCGTTTAGTCACTTTGTTGTGGCCCTGGATGAGATCTAATTTGTCACCACATTATTTGCTGCAAGTTCATACTTTGAAGTGGGCTGATTGTGTACATCAGGCACTGACTCATCATCTTTACTGAACAAGTCAAAGCAGTAAATCACAGTCTAACTAACGGATTTCCATTCGGTTCACCATCGTAGTCCGAGCAGTGTGTTTTGACAAGGGATAAAAGATTCTTCACAGCCTAAGTAGCTTGTTTTGTCCATATATTGAACCGTGTTCACTGCGAAGCCGCCGTGCTGTGGACCATCCTGCCCCTCAGCTTCCCTCTCTCTAACCCTCCATAACTGAATCCATCCCCTGCTAGTCCTCCATCCATCCTCTCTTCACCTTCTCCAATCCCTTCAGTCAGCTCTCATCTATCCCTAAATCCATCCCAATCCTCATCTGGCTGCTCGTCCTCCATTTCTCCTTCCCGCTCCCCCCTCTCTCTTCTTTCTCTTCCGAGCCTCCTCCCCCCCCCTCCCTCTCTCCACCCTCTTTCTCCTCCCCGTCGAACAGCCATTGGGGAGTTTTTACATAGTGTTGAGCAGAGTTTAGTAGGCCAAAGAAGACGCCGTGCCAGATTCTGCACAGTGTGTTAAGCAACTATCCCCCTAGAAGGAATATAAGCATTACTCAACACAAAAACCCCTGTATCCACCCGCCTCCTCGGGCCTGAGCTCACATACTGCAAGGGTGCCGTCAGCAGCAGACGGCGAAGCTATGCAGGGGATTGTTTTACTCAGGGCCAATGTGAGAACAATGCCGCATTGTAACATCTTTGGAATAACCGCTTGCTATTCTGCTTCTGTGCACCTGGATATGTCATACAAGATGCGTCAAGAGTAGGAAGGTTTTCGCATCAAAGACGACGCCCCTCCCCACGCACGCTATTTCTTAGATTTTCCTACTCATCAGTCTATTTTAGTTTTTATTTTCAGCATAGGTGCTTTCAGTATTTCTGTTGGTTTGGCATATTGGCATGACCGCTGAGTTAGAGACCCTTCAGAAGCACCTCTGCGAGTGATTTAAAGCAAGAGAGTCAGCCTCTTCTGGGCAGACCATCCCGAGCTGTCAATCCCATGACTTACTGGAAACCAAAAGGGAATGATCTGTGCTTCCCAGCTCTCACAAGCAGAGTTCAATCAGCGCGGGCGTGGAGCTTTATCCAAAAGTGTCACAATCGCGTGATAAATAAAGTGAGCACTGTCGGGCAGCCGGCTGGAGCGAGAGATGTAAGAAATAAGACGGTGGGGAGGGAGAGAGAGAGAGAGAGAAGTAGAAAAAAAGAAGTAACAGAGAGGGGGAAGATGGATAGGGATGCAGACGTCTGCCAAAGGAGAAGAGGTGCAGTGTCGGAGTTGTCCGGACCTTGGTAGTGTGATTTATTCATGAGATAAGTCACCATGGCTGTGGAACAGGTGAGTGTAATGGTGTAATGTTTCCCCCTTGCCTGACTGCTTGCCTCAGTGACTCTGGCCCGCTGTGCTCTTGTCGGGCTGCTGGAAGAGTTTAATGCAAGCAGCACTTGGACACGGTGAGGGATCACAGCCAGTATAGATAAACACAGGCCATCTGGGTTCAAGCAGGTTAGAACAAACTCGACGGTGACGCTACCAGCGCTTCTATATCTTCAAAGCAAACTGAAGTTATTCATTCTTTCCGCTTAATGGTAGGCTGACAGTGAAAAAGTCAAGGTTTACAGTTCGTTCATAAATGTTTCTGTCTGGCTTCAATGGGGACGTAGGAGTTTCTCGCAAACGGCGCGCTGTTCGCCACTCAGCCTTTCCTTATGTACTGTATCTATTCATAAAAGCTTCTCAGGAGTCTCATTTAGCATCACAGTGCAGGCTGAATGACCATAAATTTCAGGAAAAAGATGTGCAATTGTCCCATATCAGCAATCCCGTTGTAAGCCACTTTATGAATCAAAGCCCGGGATTATGGTTCTTCCCTCTGACAATTGCTCAAGCGCTTTCATGAGGATCCCTCACCGAGATGCTCTCGCTCCAAAACAACTTTGTGAAAACACAGAGAAGCAATCGCAATAAAGTCTTTATTTCTGCTTTTTGCAAATTCAAGAGGCCATTTGGACTTTCTATTTTCATTTCATCTCTTTTCATGATGTCACCCTTGAGTCGAATGCGCACACTTTTGCCAGCAATTGAAAAACAGTTACTGGAACACAGAGCTTAGACTCTGGAATCCTCTCCCAGCTAATGAATCTGACAATTGGCTTTTATTTCATTTCAAATTTAAATCTTGCATGACGAAATTGATCCCAGTTCATTTTTCTTATTCAACGCCAAAAATAGCCCCTGCAGCTCTCCTTCAAGGTAGAATAACAATCGAGCTTCTGCGTTCTTTTCAGCATTCCGCTTTTCCAGCCCGACATAATATTTTCATAAGCCGGGGCAAATTGTGAGGAGACATCAAAGATGAAAATCAGCGGTGGTCTGGCCTATTGTACTTGGTAAAAGGTTTCTAAACTATTTATTTACCCTCCAATGGAGACTTTTCATGAGATGATAGCAGTGGACTGTTATTGTTGTGGTGTGTGGCCCTCCATTCTCCGGCTGAATGTGTGGGGCTGGTCTCTGAGAGAACAGCGCCCGCTCCATTGTACCGCCGCACAGATTACCACATGAACAGGAAGCTCCTCGGCTCAGTCGTCCGCCAGCAGCAGACCACCTCTTAAATACCCAAGACAGCGGAGTCATTGTGGGGCTGAATATGAAGGGGTCTGCCCACAACCGTGGACGGACATTACCATCACAATGATCCTCACGCTGTTTCTTTTTTTTTTCATATAATTTCAGAGACCCGGCGGATGACAAGGAGGTGAGGCTTGCCACACACAGAAAACAGTTTGCAGGCCAGGGTGGCATTCCTTCGTTTTTTGGTTAAGAAAGAATGTGCTAGAAATGCATAATTAATCAGTTACAGGCTGCTTCATGTCCCACAAGAGGCCCAAGTTATGCCACAATCCCATCAGCCCCAGCATATTTTAAGACTCATCATGAGGCTCTTCAATCTGTTTCAGTCGCCAAATCTGACGACGTGCAGTTGTTTTCTGAGGCACAGGTTGAGGTAATTAAAGCAAACATCAGGAAAATCAGACAAAACGAAAGACCCTCGACAGACAGTTTGATGTTTAGTGCGCAGTGAACGCTACAGCTGGATGGCAGGTGGAGAAGGGACTAACGATAATGAGGCCGAGTCACGATTTGGAAAAGTAAACAAGGCCCGACTGACTGACAGGGAAACAGCACATATGGCTCCATCTGATCCCAGATCTGGTCAGATTTCTCTGGGCTTGTGCATTGTTTCTGAGAAAACGTAACAGCTATCCTCGAGATATGCGATTGTGGTTTTTTTTGGGGGGGGGGGGGGCAGAAAAACAAAAAGACGGCATGAATCCACTCAAAGAGAAAGTAAGCAGCTCGTGAAGCAGCTGTCTCTGACACTGAGGGGTCTGAATCTTTAGACATCAACACTTCTAAGCGAGTCTATTTTTGCTCCTCACAACTAAATTTACTAAATTTAGAGAATAGATTTAGCCAAAACTTTGATTACTCTGCTCCCTGCCAGACAACACGTTCTAATTTAACCTACCATCCTTTTTGGAAACTGCAGTACTTTTGGTATAGAGATACTACAGCACTGATGTTCTGTCTACACTGCAGTAAATCCACATCCCATATACCGCAACATGCACGCGTTCCTCAGAGCAAATCAGGATTTTACCCCCTCTATCCTTTTTAATAGCATGGCTCTTCATATATAATATCAGCATATATCAATCGACATGAACATAAAAAATTAATATCATGCTTATTTAGTTTACAGTCACTATATTTAGCATTTTAAAAATGTATATTTATGTTTTTAATCATTTCTATGGATTTGTTCTGAGCCGATAAATAACTCTTCAATTACCACTTGTCAATTTGACACTGAAAAATTAACACTGTAAATCTGTTGTTTCTATGATATTTTGACAGTTGCCTTATTCTGCTGCCATTGGAAGCCTCACAACAGCGTCCAAAAAAGCATCTCGCATGCACGCAGCTTGTTGCAGGCTGGAAATTGCTGGTTTGTCAAATTCAAGGAGAGGAATAGAACGACAAAGCGAAAGGAGACAAATTGAAGGACGTCATTTCTGCACGATTTCTGGATTCCAGCCTGAGCTCGGTGTTGTGTGTCATTGTGTGTGCATGTTTTTCAGACGATGGGGGTGGGGGGGGGCGCTGATAAACGAGCAAAGCGGCGCTATTGTACGAGCATTAAACTATTTTGGCCCGGTGGTTTTTCAGAAACAAGGGAGCAACAGAGAAGAAAACACTGAATCTAATGCCAGCTAAAGGGCACTTCAGCAATTCCGGTGACAAACAAGACCATGGCTAATGTATATTACCAAACGGAGATTGAACCAGCCATTTCTGAGTACAAGCGAGCGGGCAAGTAGGCAGTCAGGATCTCTATTTAAAGACATCTGAGAGACCAGCATTCTCTTCTCGCCTCTTTCCCCGCAGCAAAACAATAAATAACTAAATCACAACACACTTAAAAGCCCCGCCGTGCCACAATATCCACATATATCCTTCTCTCCACAGTCCCGCTCCTCTCTTAACTGCTCTAAATTATTTCAATTCTGTGAGAGAGAGAGAGAGAGAGAGAGCGAGAGAGAGAAAAGTCATTCACATAAAGTAATCAGTCTTGGCTTTCTCCGTGCGACAGACTTATTTGACAACTCTGCTACATTAAACAGCCCACTGGTGAAAAGAAAGAGAGAGAGAGAGAAAAAATAAAAGGAATGCATCCAATTATTCATGCATAATGATAGCTCTGTTATCCAGTAAGGCAGGGGCTCCCACACAAAGCAGTTCCCCTTCCTCCGTCTAATACATCTTAAGTACTGACAATCGCCAGGAGTCACATTTGACGGGCACCTAATTTCGCAGCGTTCCCGTCATTCCTCACGAGTTACGGCCCATTGGCGCCATCTCAAAGACTTACAGTATTTATGATGAGGTGATGGTGCCGAGGAACATTAACTTGGTGTGTCCCCCCCCATTCCAAAAAAAAGAGAAGGAAAAAAAAAGCGGGCACATTAGCAGGCCTTGGCCGGAGCTATCACGGGGTCATGTTTCAGGCACTGGAGCTGGCTTGAGCCCTGAATGAAGAGTTAACAAGCAGGATTCCTCCCCCTCTCCTCCACCAGTATACGGCTGTGAGGACCTCCTATATAGACATGAGCTCAAGGTTCACAGCACCTCATTGCCTTAGCTACTACCAGGCAATAAATTGTAGAGCGGGAATGAATTGGTTGACCTTGAGGGTAGCCGGTGTTGCAAGTTGCAATCTAATACCACGTATTATCCCTCCTGTTCTTTTTCTCTTTTTCTCAAAAATGCTCGTCGCCGAATAAACGCCACATTTATCCAATTTGTAGATGGGACGTAATCAGGATCACCTCGAAAACCAAACGCTGGGGCTACAGAGTCGTGGTTATTTGTGCTTCAATCGCAGCAGCGTTGGTGCAGTGCACGGTTTAACAAATGCGGCTGTGGTGCTCAGGTGGCACGGCCCTCTCTCCTGCCCTCCGTCACCGCTCCTAGTCGATGGGCTGCTCTTAATAATTCATGGGCTGTGAGAATCGGCATGCCCTAATTGGTGGGCAGGCTTAATACTCTCAGCAGGGACCAAAAACAAAAGCAGCCAGCAGCTTTTTTTTTTCCCAGGCATGGCGAGAAAAAAATTGACTTGCCTCTCTTTGGTTTCAAGTTAAAAGGCCCCTCCTGAAATCCAAGAAGCACCTTGAAGCACACCGGCTCATGCATGCGGGAGCAAACAGCGCAGGCAGTCGAATCAGTCTACCTTTTACATGCTTTGAGAGTGAAGTGTGGCAGGAAGTGCTCACCCTTCAAACCAGACTCGCTCTGGGTTGGATGAAGTGTCTCTGGGTGCCGGGGTAAAAAGGACACCTTAAGAGTGGGTTCACAGATGTCGATGATGCCACTGCATAAAACATTGACGTCTGTTCGGCAGTCAGCAATCACCGGGTGGAGCTTTAGGGAATATGTTTTGCATTGTATGTATTATGTAAATGTATTATACATTTATTTATTAGTACAAGATGGTGCAGTTTGCATCTGATTCTGAAAAAAGGAAAAAACTAAGTCAGGTGTCCTGCATATTGATGGTGAGGAAAGTTTAGGACATGCTGACAAAACATCACAGAGCTCATTAAAGAGTTAAGGAGAAAAGACAAGAAGACTCAACAAGAGGAGACAATAAGAGGATCTTAAGTGGACTACGTTCATGTGTGTGAATTTGGATGGACAATATGACACCATATACAATGAAACAAAAGAAATTCATCAACCACTCTCAATTTGCTATAACAAGGTAGCTACCGTTTTAAAATGCAATGTGGGAAATATCGCAAAATCAATGAGCAAGACTTCTGTTTGGTTATGTAGGATTTTTGCATCAATGTCATAAAGTAATTTTTCAGGGTAAATCGGATATTATTTAATGGATTAACCCACAACAGACATTCCCATCTGATTACGTTGGATGGCTGAAATTTACTACATCATGATATATATTAATATCATGAGACTTTATCCATATATGAGCCAGCCCTAGTTTGATATGCTGTAATATACAGTAATGTCAACGTCAGTAAATGTGATGAATAAACACCTCATCACACGCAGTCACGCTCAAACACGTACACATTTGTCTGCGCTACATTTCCTTGTTTTTCCTCATCAAAACATTTCCCATTTATCCATCCACCATTTTTTCTAATCGCTTCTCTATTTGACTCTAATTATTTTGAATTCTCAAGCTGCCAGCCATCGTGGAATAAGCAACACAGTTAACTATCTGCTCTCAGTCGAATTAGACTGAAGACTCTCAGCAGGTTGCTGATGTCTGATTGTAATCTTCAGTGTCTCTCTTCCCCGAGATCCAAACACAATTTCTCCCAACTTCCATTTAATTTCGCTGTATCGGTGCCAAAAAATGCTCCCTCTGCGCCGCTTTGCATCCTCTTCTCCAACCTCGTAGTCAAACATTTCTGTCTTTGCAACTGTTCTATCAGTTTAAAATAAAGTTTTGAGAAGGTCAAGTACATGGTCAGGTCCTTTTCTTTTTGCATGGTTGCTCAGGTTCAAGCAAAGACAAACTGCTGGCCGCTTGCTGAATAGTGTGTGAGGGAAATGCACGTGTGATAGTGAAAAAGACAGAGAAAGTAAAACAGAGACCTTCAGCTGCTGCTTTTCACCTTGAGGTGCTGCTGACGATCCGCTCTCGAGCTGCTTCGTGAGCCCGCTGCCCTCCATCCCTCCCTCTTCCTCAGCCTCCCTGCATTCACTTTTATCGAATTACCTCGGTGCAGCCTCACCCTGCGCCACGTTTTAAACGCCGCTAATGCATCTCAGCATGAGGTAGGGTGGCTGTGTCATAGCCGCCGCGTTCCAGACAATTACCACCGACGAGGACGGCAAAAGGCCCAAATGGAGAGGAAACAAATAGGTGTGGAGAAGCAATCCTTTGGATGACTCATTAAACCACGAGGCTATCACTCCCCGTGTGATTTCAGTTTCCCTCAAAACGCCTTAACGATGTCACTTGTCTGTAGCCATTGATTCCTCCCTCCCTGGCTTGTAATTGGAAGAAGAGTAAGTGCGATCTGGAATCACGAGATGAGGGCAGACATTTTTAGATGATGGAGTCATCCCTCTTCCAGGGAGCTGGACCTAAAATGATAATTTAAGTATAATGTAGTCCTATTGATTTAATTGTAATTCAGTGAAGCAAATATTCCTATTGATTAGCTGTGGCTTTATGAGTCACTTCAATCTGGCAGTTGCCTTTGTATATTTAAAATCTCTTTCTTTTACAAAGAGAACAAAGCTTGTTTCCAATTTTCCTGTCTCCACCCAGTCCGGGAGCAGGGAGCAGGAAGGGTCTAATGTGATTAAATAAATGTGCCACAGCCGCCTGTGAGCTGAAAAACCCTCCTCACCCAGGTCATCACAGGTGAAAACAAACCAGGTTTTATTAGAGGAATGATAGACAGTTTGGAGAAGGCGGGGGGGGGCCAAAGTTTTCAAAGCGGACGGCTAAAACATGCACCATATCCCAGAAAGGAGATTGGATTCCAACTACAGGCTCAGGGCAGCGCCGCCGGGGTCACTCCACAATCTGCACGGGTCAGAGCCAAGGCAGCGCTACAAGCCGGTTTGACGTTCTCCATTAACTCACCCTCTCTAACCCACAATGCAAACCTGTGCTACTAAACAGAACGAGGGAGAAAGTCACAGCACAGAAAAGGGAAACACACACAAGAATTTCTTTGCAAAATTGTTTCTGAAATAGAGAAAGATTACATTAAAATATAGGGTTGCAAAAGAAAAATCAAAGAGCATCTTTGCAAAAATGAAATACCCACAATTTGAATTGAGAATAAACACAAATAAATGTGCTGTATGTTGTCTTATTAAATGACTGTCAACATTGAAACCAAAGCTGTGGAATATCATTTAAATTACAGGGTAAAGACAATTGTCTGCAAAACACAACATATCTGAGGTTAAGAACCATCTACGCTGTTAAAACAAGCTCTTGGTAAAATGATGTGCTATCATGTAAAAGTCTTTACATACACTGACAGCTGCTGTTTTCTCTCACATCCTGTGGTTTCAGCTTCATATGCAGCCAGCTTAAACATCTACATGTATGCATTGGACCTAAAATCTCCAGACTGCATACTGTTTGGAAACACGATATCGACAGAGCTGGTTGGGCGCAGGCCGTTCCCGGGTAGTGTATATACAAAGCATATAGAGTCAGCTAGCTGCCACAAGCCACAGCTTTATTTAAAACTTCACCTAACCTCAAATGACTTGTGGAAGTCATTTCCTGAAGGAAGGTTATTCAGGGTAGTTGAGCGCTCAAAACATCTGAAACAGCATTACAGCCTACAGAAATTTCATGCTTACAAGCAGGAAAATAAAAGGCCAACACATACAAGCGAATCCGGTATCGACTCGACTCCGCTTTGCGACTGGTGGGAAACAGAAAAGTGAATGTTAAACACTGGTGGTCCTGTAAATGTCTCACCGCAGTGATATTGGCAGCTGCAATCTCATTACAGTGTAGTTTAGGTCTTAGAATGACAGTGCTTGTATCCTGGCGTTAGTACAGGTGTAGCTGTCTCACATGCCCAGACTTCTCTCTACGCTTCATTTCACTCCATTTTACCGCTGGGCCTGTGTAAAGGGGAGCAGTTACACCATAAAGAGCTACAATAAGCACTAACAACTGCACAATAAATGTCATCCTTACCTTAGCCTGCATTCATTTTTAACAATATCCCAAAAACACATGGACCTCTGTAATTATATAATTACTCAAATTACATTTTTTTTTCTCTCTAAAACCAGAGCACTCCATCTTGACAACGAGACCTCACAGAAAGAGCATATTTGCGAGCACTGCCATGTAGATTTGTGGTGCCTGCGCCGACGGTGATGACCTCTGCCGGAGACATCGCGGGGGCCGCTGATAACCGCCAACAAAAACAACAAACCACGCCAGCGCAATTATGCATGTCCACTTTAACATAATATGGGAAGAACATGAGATGCGTGGGAGCGAGAGGTGACCGCCGTGTCGTGAGGGGGTGGGAGGTTTTTTTTGAATGTGTGTGTACATGTGTCAGAGAAGGATTGTGTGTTTCTGCATGCATGTGTGTGTAGGACTGATTGAATGCGGGCGTCCATGTTGCATGCTTGTGTGACAAGAGAACAGGAGCCGGGATCTAAAGAACACATGTTTAGGGTCCTTTTGAGACCAGTGCTTTGAGTCGACAGTATTGTTTGGGTTTGGGTGGGTATTTCAAAGGGCTGCTCAGGATAAAAGACCCTCGAGCTTAGAGTTGCTGCATTTTCCATTTTAAGATCCCAACCTTTCATAGCCATCAACACTGACAGATTGCAGACTGTATTGTTTTTCACACAACAGGCGAACTGTGTTGGAGATACTTGGCGCCTTTTTGCAGACTCTCAAGGACAAGTGATTCATAGCGTAGTGCTAAAGTTCAAAATACGTTTCATGTTCTATTTTGATTTGTTTGTGATTTATTACACTTATTTTAGTAGAACAAACCTTTTCCATTATACTTCTCTGGCAATGTTGAATAGTAAAAAGGAGCAACATTAAGATGTAAATGTATGATTTTTGCATTTGCTTTTTTTTATAGTTTTGGACATTATTTCAGTTCAGATGTTGTAATTGCTGAAATCTTGAAACATGGCAACAGCAGACAAAGAGTCACAAGTGTGCAGATGGTCAGACAGGGTCAACAAGCAACAGTTCAGCCGGATTATTTTATAACTTAAAGTTAAAACTGTACAAATATGAGGACTATGCACATGAAATATTGGTTATAATCCTTCATTGCACTAGAAAACTGGAAAGAACAGCAACAGCAATTAGAGTAGATCAAAGTTGAAAGTCAGTCCGTAAACTCTGATGGATGTCAACAGTTGACAGTTTGGATAATAATTGGTTTTCTCTTCCAAATAAGTCCAGCCAACCTGATTGGTTTAAACCTGCATGATTGTCTGACGGCTCACGTCTTGCCAAGAGCACAATTACAGATGGCCGAAATGATGGAAATAAGACCCGAGCTGTAATAAACCAGAGTATCTTTAAAGTCTGCGTGGTCATTTGCAAAAGGTTTATGATCCTAAAGGGTGCATAAAATACTTCTTGTAGTTCCAGAGATGCATGAGCCCCAATGAGAAAACCTCCTAAGTCCTGCAGTTGATTTCTCAGAGATACAGGGTTTTAATGCGACGGCAGTGGAGGGATGGAGGGAGGCTGGCTGGCAGGCAGGATCAGTCAGTCAGGGTGACCTCATGTGTTTGGCACAGGGAATGCCTATCAGGTTTCCCTCTGTGCAGATTCCAGCTTGCTCACTCCACACCAGCCCCAGGACCCAACCCCCTGAGGCATGTGTGTATGTGTGTGTTTGTGCGGATGGGGGGGGAGATAATTGCATGTCTGTGTGTGTGAGTGTGTTTGTGTGTGAGAGTGAACGAGATAGAGAGGCAGAGAGATAAATTATATGAGATAAATTATTCAGATCAACCGTGGTCGAGAGAGAGAGAAAGAGAAAGAGAGGGAGAGAGAGAGACTACAGGAGGGTGAGCTGTGTGTCAGTCCCCTCCAGTGAACTCAGTGAACTCAACAGGCCTCCCACCCTTCCTCCTCACATACACCCCCCCCCCCCCTCGACTGCTTCCTCAACGACTGACGTCCTGCTCTCTCATGTTTCCTCTCAGGCTGTTATGTATGCACATGATAATGTGGGTCATTGTGTATGTTGGGGTTCAAAATGTGTGTGAAACTGCTCTCACATGCATGGAGCGTGTGTGAGGAGGTTCGTGCTTGAAGAAGAAACTGACTTGTTGAATTGTGGTATTGGATGAAAAATTTAAAAGGTAATGATAAAAACTTTATTTGTAACCCTAAGCTGCAACATTTTGAACAAGTAAAAATTAGGGTTATGTGGAGTTGTGGTTCAGTATAATTTAGTATTGAACTGCTTTTTAAATTTGAATCCTAGGTTTGAATAAAATTAGAATTAACTAGCATGATTGGAAAAAGTAGTTCATGTTATTATATATAACTATAAGTCAAGATGGAAGAAGCCCTAAAAGTGCAATGGATGAAATCATAATATCTACTAAGCTTGTTAATACAACAGAACTCAAACTCCATTTGCTGATGAAGACCATATGATATGGTTGAAAGTTCACCAAACCAAAGTTCATCAAACTATATTTAGCCAAATGTGTTAGAGCTAAAACCCAAAAGACAAGATTATTTACTCATTATTCATGTTAATGGCAACCGCAGTGCTTCTCTTGGCAATTAATAAAAATAAAAACAGAGATGAATGATAAATGGTTTGGTAAGATAAGATTAGTGAATCCTGGTATTTTGCCACCTTGGAATCTGGTCCAAAAAAAACTTCTACCGGAACCCCACCTTAGGGTTGCAGGAGTTACCCTACAGTGACCTTGTCTGACCCGCTGTCAAACAATGGGCTAAGTAAGCACACACTGTTGGCAAGTAGCTTCATGGGAACATTACAACGCCCGCTGCCAGCGATCCTCTTAATAAAGCCTCAGCAGGCTCCGAGGCTTCCCATTTCACAAATCACTGTGGCATCACCGGCAGAGAAATGCACGGGGCCCAACACACACAATCGCACACATGGGTTCAACAGATGCGACATGCTAGTTAATGCCGCCACACATCAGCCGCACGCGAGAGCCGAGCGTCCTCCATAACCCTTGAGTGGGGAATGATGGAGCAGGGGCCGCCTGCTGCAGCTCCGGCTGGCTGTTCAACTGCTATCTATAACTAAACAGATCAGCAGATCATCCTGCGCTCTACAGGAAGTCTACATAACTGGGGCACAGAGTTCCTAAACATTTCAGAGAGAGCGAGCGTCAACAGTCGTCTTAAGGGCTACACCGGGTCTGTGGGGGAGAACGTTGGCTCACCATTGCCGGAGTGTTTATACAACGTTCCCGGGAAGGCGGGGTAATGTCAGCTTAGTGATTAATTGCAAGCCCAAAGTGCTGAGGACACAGAATCTGCTCTGAATGGCGCCGACTGCAGCTCCTACAAGGGTTTATTGCTTTATCGGCTGAATCCTAATGTGGCCCTCTTCCCATCCCTCCCTTTGACTGTTCCAGTGGTGCCGGAGCATCCCAAAATATTCGGCAAGGTGCTTCCGCGCTTAATTGCCCAACGTGGTTCAAGTTCTCACCGTTGAGGAAAATTTCTCCTGCGTTTTCCATTGAAAAAATGAGCATTTAGGAAATAATTCAAGTGCAGCATGTCTGCATGGGGCTTGATACAGATCTCTACGGGCTGATTTAAAGTTCCCTATACAGCATGATTTCTCCCAATATGTTGGGAGAGGCATAACATATGGCGATTACACAAGCATGCAGCTGTTGTTTTTTGGGGCTAGAGATAAATAATGGATACAAGTCCTCCACAGGGTACTCAAGGCAGCTAATGAGAGAGAGAGAGCAGACAGGGAATTAGTAACTAACTGTTTTTCAAAGCCACTGTTTTCTAACATTTTCATAAGAGCCCAAGGACAAAAAAAATACAGGAGGATAAAAACATCAGACTTCATCAACTGTAAAAGTGCTCAAATACTAACATTTGCATTTATTCAAAACTTGCAAGGGTAATATTGTGCATATTTTAATACAAGAACAGAGGAAGACCTGTTTTACTTAAATGCATGTGAAAGCATTGGTTCCTGCCTGCAGTTCCTTTCTCACACGCGCTCTCTGTCCTACTCTTTCTCGCTCAAATGTGGGTGACCTTAATAATTTAGGGGAAAGGGGGAGAGAGAGGAAATGGCATTTGCCTCAGTGCAGACTGTACAGAGGGAAACTGCATCAAAACCCTCCGATAGGTTTGTCATTTTCAGGCGTTCATCTGCTACATACTGAACTTGTACCCTCTGTGTGTGTGTGTGTGTGTGTGTGTGTGTGTGTGTGTGTGTGTGTGTGTGTGTGTGTGTACACGGGGGGGTCTGCGAGGCAACATGATTAACTATTGAAAAGAGAGAGAACCGGCATCTTGTATGGAGACTACATATCATAATGACACTTTTTAATTCTGTTGCCAATGGCTGTTTATGTGCTACTAATTACTGTTCAAGAATAATAATCTCTCCTCCGATTGGACTCCGCCACGCCGAGGGCTTTCTCCTCGCCTCTTCCTTCATTTATCCTGCTTTGTGACTCTGCCGGCTCGGCTTGCTCCCTGCATCAGTGTCCTTGTGATCTAATTCATGCCGCCTACCTGTCCCACTCAGTGTTTTTCCATACGCTGACTAATGCACACGCGTTGTGCCCTCGTGCAGTCGGAGCAGGGGTCGGCCAGACGAAGCATTCAGGCAAAATCTGAGAGGGTGGCTTGAGTCATTTAACTCAAATAAAGCTGGGAGAAAGGCCTGTTTGCTCTTGGTAATCCCCCACTTGCTCGACAAGGCTTCGCAAGGTTCATCTGCTGCGCTAAATTGGTGCACGTATCCTTATTTGTATAGGTGCTCATTATGGCTGGGTGAGAGGGGGAATCTGACAGGACTGGCAGCTATTCAAGCCCTCATGCCTATTTGCTTATCCTCATTCATGGCAGAATTGGCTTTTTCCGGAGCCATTTTTCAAGCTATGCGTGACATGGTATTTTCATTGAGGCTGCCACTACTAATGCAGCTGTGTAGAGTAAATACTGCAGGCAGCCAGTATATGTGTTTAGGAGAGGGGCGACCTGGGCCTCCTACAGTAATCACAGTGGTAAGGCTACACTACCATTTGCGTGTCTGTGGCCGGTGTCTCCTCTGGTTTCCACGTCTGAATATCTCCGTGAAAACGCGAGGTCATCGGTTTGTGCTGCAACAATGGAAATGAAATGCTAATTCCTCGGAGTTAGATGTAAACTAGCGGAGGGAGTTCTTTGTCAGACTGTGACGTCGTTAAGCAAATGAAAGACCAATGTGAAAAATGAGACTGCTGATCTTTCCGTGCGTCTTGTTTTCCCTCCACAGGTGGTTTTCCCAATCCCTGATTCTGACTCTTGAATCTCTGGTGCCAAATGTCAAACTATATAGTCCACTGCTTATAGGAAAATGATCCTCCCTTTTGCAGGAATTTCCAAGGAAACAATTTCATGGAACAGACACTATCGCCTACATAGCAGACTGTTTTGATTATGAACTCATCCCTATCAGGTACTCTCAGTTCGCCATAATGTGTCTGGATATGAGTCAGACCACAGGCTTGAACTACAACCCAATAATAAGCTGAAACCAGAGGAGAATGACAAAACTGTCTGTGTCGTCTCTTTTCTCTGGAAAGTGCCATCAGGATCAGACTGGGAAAACTGTCCTCACAGCACTTTGCACGTACAAGGGCTTCATTTGGGGAGCATATTAAATTCGCAACACCACCACTAATGACAATGCAGACACATTTAGGTGGGATTGTGACGCAGGCCTCTGCTTCCTCAGATGCCCTCAGTCAGGAGGGTGAAAAGTCTGCTGCAGAAGGAGCCATGTGGAGATCCTCTCCCTCAAAGTGTAAGCAGCAGCCACTCGTTAAAAATGCAGGAGCAATTACTCCGGCTGAGTCTGAGTCAGTGAACGCTGCCGAGCCGAGCCGCCGCCTCCTCCTCCTACCCTTCCACCGCTGCTGTCGCTTCACCGGCAACCTGAGCATTCTTCATGAGAAGCGGCAAGCCAGAGGTAGGGCAGCAGACGCAGCAGACACCGAAAGCTTCAGTTACACTAGAACAACAAAAGCCCTTCTCTATCCTGACTGTCTGTCTGTCTCTCACGTGGTGCAGTTTCTTCCCCCTCCCTCGCCCTTGTCGAACACGTGACTCGCAGCCTGACATCCTTCGCCACCAGCTCAGTGTCCTGTCCTGACCCAACTCTTCTTTCACCCTATTTCGCTCTCCGCCATCTTCCCCTCAAATGGGACCAAAAAGGATAATCAGCTTTGTGGTTCACATAAACAAAGGTTCTTTAGTTTATCCATCACTTTCACAATTTGAAGCCATTTTGCATCCCTCTTAATTTGGGCATAGACAGTGAATCATGGTTAAATCAAAAATGCTGTGAAACATCAAGCAACAAATGACATATATGGAAACAGAAATAGATCCAGTTGTTCACATAATACAGGAAGAGTTTGCCCCAGTGCTATTCTCAGGAAAAGGAAAAATCCAAACACAAGTATTGAACCACACAGTGAAAAGATTCATTCTTATTCAGACATAATATTCAGTATCTATTGAGCAGCAACAAGAGCCAACAGAAGTTTCAACAAAGTTTGTAATCCCTTTATCTCTTTTTCAACAAAGTTGTTAATCCCTGACTAAACATATTCACTCAAATATATTCCCTTTCAGTTAGAAAATATTAACTATAACGTTGCCAAATAGATGTTGGGCAAAGATATGATACAGACCTAACAATTATAATATTTATTCACCAGACATACAAAACAATTAGACTCACTTCAAACGGTGAAAGGTTTTAGGTGATTGACTTTTTTATCCCATATGTTCTTCTGTATGTTAATATGGGCTGTATGCATTAAAGGGGTCTGCACAAGAGGTGTCTCTCCAGCCACTCATGTCATCCTGCACAGATGGCAGGACACCATGCCCAGCAGACAGCAGGGGCTCCCGGAAATAGAGGAAGAGGCATGCAAAAGCGATGGAGGAGGGGAAAGAGTAATTACAAAGAGGGTCAACATGAAAGAGAATTTAAAGATGAAGGGAGGCTTGAAAACAGGAGCAAGACAGAGCGATCGGAGCAAAACCGAGGGGGCTAGACAAACAGTCAGAAAGGAAAAAAATCGTGAGGCCGTACCCCACCGTCCTCAGAGGCAAAAAGGGGAGACAGAAAATAGAGCGTGAAAACGCCAGGCGAGGCCCCTGCCAGAGCGACAGAAGAGGGAAACAGTGGGCCAGAGTAGACAGCTCCAGGCAGATACTATGTTACAGGAAGAAATGCTAGTAAAAACAAGAAAGAGGGAAAAAAGCAGGTGTATTTGTAGAGCCCTGTCGCGTTGGGGGGTTTGAAGGGCACATCATGTGTCTCGTTTCATCTGGCTCTAAATCTGAAGCTACATCTTTCCCGTCTCTCTGTGTCTCGCTTTATGTTGACGCCGCGTGCCTCTTTTCCCCGTGTAGGAATAATCCAAAAATACAGAGAGCACATGAAAAACGTGTTTCATTTCTGCTCCTCATAAGGAAGAGAAGAGCGTTGCATCCTGAGACACAAAAAAAAATCTGAAGCGCTTAAAAATGTTTGTATTCAAGTCAGTCTTAATATGTGCAAATACGAAAGACCACCTGTGGTTTAAAGTTCACATCCACGATTTATTTGATGTACAAATGATCCAAGTAAGAGTTTGTTTGTGTGTGTACGTGTGTGTGTCTATTCACAGCAGTGCCTGTGAATGGTGGTGGCTGGTGGGGATTCAGTGTCTTAACCCAGGTTTTCCGGTTGAAGGAAACTTGCCCTACTGTCTCCACTACCTATCTCCCCATATGCCCCATTTCACCAAACAGGTAGGAGTTCCTCTCTCTCGCAGCTCAGGCTAGAGTCGCCTGTTATCTCCAGATGGTCCAGGAAGGAGAGTTCAGAGACAAGATCCCCCGGGGCGAGAACCCCCTCTGCCGAGCACATCATTTCATACTCTACGCATTTATCTCAGATGCTCTTTTCCACAGCGACCTCCGGTGAGCGAGCGGGCACTTTGTTCGGCGTCTTGCTCAAGGACACTTCGACGGAGAAGAAAAATGCGACCCAGTTTTGAGACCTTCAGCCAAAGCGCGAGGCCGCTCACCGGGCGCACGGCTTCACACACACGGTGTCCGTGACTTGTAACTTCATAAAATACAACCTTATTCATAGACTTCTTTGGCACACGTTTGCACAGACTCATACGCCATCTGTGCTTGTAAACCGTGCAGTGCAATGTAAGCACACACGTAACATTGCTGCTACATTTATAGCCTCCTGTGTACTCCAGAGTTAATACAGAACAGATTCCTCCTCCCATCTTGAGCAGCCTATAGAAAACAAAAAAGTTCATTTTTCCTTTGCACATCCCTCTTTTGCTCTCATGACAAAATGGATATGATGATGAGAGCTGCTGTAATGAGATGTGGACGGCAGCGTGAAGAAGACCAGGTCTCAGCTGCGGCTTATGAGAGGCTGCGGGAAGCAGTAATGCACACACAACTTTAATGTATGGGTGCGCAGATAGAGCCGAGCTGCCAGTTGATATATGAGAAGGGTTAAGAGTACGCCTTAATGCAGTGTGTGTCTGCGTGTGTGTGTTTGTGCATGTACACGCAGGCCATAGCAAACAAATGGAGTTGTCCGCCCCGCTGACTGACAGCTACACGTAGAAGGATTGTACTGCTGGATGAAGCCGGGGGCATCGGCTGAAGAGGAATTAGTTGATTAATGATCAAAAAGCCTCCTGTCATGGTTTGATCATGTGAGGTGAAGGATTGGGAAAACATGAGAAAAAAAAAAAAATAGATGGAGCTCTGGCTAAAAAGCCTGCCAATCTGAGCTAGCCGTGAGAGAACGCAAGACGAGTTAAGATTTACAGCGAGGCGGGGACAGTATTTTGTTTCGGGCAGTCAGCCGTGAAGCACCGAACGTATCAGGAATTACAAGTGGGGGAAATGAGTTATACTACCCCTGTCTTGCTAATAAGAACATATCGTCCCCGACTCGAAAAAGGGTTGGGCTTCAGTAAATGTAATATTAGAAGTGTATTTTTCCAGCCCTAAAAGCCCTTGATAAACTCTTCAAAGCAGATCCACATCAGCGGAGACAGTGGGGACTAAGCTGCAAGTTTTACGCCACTGATAACTGATTCAATGAAAGACTTTGGATACTGGTCTTTTTCATCTTCCTTTGATTTTGCTTGTCCTCCATGTCTATGTATATCTGCGTCTCTCTTGTTGTCTCCTCTGTCGAGGCATTAAAGAAGGATTTAGATGGCTCTGTTATTATTTCTGGAGCACAATGGATCATCCCATGTAATGTAGCCAAACCCTTTTCCTTGCTTTTAACTGGCCCCTCCCTGTAACATCCATCCTCCGCTCTGTCTTTCTTTCCCTCTCACATGCACACAGCCCTTTCCTCCAGCTCTTCCTCCTTTTCTAAAGAATTAGACAGAGTATAAATGGTGCCTATGGCAGGGGCAGACCCAGGCACAGATCCTCTCAAAGGGCTCCATTGACTGGTGTTTACTTAAGGCCAGTGACATTAGCCGCTGCTAAATCTACCTCAATCTGCCCCTCTCGGCTTCTCGGGTTCTGTATGTACCAGTGTGACTGTAACACAGACGCCTGCCCTGCTCCCGGATCACAGCCACAGCGCCAAGTGCGTGTGTGCGTGCTCGTGCATGCACTTCTGCAGTGCATCCTTGTGTGTCTGTGCCCGCGTGTGAGATCGCTGACATTAGGCATGTAATGACCTAGCCTATCAGTGGTGGAACAGCACAAGGGTACGGCGGTGTCAGGTGCCTCGTGTGCAAACAGTGAGAGCCACAGTAAAGCCAGCGAGATCTCACAACAGAGGCAGAATTTACAGCAGGTATTCAAGGCAAATTATCAGTTAATTTGAGAGTTCCTTTTGAGAGTTGTGTGTGTGATGATGAAACAGAGAAGTGAAAATGTCTGTCATTGAGAGAAAATGAGATACAACAGGCACTTAGTGCACACATTTAGCTGAAATTCATATTCTTTCCTAAACACTATCATGAAATAACAATAATTGATCTGTGTGCTGTAATTGTTCTCGTGGGCGAGGGGAGGGACGGGGCCAGAGCCAGGCATTTTACTGTAATTTTCTCATTTATGATGCACATCTATTACCTATCATTAAAGCTGAATGCACAGCAAGCTGCGAACAGCACTAAACATCAGACTAACACGGAAAGACACAGGCTGAATAAAGGCCGAATTTCAGCAAATGACTCGATGGACTGATCAGCTGGGGAATAGACAGAAATAGGGCCTTTAAAGGATCCTCTCATCAAAGCAGCATCCTGCCAGCTCCCCCCAGCCATAACCTCATATAAAAGCCACACACACACAGACACACTAACGTGCACACACAGACACACAAATCCTCTTTCGGGAATCAATAATTCAGCTAAAGAGAAGCACATGCTACGCCCCACTGCACTAATCAATAGAAAGCCAAATGTTATTGTTTCATCTCATTCTCTGACTTTCACATTCTAATCTGGGCTGACTAGCACATGCTGGACAGCATCAGAGAACTCCATTAAATTAGAATATAATACACCCATAGAGAAAGGGATAAAGGGACCCCAAATTCAGAAGGCGCCTCAGTTTATTCTGCCGTGCCATTACGACGATGTTAGCTCCTTTCTTTACAATAGTCTTCAGTGGTAATCGACCGCAGATGTTCTATAAATTTTCTATGCATAGAATCTCAAATATACGTCATAAAATGGAGGCGAGGGAGAAAGAATGGCAACACTTTGGTATGAGTTACGCCCCACTCCCCCTCCCCATCCCTGCAAGATATTTATGCCCCCCACCCACATCTCTTGGGAGAATGAGGCCATACCTTGAGAATGCAGCAATGAAGATGGATAGAAATACCTGCATGATTTGACGCTGATGCCTAAATCTGTGTGAGTGTGTGCGTGCAAAAATAAGGGGACCTGCAGGCAGAATTTGTGTGCATGTGTGTGTGCGCACGCAAGGCCAGAGTGACGGCCATGTGATTTTGTAGACTGTGTGGAGTGAACCTGCCAGCCAAGGCCCTTCTCCCCTCTCTGTAATCGAGCTATCAATGATCATTAATGAGAGCGTGAGATAGCTCTCCACAGCCCTCTCGGCCACATTGCCCAACACTCGCCTCTCACCCCGCCTCCCTTTCTCCTACTGACCCTGTCTGCGGCTCTATCATATCAACCTACGAGGCCACTGGCTACGCTAACTAACCATGAAAATGAATACGAATGTTGGCTGCTGATTTATAAACGGAAATGTATGCTCTTCTCCCCCCCCCCCGCCCCCCGCGCTCCCACCACGGGTCTCGTTTGCATGACACGGGACCCTAGCGGCTCGCTCAAGGATACATCAATCGCTGACGGTGGCAAGATCGGATCTGCGCTGACCTTGGGAGTGAACTGCAGCATCGGCGAAGAAGGCAGGGGGCCCTGTTGCAACAGAGCGGGGAGGCAGAAAGCGAGAGGAGGGAGGAAGAGGGGAAAAGAAAAGTGGACGGGAGGGAGAGAGGGAGGGAGGGGAGGATGGAGGGGCATACCCTGATTGAGAGGCCCCCGAGATGAGCAACTCTGAGATATGAGACGGGGGAGGGAGGGAGAGGGGGATGATGGAAGGAGTAGTGGAGGGGGGTGGAGGGAGAGGGAAGCCATATGGCAGCAGCACAAATGTATTAAACTATAAATCAGGGGGAAAGCTAGTGGACTGCCAGGTGGGGCTGCAGGCAGGTCCTCCCTGCTGGAAGCAACGGTTCACAATCCAGCTCCACATGGAAAAGGATGAAAACATCACTGGTATTTTCCTTTAATGTCCTTTATTAGCGCATTAATTGCTTAAATAAATTCCTCATTATAAATAGGGGAAATTCAGCTTCTTTTAAGTTTTATTCCTCAGGCTGAGTAACATTTCAAAATATTCAACACTGCTGCCAATACAGCAGCTGAGTTTTGGAGCCGATATCAGAACAATACTTTTTTTTCAATACCTTTCACATGGGGAAGATAAATATTGTTTTCAGTGTTACATGAAGAACTTTATCGAAAAAACTTAAAAGTTAAAAGTTATCGAGATCAGGAAATAGCCGGTTTAATAAAAATGCAAGCCAAAAAAACAATCTGTCCAGTTGTTCAATGCCAACTTCCTATACTCGATTAGATACTTGATGCTAAGAACACATTTGGGTCGATACTCAAAAAGTATTAAAGTTTAATATCCAGGCTTACAGTATCTATTGCTCTATGTATGCAATAGGAGATATTTAATAGTCATATCAGAGCACCACACAAAAAGTGAATTAGAGGATAGAAATGTTTTTATGTTTTTATAATGTTTGTGTTTAAAGTAATAATATAACACACAATAGTCCTTTAATCGCCAACTGAGACTTAACAATTGCACAAAGTTTAACTGCACATCTTCACTATGTTGTTCAGCCATTGCCGTGCATCACACACACAATACTGGGCAAAAATTAGTGCTACGCATGTAGTAGAAAAACAAATAGAGTAATCCCCAAAAGGCTTCCATTTTAATCCCTTGATGATGTCTGGGTAGTGCGCCCAGCCAGGGTCCTGGCAGCCATCAGGGCCCAGGCCTGGGCTCCCATCCCAGAGGCACTGGTGCATACTACAGCGAGAGCAAACACAGGCAGCCTTCCTCATGTCTGCTCTCTGCCTGAACCACACCGACCATCACCTCAGAAGAAGAACCCGTTCGTCCCCTCGCTGTAAAGCGCTGCAAGACGTTTGTGCAATTTGGTAAACTCACAACTTCATAATGAAATGTTTAATTTGCCTCTTTAAAAAAGTGGCATTGAAGCATTTAAACAATGGCCTACATTCATCCTGCAGATACTTCATTAGAAAATTAAATTAGGATCCTAACGCTCTTATTTATTTAATATATGACAGCACAAAAAGAGCTGTCTGTGAGTTATTTTCATTGAAAATAGACTCTTTATCTACTACACATGCTCTTTATCATGTTACACTTCATGTCCATTCAGTGTGTCACATGAAGAGCTCATCAGTTTGCAGGGGAGGGATGGATGGACGTTACTGGACAGCTCCCAGTAACGGTCTAGTAGGTTGGACTAACAGTAGCCAGAGGCCTTGATCCCTGATCCTTGATCCTTCACACACACACACACACACACACACACACACACACACACACACACACTGACACAGACATCCAAACTCCACCGAGGTACCTGCCATCTGAAACCATCACAGCCAAGGCTAGCTATCCATCAAATCCCATCTCCACTCAGGGATGAGAGGATGAAAGGAGGGTGGAGGAAGAGAGGAGGTGGGTGGGGGGGAGTTGGCGAGGGTGAGGGAGGGAGGGAAGCAGGACTGGAGTGTAGGAGTTGATGAGTGGGCTTGAGGAATGCAAGTAGAGCAGAGGAGCGGCATACCTTGGTCTGGAGATAGTGGGGGTAGTAGTAGGTGTACTGAGGGTACATTGGCTGCTGCTCCAATCGCTTGCCCATGTAGCTGGAATCCTTAGCACTGAGGCAGGGAATGGTGACACGGGGGCGGGAGCTGCCAAGTAGCTAGCAATGGGATAGAGGCAGCGGAGGAGATTCCCGTCTCTGCTGTCGGTAACCACTGTGCTGCTAGCCGGTCCTCCAGGGAAAAGGCAGGTTCTGCGACTGGGAGAAGGTCTGCCTCTGACTGGGGGGGGGAAGCTCACCGGTCCGGAGCCTCAGTGTCGGGCGGATGCTCACTCTCAGTCTCGCTCTGCTGGATCAATGGAAATATTTCCAAGAGAGCTCTGGAAGCGAGAGCGGCGTGTCCGTCAGCGGCTGGTGTCGGATAGTAACGCGCGATAAGGGTGAGGTAGAGGAAGAAGAGGAAAGAGGAGACGTGAAGAGGCGCAGGTGGCAGTAGCTCTGGCAGTCCTGTGGATATTGGAAAAATGGGAGAGGAAGAGGAGGAGGAGAGGAGGAGGAAAGGGATGGCAAGGAAAACGGGAGAGGATGTATAGGTTCACTTCTCTGTTTAAGCTGTTTCACTCCAGTCTTTCTCCTGGGCTTTAATCTGCCTCCCTCTCAAACACACTGTGAATCTGAATCTCTCTCACTGCCCCTCTCGCTCTCTTTCCCTCTCTTACATACACACTCTCTCTCTCTTTCTCTCTCTCTCTCTCTCTCTCTCTCCTCCGTGGTCTGATCCGACGGTGGCTGCGTGCTGTCCTGTTTGACAGAAGGGGAGATATCTTCAGCACCGGTTGCCGACAGATGCACTTTGTGCTCGGAGCAGAACCACAACACGAGAGTCGAGCGCGGAGCCAGGGAGCGATCGGCAGGAGGGCAGATAACACGGGGGGAACGATCCCAGTTTCTAAATGATGTGGCACAGGCGTATATTTAAAAAAAAAACCACGGGTTGGTTAGTCAATCCACTGGGTTCCAGCTAGAAGACGGGTGGAAAAAAAGAAACTGTGTCCCAGGTGCCCAGTAGAGAAGGAGTCCCTCGTCTGCGATCCTCCCTCTTCCTGCTCTTGTAAAATGTGTTCCTTATTTCGTCCTTGGCTCTCTCACTCCTCTAAGCAGCCTGCCTTGTTCTCTTTCCCTCTGTCACACAGTTGCTCTCTCTCTCTCTCTCTTTCTCTCTCGCCTGCACTTCCTCTACCACTCTCTCTCTCTCTCTCTCTCTCTCTCCACACTGACAGGGCGGCAAAGGGGGCTCGTCCGAGGCTGCGAGCGGAGCAGACTGCCTCCTCCTTCTCCAGCCCAGCCGGTAGGAGGGTCTTCAGCAGCTCTGTGCGAGAGAGGGACCCAGACACAGACCAGCGGGCTGCAGCGTTTCCACAACCTGGGAGAACGCGGGGAAGAGGAGGAGAGGAGCGGAGACAAGAGGGGGGATGGCGTCAGCGTGAGCAGTCGATTCCCCCTACTGGTTGCACATGGAACTGCCGCCTGGAACACACTGTGTCCTCAAACAGACGCTTAAAAAAAACCAGGCTGATTTAATCTCAAAACCATGAAAGTTGAATAAAGCAATGCAACTTTGCAAAAACTGTGTGCACATTTTGAGGCAATGTTTACTCTTCTATGTTTCTCTTCTTCTACCGTATTTTTGTACAAATGCACTTTAATCAGTCACTTACATTAGACGTGCAAAAGCTGTGTTGTTTATGTGTAAATTGCTGTAAAAGCATGGATTTAATCACAATACAGTTATTAAGTATCATTAAGAATATTGCATGTCTTTCACCACAGGGTCAACAAACAGGATGTGCAGTCTTCACTTTAAAGAGCTATAATAACAAACAGTACATGTGATGTCGGAGAGCAACAATCTCAAAGCATCGACTGAGGAAAAGAACTGTTTCCTGCGTAACATCAAAAGATGACACTGGATGGACAATGTCTTTTGATTGACCATGACCGTGACCAAAAACATGACAAAAATGTCCCGTCGGTGAGTGCTCGCCCGATCACAAGCAACCGCAGCCACACTCATACTTCTAGATCAAAAACATGCATGTAAAAAAAAGTCTCCCTTTTCATCGCACACACAAACCACCGTCTGAGACGCACAGATAGCAACTAACCTCAAGTCCTCGTGAGCATCTCAGGCCAGAAGTTCAGGAGCTTCAGTTTTCACTCAATTAGCAAATCATTTAAATTACCTGACGTGAGTCCTGCAGGAAACCACAGCCAAAGACCACACCGTGAAATTACTGGACTGAAAACAATTATATTTTGGCAATCTCCACATCTGAAAATAGACCCGTAACTTTGATGAGTTTAGTTTTTTTTTTGTTTTTCATTTCATCTGTTACACTTGAGAGCATTGCACAAAAACCCATGAGGCTGATGTCTCCTTCTCAAACAATAATAACCTAATTACATATTTCTAGTGCAACACTCAAGATAAGTGAGTTCAGCTGTAGGAAACACACTTGCTTCACCAATATGTATTTCATTGTATACTTAATAGTACTGCAGTGTTTACTTGATAAATGTGTTGATCAATTGAGAGGAAATTAATCAAAGACGATTTCTTGCAATACAGATTCTTTTCAAGTGTATGTGTTTGTTTTCACAATCTAGACACAATATTGTGCAAAGGCCTCATTTTTTCATGAGAGCTATGTGTCTCAAACTGCTCAGTGCATGTGGACAGACCGAATCAATACCAGCAGAAGGATCCCAGGGACCAAAACAAAGCTCGGTGGGAAAGGGCAGCCTTTTACAGACATAGAGAGGAAAATATACTTATCAGATAGGCCATTTTTATCTGTAGGAAAGAGATGAGGCTGATATCGATTGTGGATTACCAGATTAACAGCCTCTGGATCAACTAGACACATAAACTCTTAGCATCTGGGGAAAGGCAGAAAGTAGAGAACAAAGGCAGTAAGACGGACAAAGGCCAACGGAGAGAGTAATAGAAAGAGAGATACAGAGGGAAAATAAGGTAAGACACATTGGGAGACAGAGCCTGAAGGAGGCACAGAGGCAGAGAAGATTCATATGTCTTTATAACACTGTGTCCACTGAGCGACCACGTGAAGTCATCTCTGTATTTCAGAGATAAAGATAAGGTTTTCCATTAAAATACTGAGGACTAGAACAAAGTAGTAGATCAGTTTTAAGCAAATTTGACCCAGATTTTGACCAAAAGTCAGTGTCCTGCTGCAAATTATGCCTCTACCAATAGAAAGTGAGGATAAATAAACAGAGAAATAAAATGCAATTAGGATTTTTTTAAAGTTCAGATTTTATCCAAAGTAGAGCTGCAATGATTACTGGATTGATCAATTTTTGTAATTTTTTTTCAAGCAAAAATAAAAGTGGTTCAGTTGGTCAATATTTTCTACCATTTTCATACACACATACACAATATAATTAGCAGATTAACCTATAATGAAAATAATCATTAGTTGCAGCTCTAACTCAAACCCATATTTGTAATTGGTAATTTTTGTAATCATTGAATATTTGCTACTATTTATGACGGCAACCTGACTAACCTTTCCTCAGGTTTATTCAAATTAGCCGACACAGGATGGAAACACAGGAGAGTACTATTTCACAGACATTGGTCAGCTAAACCATTAATATTCATAGGTCCGACCATTAAGAATTAAGAGCCGGGAATTGAGACTTGACTCTTGAAACTAAAGAACTTGACCTGTGGCCCTACAGACAACACAAGAAACTGCCTTGAGAACTGGCTGACGTGAACTTTCAGCTTCCGCCCATGAGTTGGCAAAGGTTAGTTTATAAAGCCAAATTCAAGAGATGTGACTGGAGAGGAGTAATGCGCACTGTGTGTAAATACAAGTCGGCACTGTGTCTCATTGTGTGGAAGAAGACCTTGAAGGCTGGATGTGTGTGTGTGTGTTTTGCTCCAGTGGTGATGGAGGCGCTCTGGTCTGAATCAGTGGGAATGACGTCACAGAGAGTTGATTTGCAGATCTCCCTGTTCTTGTGTTATTAATACTGATGCAACATCTCGTCATTCACTGTAGAGTCATCTGCATGGTGCAATGGACGGGACATGCAGAACATATAGATATAGAAGAAGTGTCATCATTGTTTTTGATATTTACACATTTTCCAGTATGCAGATTTTATAAAGACAGTACATCAGAGAAGCAGATTTTGAACTCATTTCCACCAAGGTTTGTATTTGTTTCAACCTACTTTGTGCACTATTGCATACTTGGGCTTGCCACTGAGAACGGCACAGTTCAGCGCCAGACTATTTCAAAGCGCATACAGCGTTCTTCACAGCGAGCGAGAACTGTTCTGATTTACGAGCCGATTTGTCGAGATGAAGCGAAAACGGCGCCTCTCTGCTGTTTCAAATATTTAAACACCTACACTCAGAAATATTTGCTAATACTTTGCAGCCGGGTCTGTCGAACATTTTCAGAAACCAAAGCCGAAGCCATCTGCTGCTCCTCTGTTCTGAGGTCTTCGTCTGATGCTCGTTGATGCACTTTTCTAAATTGAGCGTGTGAGTGAGTCATTCACAGCACTTTAAAATAGAGGAGGAAGAAGACAGCTGAGGGTGTATCATGGCCCTGAAGGTGTTAAGCAGTTACAATCCCCCTCTGAAGAATCAGACAAGTCTGGTAACAGAAAACTTCGGCATGATCACAGCGTGGCCTTGGGTCAGAAGCAGAGCAAATTTGCACAGCAGTAAAAGCAGCTTTTTTGTGTGAGATATTTCAATTATATTAACATTCATGGGGATATTAGTGTCCTGAAGAGGCACTGAAAGAGCTGCCCTTTAGTTCATTGACTGCTCTGACAACACCAGTTATTCTGCTAATGTCCTGAATCTCTATTAAAAAGGAGAGGAGAGAGGTGAGGACAGTTTAAATGCAAGAACAACATAAAACAGCTGAATGTTGTCTTCTGAAGATAAAAGCAGTAAAGAACTGCCCAGTGTTCCCATCACAAAAAAATTCCTAGAAAGTCCACAACCACTTTGCCCTGCTTTCGCCCCTCCCCAAAGGCGACTACTGGCTTCCTCAAGCTTCTGCTGCAGAGACCAAAAGGCTTTGTTTCCTGTGGTTTGTTGAACAGTCATGGGTGTTTCCCAGAAATGACCAGATGCGTGGAATTCGAGGGAAGGCTGGCGTGGCGCCAAGGGAGGGGTGGTCAGAGAGGAGGAGGAGGAGGAGGAGGAGGAGGGCTGGAAGAATGGAGGCATGGGGGAAGAAGAGGGAAGTCAAGGAACATCAGGGCCTGGTATTCCTGGAAAAACCCTTTGGCTTTGGCAGCAGTTCTACTGGGAGATACCCGAGCACCAGAGGATCATCTTACATGTTTTCTGCAAACCTACTGATGCAGCATGACTAACCAGCTCCTCTCCTGGGATTTCTGTTCATGAGCAACTCAAAGATGATCTTACCCGTCCAACTACGACATGCTTGACGTGCACATGCTGTCGCACCACAGACACTAACATCCATCAAGACATCTTAGACTGTGCTTGTAATATGGATTACAGCAGAGCTCCTCTGACTATAGTTTACAGTAATCTCAGAACACATAACCCAACGCTTATGATCACTCCAATTAGGAACAGACTGATAAACAGATGTTGCTCGACTCATCATACCACAGAAGATCACTGAGTATTCAGAACAGATGAAGTTTGTATGAAACTCTAGTATTGCTATAAAAAGAAAGTTGTTTTTTTTCTTTCATTAAAGCAAATCTAATTTAGCTAAATTTCAAGGAATGCTAAGACACATTAATGCCAAATTTGCATTCAACTGCAAAACATGAGGGAGATAATTTAATAACTCCAAACGTCTCATTGTATGAGGTCTACAGGAAAACCACAGATTTTGGCAGCTTTACTAAAATTGCAAAGAAAAGCAACAGAAACCACAGAAAGAAAAAGAGGGATGGATAACCTATGATGTGGTTCTAGCGTTTCAATTTGTCCTCATACTGTTTCTTGCAGTTCACTCTCATGGTGTGATAACTTATTTAATTATGCGATTAAAAACATCTGAATTCAACAAGCCGGTTAGATTGAAATTGCTCTTCAAATGTTCACAAAGAAAAATGACACTCTTGAATTTAAATCATTGTGTCACTCCACAATCAAAGACATGAGCTGAAAATAAAGGTGTAGTTTTGTGTTTGTAAATAGTCGAGCTCAGTCAAATTGAAACTGGCATCCGTTCATGCTTTCTTCCTGAAGCGCTGTAATCTGTGAAGCCGGCCAGACTTGTGGAAACAGGAAGCACAGACACTAAATGATATACTTGCTATACACCCACGTCCCTCGTTTCTAAACTCCGTGAAGAGATAGTTTAACGTTACGGGTGCAAGTTCACCACATCTCTGGCACATGCAGTTTCTTAATACATTCTTATCAGCGCACTAATGGATGACAGCCTGAGGTAATTCAACACATTCCCCCTGTGAGAGTATAATTTTTCCACAGCGCAAAGAGCAGAGTGATATTGTCAAGATACGATTGCATAGTGCTTCTCTTTAGATTTCTTTATATGTGATGGACTCATCGCCTGTTTATCTAATACGTCATAATAATGTAAAAAGGACGGACTGACTCCGGACCACCAGCCCCGCACCGAGATATTTGATAAACACCAGGCAGATTTCCAGTGAGTCATTAGCCTCTATCACAACACAGAGGAGAGCAATGCAGGCCTAATGGGGAGGAAATATGAGACCAGACATGCATGAGTAAAAATGACTCACAGCACCTCTACTACACCCAATGAGGGACAGGCAATAGACCTAAAAGAGTAAATTGCGTCCACTTACTAGATCTCTATTCCAAATGTGAAATGTATACACAAGTCATACTGACCGACTCATTTCCTCATTAACGTGATTCTGAGAAGCGCTCACAGCTGTTACAAATGATTTTGTGCTGGGAAAAGAGGCCCGACGCCAGGGGGGATTTTACATGTGCATCTGCGCAAGGTTGCATGTAGCTGCATTTTGCATGTGTTATCGTGTTTGTGAAGCTGCGTTTAAAGTTAGGTGGTCTACAGCTGTGGCGGTTCTGTATGTGCACCGGTGAGTCTGCTTTGCTCTATGAGTGAAAATAGTAAGTAAAGCAAAAACGTCTCAGAGGAAACTCAGAGATCACAGGAGGGTCAAGGTTATTCTGACACCAAAGGTGAAAATACTTCAGCGGAGCTTCCAGGTCAGACTTCCTGTGTGGCCCCGTGCTAACCCTAATACAACATATAAACTGCAACTGAGAGCCAGCCATGTCCTTCTGTGAACCAGCGAGACTCCCACTGCCAAGGACGGTGTAGCTACATTCGTATAGATGAGAAAGAGATGATGCCAAGAAAATCTCTGCATAATAAGGAATTAAGTGCTGCACAAGCAGAGAGAGTGTGAGTTTAAACAATAGATATTTCCCGTGTGGATGTGCTAAGCCAAAATATTCAAAATCCACATTGTTTAGAATATGAAGGAGGCAGCAAACCACACAGAAGAAGGCAAAAATTACTCAGAGCTGCCGCTGCAGAGAAATGGAAAGAGGCCTATCAAAGCTCCATCACAGCACTCAAGAGTGTATCATGTGCATTTTGTTTTATTCATTGTGTTAATGCCCTAAATAGATCTAAGTGCAAGATCATTCATTCTTGTCAGTGCTACTTTTTGAGAATCCTTATGCACGGAAAAATAAGACGGTCTGTAAGTGTTTGACAGTTTCACACAAAAATATCCTAAACATAAACCATAGATGAACGAGAAGAAGCTTGTAGACTTGACCGTTTGTGTGTGGTAAGTTGTATTATTGTGCAAGCATGTCAGAGGCACACAGGTAGAAGAGTAAAATAGTGAGGTAATAGAGAAAGGTGCTGAAGGTTGTGCCCACAGCAGATAGAGATTGGAGATTGGGAAATAGTGAGTTATAGGCAGCAGGAACAGATCTGTATAGGCCCATGAAGCCCAATGCTGCCTGCAATTGAGCAGGATGGGATGGGAGGACAGCAGCAATGTTTTAAAGCACTGCTAAGCCATCCTGGAATGAAGTGAAACGACCATATGTCACACAGAGATGAGAAGTGAGAGGGAGGGGACAGGCAGAGTGAGAAACAGTGCAGAGAGTAAGGAGAGAGAGAAAACAGAGTGTGTCGTTCTAAGAGGAATATTTCAGGGTGGTAAATGGAGCAGAACTCCATTCCAGCTCCTCTCTTAACCTCCCCCGGTGTCTCATCCTCTGCATGCAAAGCATGAAGCCCAGGAGACAAAGAAAACAGAGAGAGAGAGAGAGAGAGAGCTGAAGAGACAAGCTTCAGGACAAAATAACACTGAATTAATAGACAAGACATTTTACTCATGCATTTGTTTTAACATAACAGAAAACACACAGAGGCGTCGAAAAGCAAGTGGTGAGAATTTGCTCTGTTCATAATTGTCATGCGGATCGTTTTTGTGGTTTTGGTTTAAACAGTGAAAAGGTGAAGGTCGTCGGCCCTGACCACACAGGTGACCCACTTGGCTTGTCGCCCACTGGGATGTGTTTCTGCTGCATTATAGTTCAACGACTGCAAAAACTTCTACCTGATGATAATTAACCTTAAAGTGGCAATAATCAGTTTTAATCAATTTTGTATTAACAACAGATCACATGACTAATTGGATGTGAAAGGGTTTGCTCATAGTGATGAACTCACAGAGAATCATCACCCGACCCTTCAGTTCCTCTAAGCTTTGTAGTGTCTTTCAGCTCATTGTTTTGGCTTTCTGGCCTGCAGGGTTCCTGTTTTGGTTCACTCACTCCACTTTCATTATGTTGTTTTCAGTCACAGCAAGCAGTTTGTTTTTTTTTCAGAGAGAAGGCTCTGAAAAACCCACCATACGCTACCTGCCCAGCACCAAATGGCAGACCGACCAAGCCGGCAACTGGCTGGCGAACATTGGAACATTTTGCAGCTAAAAAGCCAGATATCGTCCTCAGGAGTTGGAGGAGAACAAAACAGAGTCCAAATGAATTCTAATGTTGCCACATATCTGCAGGATGTATTAAATTAAATCATTAAATTAATGTATTTACCTTCACCATACAAGATAATATGTCAGTGTCATGTTAACAGCTTATTTCTGCTGCCCCCTAGTGGACAGCCTGGGAGCTATTCACCTTAGAAAAGCCAAACGTGGACAAAGGGCAGGAAGCCTTTATATATAATCGGTGAGCAACAGGCAAGTAGGAACCGTCACAGCTGACTCTGATAGGCTGAGACATCTGTCAACTGGCAGTTCAAACTAAAACAAGCTTCTCTTTGTGCCTCAAAATTCCCAGAAGTGAAATTAGGTCATGGGAGTCTAATGTCTTTTGTCTATTTAACTTTAAATGGTGGAACAAATGCAATATTAAGGACTCTGGCACAATTAATGGGCACAGCGGTGTGAGCTGACTAACTTTAAGCATTTGGCATGCTTTACATACATTATAGTGCAACTCCAAATGGGAAGCATATCTCTGACATGCAGTACACACTTTGGAACATTATCATGGGATTTGAATGGTGTAATACAGCCAGATGGCACTGAGGTACTAGAACGCATATAGTAGATGATTAAGAACATTCACATTATGGTGCAACTCCACTGGGTAACATTTAGATATCAGTGTGTAAGACTTTCAGGGTGATGCACTTTGAGATTGCCTCCTTGGCGGCGCCTCTATAATTAGTGGTACTGAAGTCATCAAAAGTGCACCAACTAAATGGAGCAAAGCCGTTTCCGACAAACCTTCCACCTTTCACGCGACCGGGGCCGACTGCTGGGCGAGGACGAACGGAGGGAGAGTGTCACACACAGGTTTTTATCTTTCACACAACAAACACTTCTTTACCGTCAGAGGGAGGAGAGCGAGTGTGATACAATTAGAGGAAGAGGAAAAACAATATGATACAACACTTTGAGAAGGTGAAGAAACAGCTGACACGTTTTGCACACTCGTCAATACCGTTGCCCAGATGCTTTGTGGTCCTTGCCCTAATAAACTGCACTGTTTTGCAGCAGTAACAAAGTGCGCAATAACATGTGTGGCTTTACTTTATGTGTCTCTGTATGTGGGTTGACAAGAGACAACTGAGAAATAAATCATCGAGCTCTTCTCTCCAACAAGGCTTGTTCTGCCGCGTCTCTGCTGCCAAAACTACACAGAGTGGAACTTTCACAAACGTCACTGCTGTTTAATAAATCAAAAATACCCCCGCAGCTCAGCTCAGCGGCAAAACCTGACACAGTAACGGGATCGTGATTCAGCCATTCAGCCTTTCTGAATCCCAATTCCTGCCTCTTCTATGAATTTATACACAGACAAAAAAGTGCATTGTCTCAGTGACAAGACTGAAAGTTTATAGCCACGCTAACAAACAACTCATGTTGCAATGTTCATTATACAACAGAGACACTTTTTTTGCCAGATCCTTACCACTAGTGGGACATACATGTAATTGTTATGTCTGGCTTCTGGAACGTCCATGTTGTTAACTAAATGAGGAGGGTTTATACTGAATTAGTCATGTGTTCAGAGACCTTATTTATGGTCTGAGGATGGTGCTGGAGGAAAATTGATTGTGTCAACTCCCACGTGAGATTCTGGGATATTGTGTAAAGTCGGTCAGAAAAAACAGACTATACTTATATTTCTTTACAGCAGACATTATGAAAGGTACATGAGGAAAAGAACAGGTGAAATTAACAACACTGCTGATTGCTGGTATTGTGCATACTTGCTAATAAAAGTCAACTAGAATGGATTCATTGTTAATCTTAGTCACAACTGCTCTTTTCCTGTTCTGACAAGTTAAAATGCTCATAAACCCTTTGCAGAGAAGGGCTGATGGATGGGAAGGATGAGCCACAGGTGTGCTGGGGAGAGGAGCACACCAAGGGCACCTGGTGGACAGGTGAGGAATGGCAGAAAAATACACATACCCCTTTCTCTACCAACATGGAACCAGTTGCATTTTTGAACCGCTCAGAGCATTTCAACCAAAAACTTTGGTTCCCAGTTGTTCCTTGATGTCGACATGACATATTCTACAGGTCACTGTGCATTGTACACGTTTGTCAAAATGGTCCCAGAAATTTACGGTACATCACAAGTAGCTTTGTTCAACTAAATTAAGGAGGATTTTTTTTAAGGCTAGAGTTACGGGTTAAGGAATTTATGTAAGGTCCTCATGAGTATGTGAATAACAAAATCTGATTGTGTGAGATTAATGTGTTAGGGTGTGTTCCTGTGTGTACGTAGCCATGGGCCTCCACCATCATCAAAATAGCAGAGGCCTCATCAACTCTTCCTTTCCCATACGGTTCATGTTCAGCCACCGCTCATGCCCATATTGCATGATTGCACTGAAGGACCAGTATAATCAGCCATAATGCTTTACAGATGTTATGGGTGTTTTTAAAGCCAATACTACAGCCCCAGGCAGCCATATATGAAAACCCATCTGTGCACGGAAGTCAATGTGTGTGAGCGTGTGTGCGTGTCCGTATGTGTAGCTGAAAAGCAGGGCATGATCGGAGTGAAACATTATGAATTAAGGTCACATCTACAGCTCAGGATGTGTGATTTATGTTCCCCTGCCTTGGCCTGTCATTGACTAATCACCTGAAGAGAAAGTAACAGGTGCAAACTGATTTCCTGAAGAGTGATTTCACAGATGAGACGACTCCAGATTTGCCATTAAACATGGCCAAGAAACAGCACTAAGCCGGCAATGACATGTAAATATGACAGTGCACATGATCTGAACAAGAGAAGACACCCATTTAAATCCCTGTAAGATCTGCCAGCACCCTTCCTAATCCACACTCTAACATCTCCCATTGTGTCCAACATCTAATATCAACCACGAGCTGCTGCTAAATGAAGACTGGTGGCGTACCGCAGCCAGGAATTTGCATGGACCGCCCGCTCTTGTGAAATAGGAAATGAAACATGCGGAGGCTTGGAAGCTCTGTCAGATTCTGGATATTCCTGTGGTCTGGCACTCAGGATCCTGTGGCCCAGGGCCTCTGATTCCTAATGGTGGAGAACGCCAAGCTCTGGTCACGACAGGAAATGCCTGCTAGGTGAAACATCCGCCCAAAAAGCATTCATTCAGAAGTGTCAAATGCACAAGGTTTTCCATCTGAACTGGATCGGTGCACTGGTAATCAAAGTGTTTTGTCATCATGACCGTGTTAATTTGGTCAGAAGCCAGTCAGCTGCAATATAAGTATTTAAAGGGAATTTTTTTTTGGTCTTAAATTTAGTTAGTCATCACTTATGCATTAAAGCAAAGATGGCAGTTAAATGTTCTGTAGAAACTAGTCATTTATTTTAATCAAGCACTGAAAAAGCTGGGAACTAAACCAGTTAGAAAAGTGTGATCTACAACTCTCTCTGATTTAAAACGCGTGAAAATACAAACATGGTGTGAAACATGTCATTTCCACTTCCACTGACGGTTTTTAGCAGACTTCACTATCAACGAGGAAAGGTGTCGCCCCAAGAGAACGGATCAATATTTCATAATAAAGAATATCTGCGATGATGGCAGATGTGAGGGTTCTGTGTTTAACAACGCCGCACAATAGTAACGGATACTGCACATTAGCAATACATTAACTGACAAGCAGCTTCAATTTACTGTAACAATACCTTCCAATGCAAACATAATCACTGTTGTTTACATTGTGCTCCTAACAATTTACAGAATATACTGACTCTGAAAAGACATTAGCGTTGGCAGGAGTTTTAATGGATTCATGCATTTGAATAAAAAAAACAACAGAAATTGAGCCATTATAGAATAATTCCAAAATAAAAATGGAGGCAGCGATTTGATGGTGTTGATACTGTAAAACTGTGTGTGTGTGTGTGCTGTGGTCGCAGGAGGAGGGGAAGCGGGGTTGTTGAACTAAGGAGTGTCATAAGAAGTAAATTCACATTCGTACACAGAGACTCACGGCACTCAGTCACTCTGCCTCAGTGTGCACTGTTGAAGCAAATTAAGGAAGCCTTGGCAGCCTTTTAATGGTCTGTCACAGTCTAACAGGTTTAGAGCGCTTACAATGGACCCAGGCACTAAGCCCGACAGCTCACGCTTAATTGTTCAGAACCTGCGTGTGTGTGTGTATGAGTGTGCGTGTGTGTACTGTTAGAGCCATTCTGTGCCTGTAACTAAAGTCATTGATTCTCATTATGAGGGCAGATAAGATAGACACTTCCTGCCCGTCAGTCCGTCTGTCTGACTGGTTCAATAAAACGAGTACTCCAGCTGATGTGTTATGATGAATGCGCTGCCAATAGCCGCCTTTCCAACCCCAATTTGTCTGTTATTTCGAGAAAGTGATCCTAAAACCCAAGGTATTCATGCATACTTACGTTCTCATTCAGCTGAGAGTAGGAAGTTAATTGCGTGGCTATTTTTCCTGCAAAATGGAATCATGAAATTTCTTAGCGATTTCAAATAAGCCAAACTCAGACAGACACAAAGACACGCAAGGCCATAAGCGGATTGAGTTATTGACTCGAGCAGCCAATAATAAACAAAACATCTCACGTCTCAATTTTCAAGTGGTGCCTGAAGAAATCAGCAAAACAAATAAAGGCATTTGTTTTTCACTCTGTAACCCGCCCGCTATCAGCCCACAAAACGGTCCACGAAGGACGAGGTTGCAGCGCCTAAAAATCCCTTTTAAACAGTTGGAGATTCTGAGCTGTGTGACCTAGAATATGTTTGACAATCTTCTTTTAATTAGGCCTTGAAGACACGACTCATTCCAACTGCTGTCCCGAGAGCTAAATTAATTACTGAGACAAAGCCCATTCTAGCTCATGGCAAAGATGAATCATTGCAGTATTTGGGGAATGAGCAATGCTCTTCATTCAAGGGCTGATGAAAGAGACTCTGACTCTAAAATGTAAGCTAATATACTTCATCACAAAGTCACCACGAGGCTCCCCCTTCAGCCCCGCGCATGTACAGTACCCATCTGCTGCCTCTGCTATCAGGAATTCATCTAATCTCCTCTTGGATGAAATATTTCTTTTATGAACGCAAACACCTCACCTGCATCTTCACCCTCAACCGTCCGACTGCCTTGCTTTCGTGGGCGAACTACAGATAACTAAGCCTCGGCCCAACCGTCTCGTGCAGGCCATCAGCCAGCAGACGCGCCCTCGCCCGCCGCCAGCAGGCAGGCCATTCATTCAGCTAAATGACTGTGTCATCTGTCAGCCTGTATGAATGGGTGTTTGTGAGTTATGGCTAATTAAGCTAATCACAACACCAAGGGTTGTGCCAGAGTCCGGCCCTCACAAAGAGAGACTGATGAAACAGTGAGTTGGTGGGATGGAGCCATCACACCTACACCTGATGAATATGCAAAGGTGCAAAAAAATGTAATCTTTAATTTACTTATTCTTGTCATATATAAACAAACAGTCGCATTATTATAGATAAATCCAAGTTTTGGTTGCAACACTTTGCAATCACAGATTTGATTAGAATACTTTGCCCATTTGTCTCTCTCACTTTGTCTCGTTATTTCCGTCTCTTCCTCTCTCTCTCTCTGATTATCACTCATTTTCTCACACTCTTGCAACGTCCCTTTCTGTCTCCTCTCCGAGTTTTCAGAGACCTTGTGAATCTGCAGATGTGCCAGGAATCCCTACTAGCAGGTTTGTATTGACTGAGTGATTGGCCGGTGTGTGCTCGGCAAGTCTAATGAGGTAACAACCGGAGTTTGCTCGGACGACACCTTCAGATTAAATTGAAGGGTTCACGGGGATGTCCATGTCCTCGGATAAAAGAGTGATAACCCACTCAAATGTTTTCATTAGGGGAAAAATGAGTCTTGTTATCTATGCCTGATAAGATGAGAATTCTCCATACAGAAGAATAGCATATAGAAACGGTCGGTCAGCCAAGAGCTCTTGCACCACTTCCCCAGCAGTGGACTATTTGTTATCCTCCGGAAGGAAAAAGCTAGTTTTGTCCTCTGCAGCACGTGTGTAGGTGTGTGTGTGTCTCTATCTGTATGTTTTGAAGAGAGATGAACTCTGCAGCAGTACATAGACGCAATGCGGGCTGGCCCTTGAGTTGAGAATTCCTCCCCAGTCTTTCCACATATATCTTGTCACAACAAGACCAATGGACCAAAGTGCTTCAGCTCTCGCTTTCTCCAACGCACACTCACCCACATCTGCATGGGCTCTGATTAACTTGGTTATAAGCACACTACATGGATGCAATTAGCTGAAGTAGACCAGGCTGGTCATGCAATTCCTCCCAGTTGTATACAGTTAAATAGTCCAATACGGCTGTTAAGCCAGGACCACGATTCCCTAGCATGCCTAAAATGCAGCATAATGAAACACTATCACATACATGAGTAATATCTGGACTGAGGAGGCCGAGATGATTGACGCAGCGTTGGGAACATCTGGATATTAAACACTTTGGAGATAATCTGTTGAAAGAGGAAGCATACCATGAGAAATGAAACGGCTCAGAGGTCAGATAGAAAAATGTGTTTATATAAGAGAAGAGAGTTGAATAAGAACACATGTCTCGCTGTTTTGCACAGTCACGCAGAAGAGTCACACAGATAAAGCTCAAGAACATCTCGACTTTAGGAGGGCAAAGAGCATTAGCTCCATCACTTTCCCTCTTAGCACTCAATCCATGATTCAATGCAGAAGCCAAACATCACCCAAAAGACATATTACCTCTACAGGGATCGAAAGTCAAAATGAGGGGAAGCACACATTTGTAAATTTCATTGGAAAGAAGTTTTTGGGGACAATGTGGAGCATTGTTTGTGCTCTGCACCAAAACTTGATGAAAAATAAAAATGAAATACTCAAATCATTAGCTACAAACACATTAACTCGCACACCAACAGTTTGCTCTCGAGGCATGTTAAAAATTTCAAGCCGACGACGACATCAGTAGTCCAACTTAAATTAGTTTTTCAAGATGTGACACAGTTGTCTTATTCGCTATAGAAATGTAAGACCCATCTCAAAAACAAAGAAGTACAATGACCATTAGGGGAAGTCAGAATATTTGCTGTGGGGTTGTGTGCTCTGCCGTATACACCGCAAAGAATTAGCTCATTAAAATGTATGCTTTTGGGAAAGAAAGTGAGAGAGAGAGAGCGAGAGAGAAAATTTCTCAAAGGTAGAAGCTGCATATCAAATATCCCAAGAGCAACACTCCACAAGCAGAGTGGAAACTCAATTTACAATGTCTACACTTTACCTGACGTTGTATATCCACCATTATTGCCATCACCCACAAATGGTCTCTGTCACAGCAATTAGTGCAAAGTACCTACACTCAGAATACCTATACACCGAACGTTTCCTTTTCTTTGCCATTGTGCTTGTAATCAATTCTCCATAGACGAGGAAAATCTATAACACGAGGCTCAGGCTATGAGAGTCTTTGCAGCCCATGTGGCTTTAAGTAAGGAATCCAATAACAGCATATGCAATCATTAGTTTGTCAGGTTTTATTACACTAAAGTACCTGAAGGCCGGTCCACTCACCACCGCTGTTATCTAACCTGTTTAGCTGTTTGGTTATGGTACAGAGAGAGAAGCAAGGTTTGATCTGAGGTTAAGTTACTGCTAAAGCCATAGGACAGATTACATGGACGTTTTTTTTTAAAAGTTTGAGCTGTTAACAGCTTAACAACATCTTTATTGAGTGAAATTCTACCTGCCTGTTATTGTGATTTTCTTTATCTGATCGCAGAAGAAATTAATTAATTTGAAAATGTGCTCCTCTCTCTGTCTGTGGCCACTATTCTGTAGTCTTGGTCAATGTCCCGCCCACGGCACTGATCTGCATCTGATTGGTTACACACCATCAGTAATGGCTGAATAGAAGTAACAGTAATAGTAATAGTAATAGAAGTGATCGACAGTGGAGGCTCCTGTGGTGCAGACAGGCAAAGATGAACGCACGCTCACGTTGAAGCTGCTCCAGCGAGTGAGCAGGGCTGATGGATTAATAATCGCTTTAAGAAAGTAACACCAAGAGCATATTGACGAACCAACTGACCGGTCGACCAGAAGGTGCCAGCCCAAAAAATTCACGACAATCCATCCAATAGTTGTTAAGACATTTCAGCCTGAACCGAAGTAATGGAGTGACTTGCTCACACTCACGTCCACAGAGCCGAGCTTTGTGTGGCTAAAAAGTCAACGCTGACTTCTGTGCACTGAAAGGATGTCGCACTTCATCGACTCAACAAAAACACCAGTGAACGTAATCCAGTCAATAATTTCCACAAAGACGTATTTGGCAACGGAAATGTGTCGTATATAAAAGTATTTGGTAGGAATTAGGATCACATTATTACAGGAAATCACACAATCTCTCTTGTTGGCTCTCTTTCTAGTCACATCTCCTGACTTCTACATGACTTTCTCTGGTGCTGTTTTGTCATACCATCTCCCCCCCCTCGAGGGATCTTCATCCCACCATATTAAGAGTGGAAATGTATCCGCTCCCATTGTAATTACAAACCCACTGGAGGCAAAGCTTCTTGATCTCTGCTGGATCCTCGCTTGCTTTTCTTTTTTCCTTTATTTACTCACCTCTCTCAGCCGAGAGGACAGACACATGCTGAGCTATCAGTTCTGTTTTTCTTCCCATTCTGTTGGGCGTCTGTTGCATCTAATATGCTTGAAATTACAATAGCATTTAGGGAGGCAATAAAAACAATGACATACAGTAGATGGGGAGGAAAGAGATTGTAAAAAGAGAGGGGGAGTCTGCATTCGTTTGTGAGTTGTGGGGATTTCAGATCCACATATACAGCATGTGTTGCATATGAGAAAGTGTAAAAAAGCACGAGGCACAGGCTGGAGCCGTGCCTTTGTTTACTGTTAGTGTCTGAATTAGCCATCTCTAGACACTGTGAATCCTCCTCGAGGCCAAAGTGTTGACTCGTAACAGCCCAGGACGAAGGCACGATAGTGGGGGAGAAATTGCTTTCTGCAGGGATGAAATGAAAACTGCTGAAAAGAAAACAACCGTCCCCGCTGTCCCATGAAAACAGGCCAGTTAAAGCCAGCGGAGTCTGCTATGGTTTGAGGATAGAGGGTCAACGTGAGGGCGAGCGTTTGATGACCCCGTTGCGATCTGTAACCACGACTGGTTAAGCGGGTACTGTGTGAGAAGTGTTGCCTATGAACGTCCCACAAAAACAAAAACACACGCAGGACAACAAAGTGGAGATAGAGAATAAAACGGAAAAAAACGAGACAGAGGTATGTCTGGTGTGAATTTGCGCATTTTTTTTTTTTTTCCAGAGCGTGTTGTCTGTTTCAAATCCATTCAAGGAATTTTGTACACCATCAATCTCTTGTCTGCCGGCTTTGTGATACACCCAACGTGTATTTCCTGGAACATCTCAGACTAGAAAGGATGTTATAAACAGTGATGCAATACACAGACACACACTGCAAATAGATTTTTTTTCCTTCAGACTACACAGCTAGATCACAGGCTACCCAGATAAGAATTATAGGATTTTATTTCAATTTATAAATCTGTCCAACTTCCAGAACACTTTTCTCTATAATGAAGCATCGCAACACTATCACCACAAATAAAATTAGGGTATCATTTATCCTTTCAAGACATTTAATCATTTATAGGTTTTCTATATGCAAAAACCTTTTCTCGTTTCATTCAGTCAACTCAGGTGATATGGCTTATTGTGAATTATGTGAATGTAGATTATATACAGCGTTGATCCCCACAAAGAAGCACCAAACTCGGCACAGCAGAAGGTGGAGATGACTATCATGACTTTCCCCAGGGGACTTTGAACCTACAGGTGGTTGTTCATGTGGGAAATGTGACAAGAACAGCAGAAGCAGCAAGTGATAGAAAGGCTTCGTATCCCGTTTGAAACCAATAATCAGTGTTGACTGTTTTTAAAAGGTATTTATTTTAACCCAAACCATAATCTTTTCCTAAATCCATCCAAGTAGTTTTGGTGCCTAAACCTAATCAAACAAACTGGTCAGACTACCGCTGAGTAATTTTCAGTCTGGGGATGGATTTTTGTTGCCACTCAGAAAACCATGCTTGATGACCATGACCATGCTAATTCAGGCGAGGACAAAAGTGGGTTCATACTAGTTCGGCTTTGGGAAATAAACTGTTGCTCCTGGGTCATGTGTGTGCGGACGTTGATGGCGATGACTGTGCTCCCTGGGGGTTTGGTAGCGAAGAAAGAACCATGATGTTCCCAAAAACATGTGACAGAGTCCCACCGCAACCAGAACCACAGGCCCAACGTTTATGTCTGTCTTGTGGAATTTTCTCTGTCTTCGCTTCCTGTTTGTGAGCCACATGGTTTAAAACACTCCTGCGCCTCTAAGGTGGCGGCAGCAGAAGCGATGACAGTTGTAATGGCGGTGCTTGTTAGCGATGGTGACAACACACGCAGCAGCACTCAAACACCCTTCCTGTTCGCAAAAAAAAAGAGGCCAGTCCTGAAATGAATGTGTACCTTGATATCGGAGGAATAACATAAAAGGAATCCTGTGTGCAACCAGGAGCCAACCTGCAGTGATGATTATCATATCTAAATCCAATCCAATTTCTTCACTCGTTGCATACAAGCGCTTCAGGGGAGTCTCAACATGTTGGCAAATAGGCAGCTGGGAATTTAAGTGGTGCGTATGTAAGATGGGAGAATATCAGAGTGTGGTAATGGAAAATAAGAGAGAACGAGAGACAGATTTAGTGTGAAGCCTTGTAAATACATTTATTAGAGGAAGAAATGCAGAGAAATAAAAACCTTCCAAATCTTTGTTTCCAGCTCTGTGACTGTGACAGAAACATGACGATAATAAAATTCCTCAATTTGGCTCGTGCCCGAGTTCCAGTCACACCCCAAAAGTTACATTAGAAAACCAGATCGCACCAATAAAGTCAAATCAAACGGATTGCAGAGCAGCAATTAATTCCAAGGATAATGACAAGGAAAGCCGTCCAAAAGTGTCTCTACCTCAATTAGTCTCTCATTGCACTGTCGATGCAGAAGATGGATGAAAGAAAAACAAATTAAGTTGCAGACAAGAGAGAGGGAGAGAGAGGGTGAAAGGAAGAGATAACGCATGAGGAAGGAGGGAGGAAGAAATAGTGGGAGGAAGTGATATACACAATGAGGGCTTGAGAGCAATGAGTGTGGGAAAGAGGGAAAGATTAAAGGGAAGAAATGGAGATAGGAGGGGTGGGAGGAGAGGGAGATGGAGGAAGAGAATGTGCTGTGTGCATAAGAGCTTCCCTGATAGGTACGGCCGCTAATGGACACCAGAGAGCGAGTGATTAGAAATAAGAAGCCAGGCCGAGAGAGCAGAGAGGTAAGAAGATATGTGCTGTACTCACAGCTGTGTGGGCCGGGCAGTAGGCGTAGCTCGTGTGCGTGGACTGAGGGTGGTGGTGTGGGTGTTGTGGGTGGTGGGACAAGTAATGCTGCAGACTTGCACGGTTGAAGGAGGGGCCGCTCCGGGACCCTTGGTCAACACCGCTACCCGTGGTCCAATTGGAGCCGAGGCTGGGACTCATGGCTGCTGCCTTGCTGCTGTGATAACCTCTCACCGCTGCACTGGGCTGGTGGGAAGAGAAGATGGGAACAAAATGAGGAAGGGAAATGGAGAGAGGTAACAGGAGGTTGGGAGAAAAAAAGGTTAGCGTGGGTGAGAGGCAGAGAAGAAGAGAGAAACTGTGAGGGAGCGCAGTGACAAATGTTACCGTCAAGAACATCAATAGCATAACTGCATGCAGCCTCCATTCTGCAGCGGGCAAGTACTGACAACTGACTGCCCGCTCGCTGACCTGCATCGAAACAGAAAGCAGGAACGTGGTGTTGATCTAAAATCTCCATACCAGAGCATCAAGATCGTTCTCACACTTTCTTTTCGCCCCGACTCATTTTCTCCCTCCTCTCCGAGCGCCAGATGTTGTGAAACCCCCCTCTGTCACGGTCGAGATGTGTTCTTGCTGGAAAAGTGCTGATTGGTTTGATAAGATGCTTGGATTACAGGCTGGCAATGTGCTTCCCAGTGTGGCATTATGTATTGGGTATCAACAGGGTCCAGGAAACACAGGGCTGAATCTGCTGACAGGCTGGCTTATGCAGCTCTGAGATGGGTTACCTGGGCTGTCATGGCCATTGGAGCACAGGAAAAAAAAATAAAAAATACAGGACACACAGGGCATGCACGCCAATCCATGGCAGGTTAACAAGACCTAGGGCAAATACTATAGTCTATAATATATGAAAAATCCTCATCACATGTTCCAAGAAGCCAAAGTGACGTCTTCAACATAAAAATCAGTTCAATTTGCTGAGAAATGCCTTATCACAAAGCTTCAGCAAACCTTTACAGACACGAGCAGATGAAAAAATTGAATTGGCCTTCAGTTCATGAAAAGATTATAAGATTATTTTGGAGATGCATTGATTTCATAGATCAGCGAGTCAGAGAGATGCACAATTCAATTTACTCACAATGGTAAAATGTGTTACACAATTAGTAGTTTGATTAATTCATTAATCAAAAGAAAATTAATTAACACATAGTTTGGTGATCAATTCATCCTTAAAGTCATTTTTCCATGTGAAAATGCAGTTTTAACTTATCATAAAGTGAAAGCTTTAGGTTGGCAAACACAAGCACTTTCAAAAACTTCCACTGCAGACAAAATGATAATCATAATGATTTTAATACGCTCACTGCTGTGTGATGATATGTGAGACACATTTTTGTGTGTGCTGCTCTGATCTTAATGATTCAGATTTCACTCCCTCTGCGAAAACATATGAACTATGACGCAATCGAAAGACCATTTTTGCCATAATTCAATTTACATTTGTGAATGGTGTGCAGAGCAGAGACAAACCACCTCGAAGAAAGCGCAGCTGTATATCACTAGTGAGCATTAACAGTCCCCTTTAGCCCCTGTTGGATTTTCACTGAGGTCAGAGGTCATCCCACACAGGGGATACTGAGGGAGAGCGCTGGCAGCAATATAGACCCACAGCTGTGCTTGGAAAGCTTGCCAGTCTCATATTCTTCATCACGAAGGAGCCGGAGGGGGACAACGTAAGCCAAAGTTCAGCCTAATACATACAATATATAACGACAGGTTTAAGGTTCATGTTAATATAAAACAGGAGGAGGCCATTTCCCTCAAAGCAAGATAAATGCATTTATACAGTATCGTGTAGAGTCCACAGAGGAGCACGCAAGAGGCCCACTGGTGTAATAAAACCCCAGGTTCTGGGCAAAAATAGACAAACGTGTGAAGCACTGATTTTGAATCACCGGGTTTTGAACAGTGTCAAAAATGGAAGCTTCAGTTGCAAGAAAGAAAAAAAAAAATCAAGCAAGTTTGTGTATTTTTTGTGCTTTTGTCAAACACAGCGAGTTGTTATTTTCTCTCAGGCTTTAAATGACGGATTTAGTCATAGGGTCAAAATTTGAGAACTGTGTGTGGGCAGGATATATTGTACTAACAACACATCAGCATTTAGAGCTATGCCTCACTGATGCAAGTTATTGAGTGCTATAGAGACGTTCTCGCTCTATTATAGAGCCACTGTAAAAGCCAGAAGGGAAGGAACAGCCCCCAGTATGGTACATTAAGCTGCACGGCCACAGCCGCTGGTTTAACGCAAGTATTCACCAGTTCATAGAGTTTAAGTGCTGCCCCGAGCCATGCAACAAACTCCATTGGCCTCATAAATGAGGATTATTCAGCCGATGAGGAGACATTCAGAACTAATGCAGCTATGCAGAGGTGTTTTGTTAAAGACCTGATCTCGAGGGAGAGATAGCGTTTACATATGTTTCATGCATATCAGTTATACACGATAACAGAGTCACTGATGAAAATGTTTTAAGGCTGAGTGACAAGATGCAGTATTCGTCTCTTCATATCACCGGGGCCGGGCTGTGCTTCAACACGAGGCTGAGATCTGAGGGTCTTGACATCCCTCGACTGGAATGCACGATTGGTCCCCGGACTCAGATTCATGTCACAGACTTTCAGCGGCTCGTCAGAGAGCTACACTCTGCCCATATTTCTCCATTTTAAGAGCCAATCGGCTCTGGTTACGCGAGGCTTTTCGTCCTCCGAGGGGGAATGTTTTACATGCAGGCAAACAGATGTGTGTGTGTGTGTGTGTGTGTGTGTGTGTGTGTGTGTACTGGCTGGTTTAGTGTGTGTTTGTGAGTGTGTGTGTGCATTTGTATCTGTTTGTGCTGCAGTTGATTTGCTCAGAATTTACTAAGGGGGAGGACGAGGAAGGAAAATATTGTTTTCATTTATATATTTTTTTTAACAATGGAAAATCATACCCTTTGTGTGTGTGTGTGTGTGTGTGTGTGTTTTGTTCTTGTATGTCTACCTTTGTGAGGAACAATGTGAGTTCAGTGTTTTAGATTGCATTTAATAAGACTGCAAATACTTTAATTGGCAATTACTTAGTGAAATAAAAATATAACATATATGCATTTTTCCATTGCTTCACTTTCACTTTTGTGTGAATCGGCCAAATTGGCTATTGGCAGTTTCTGTAATGTACCCTTGGATGTACAGACAACTATCATTGGATTACTGTGATATTGAAGAAAACCTGAAAACATGTTGATTCTCAGGCTCAAGTTCTGGACCATCGTTTTTATGATTTCTAAACATATTCATGGAAATCTATCCACAATGGCCATTGGAGATACCAATAGTCACACTGAATCTAAAAATATGTTCATAATGTTTGTGTTGACTTGAGTTATGGCTCAAGAGAAGGTGTACAAATTTCACTTTCACCTCACGGAGTATCTTACAGTTTGAAAACTTCTGATCTAAAGCCAGTGAGAGAACTAGGTAGGACACTTTAGTTTCCATAGTGTAGTATAGAAACCTCAATTCAACTAGGATTCATGCCATTCTTATTCTTTGATCTGACTGTTGAATAAAGTCTGCTCTGACTTTATTTTGCTAATCTCAGACTGTGGTTTATGTTGAAAAAATTCTTGAGTAGGTGCCTGTGTTTCGACTACGTTTAATGTTCCAGATTCTTCTGCAGAAAAACATATTTATATTGCTTAAAGGTAACGTATTGCCAAAAGAAAAAAATGTTGGCATGGGCAACAAAACTCAGGTATCATGAGCACTTGTATTGGAAAATTTTCAAAAGATATTCAGGCTTAAGGGTCAACTAGTCAGACTCTATAAATCTATCCTGAAACCTTTAACAACAGCTGAGTTTCCCTGCTGCACAGCCGGTTCACATATCAGCATCTCTTCCAACATGTTAACCTTAGATCATAACACACGCCACGAACATAGGGATGTGCATTATTTTCTTGATACAAGATATTCATTTGGCTCGACGGAGAAGAAAAATGTAACCGCTTCAGCAAGCCAGGACGTTATCGGCGCCATTTATTACTAAACATGCAAGTCGAGGCGGGATAATGCTTCACCTCCAGCTATGAAAAAGTGAGTGGAGGTTGTGGCTCCATTAATACGCTGAGATGAACCAGAGCATAGCACCTCTCCTGAGTCCATTTTTCACCAGTTAAGTGATTTCCTTCCCTCTCCGCTCTCTCTCTGGTGACACTGCACGGTTAAGGGTGTCAGGGGGACGGACCTTGGTGAATTACAGAGCCCTTGCTCCTCAAATGGTGTCTTTATATAATGTGCAGCGCTAGATGGTATCAAACCTCGGGTCAATCTCAATTCAGTCAGTCAGTCAAATGCTTTTTTTTTTTTAATCCTTTTTTTTTTTCTAATGCATATTTCATACATTACCATTAAATGAAATGAATAACTTGCCAGATGAACTGCAAATTGACGGCTCCTTCAGAATACAGTCGATTAAATCCTGGTTTCAGTTGTAATGGTAATGTCAAGTCCTGGGAGATGGAGGTAAACAAAGTTATGCTGGCCTGTTTTGTGCTGCAAAAAAAAAAAAAAAAAAAAAAGACAGTGCTCCCTCATTCACGGGAGTCATTTCTCTGTGAACACTCTGTGACCCCATAACTATGATGAAACCTCCCCATGAGGTTCCCTCTGAGGAATAATATGGTCATACTGAACAATCCTTTGCTTTCCAGGAAATATTTCCTCTGTGAAATCTCTAACACAATAGAACAAAAACACACTCCGGTACGGTGTTGAGGAAGCAAACTGTGGCCTATTGCCGAGACATCAGATTGCTTTTGTATTACAGAAAGTTTAAGAGGCATACGTCTTTATGGCTCTCTGTGAAATTCTACACTTTTATGGTTTGGTGTATAGACTTTCTTGCAGGATGAGTCGAACGCCCTCAGATAACAGATTGTCTCGTGTTATTTGTTTTGTTTTCCTGATGAGTTATCTAATTCGATCTTAACACGTGACCTTTATCTTAATGTTTGATACTAACCATTATGACAAACAGTCTTGTGTCTGTGTATTTAATAACCCTGTACTGTGACTATCTGATCATCCTGAAGGCTCTGTGCCCCACAGCTGTTGTTGGATACATGGGTACAGCAAAGGCAGCAGTGGTGATTTCCCACAACACAGATCCAAATCAAAATGTCCTGGTTTCCTGTTGGCCTTACTGTCTTATCTTGGCTGAGTCCTTTTTTTTTTTTTTTTCAAAGGGACTGGAGGGCTGCCAAAAAGGCCCCTTTTCCCTCTCTGTGTCATCTCCATATTCCCATTTCACACAAAGCAGAATAACAGACAACCTCCAGGGCACTGGCGTAAAACTTGCTTATTCAAAACCCATCAAACGAACAAAAATGAGTTCCCTAAAACATGACAACCAAGCAAAGCATTTCTGAAATGAAGGTTGAAATGACTGGTTTAAGGGTGAGAGGCTTCAACACAAGGACCAGGAAAGTCATCCCAGATGGCATTAGTTAGGGGATATTGTCTTCTAGAGGGTCCTCCACGCCTGGTTGCTCCGTTTGGCCGGCTATGAAAGAGACGCAGCTTTCCTTTGGCATCCTGATGACTGACTTCCTGGAAGCTGTGTTGCGTGAAATGGCCTCCTCTCTACCACCCGCTCTCCTTTGCCAATCCTCATCCCCTCACACAACTCGGCTTCCCGCCGCCAAACACGCAGGCTGTGACTGTCACTCCTGGCAAAATGCAGCAGACGGCGGCACGACGGGCTCCGCAGGTCACCGCCGGTTCCTCCTGCAATCCCAAACGGCACCTCTGTCCACCCGGCCTCATCCTCCCTCCAACACTCGAGGACCAAGTTTGCGCGTGCATCCTGGCGCGTGGGAAGTCTGACAGGTTTCAGGCCGCTCTCGACTGAAGAAGGGAAAGGAGTGAGCGAGTGGGAAGTTACCCTCGGTGCCTCCACGCTCACTAGCACCGGGGCAGAGAGGGCCGGCGAGGCCAACATCACACTCCGTCTCTGCTTCTCTCTCTTTCTCCCTCTTTTCCTCTCCACTTCTTCTAATAACCAAGAAAACACTCCTGTGATCTCAGATGAGAGTCTGAAGGGACTCGGAGTAGGTAGTAGCCAAGGCAACTGGGTCAGGGGGTGACATTATACTCGGGATGGCTGACAGCCACTCAAACACGCAGTGCAGTACTGGTCTCGGCTGTGCTAAGTTTAGAGTGTGGTGTATACTGTTAAGATTTCTGCACTGACCTCGGTGTGACTGTGAAATCTCTGCTGACTGGAGTCCCCATACAAACTGATGTGACCCTTCCTGTTTAGAGCCTCTGCTCTAGTCTCAAGAGATGAACAGGATACACAACGTACCCATCCTCGAGCACAGTTATTTCAAGGTAATAGGTGGTACAACACACTGTTAATGTATTACACCTCAAGGAGACTGTTTACTCCTTTAAGAAACCTCATACCAAATAGTCCTTTGAGGTGTGGAAAGAAAAGGATGGGATGAGAAGTGGAGGTGGAGAGGAGGCAAATAAGAGGACAGAAAGAAGGATATTTTCCTGAGGGAGTCTTTGACCTCTGAGGATCTTTGACGCACAATAATATGACCCTTCCACACTTCCACAGCTCGAAGTAAACCTCACAACTTTCTGTGTCTGTTACCCTTCTCTCCAAATATTTTCCTTGGCCTGACACATGTTTATGCTCTGATGAACCGTGAGCCTGGGGGCTGCTGCTGTGAAGCGGATGTAGAGCCTCAAATTTGCATCTTGACATCCTATGGGAAGCAAATGGAAAGACATGGGGGGCGATCTGACTAACAGACAGTCGCTTTATTGAAGCGCTCCGACTTCGATAACACCTACAAACGGATACCCAAAGTACTTGTGTTCCCTTTCCCACCACCTTCCCTCGATCTCCCACTATGCTTGGACTAACAAGAAGCAGCAGCATCCACCCCCTCAGTGGAGAGGGGCCATAAACATTTACACTGGGTTATTTCAGGGGGAGGTGAAGGCCAAATGCTCCAAGCAGTGGCTGGTGGAAAAGGACACGAAACTCGTGATCAGATATTACTGATGAATAAATAAGTCCACAAACAAAGAAACTGCTAATTTTGATAATTTAGCATTTAAATGATTTGTCAATCAAAAAAAAACAGCTGCTAGTTGAAGCTTCCCAGATGTGAGAATGGGCTGGCTTTCTCTGCTTCATACCATTGAAAATTCAATACCATTAGGTTTTGGACTGAAAACAAGCAGACTCAGTCTTTGCGGAACCTCTCGAGTTCTTGTAACAGAGAGCCGGTCTGGGACCCGGTTGGGGCCAGATTCAAATTATTTTCATTATTCTGTTATATTGCCGCGGGTCTTTGTAATCAATACGTCTAACACCTGAGTGGATCCAGGCATAGTTGGACCGATGACAATGACTGAAGAAGGAAATTTAGTTTGTTGAAAAAAATAAAAAGAGTAAAAACTATGAGGTGCAGGAAAAATGACTGTTAATGTTTTTGACTGCACACCACCTCTCTTTATATTTGGATCTGCTGGGGTCAAACACATTTTAGATCAGGTCTGACCGTGCTTGGGTCTATTTTGAACCATGTTGGATTCTTCCTAGGACACTTGGGGATCAAGAAATTGCATGTATGATATGACACGTAAGATTCAGGTCGATTTCATCAGGGCCAAAAGTTTAGACTAGTGAAAACCTTTCATTTCAGTCAGCTTGGATCCTGGGACTATTCAAAATTCACAAATTTGAAAAACATATTGAGGGCTAAAATAAATTCTTAATATTTAAATAGTTATAAATCACACATGTAAATTAGCGCATCTAAAGGTAGCATGCACAACAGCCGTTTCCTGAATATAAAAAAAGAGAAAACTGACTCTGAAACACAGAGAACACCAAATATATGTTTTGAATCCAGGATGTAACGCACTGTACCTCAACCTGTTAACAGCAGTATAGAGGCAGGCTGTTAATGTCTGCTGCTGAACTATGATTACAGCTGTTTATCCACTGGGGCAGCTGAGTCGAGTCTGAGTGGATCACACCTCCAGACAAATGCTTTCACACTGACATTTTAGTCCTCTTCTTATGTATGCTTTTTATACACCCACTTCTCCGGCTCTGTCACTTTGTCTGGCCGCCTCGCTCTATCACTGTCTCCCTTTGTCTCTCTCTCTCTCTTTCTTTCTCTATGTCTTTCCACCTCTCTCTCTCTCTCTGTGTCCACCTCTCTCTCTCTCTCCTTCCATCACTCTGTAAACTATGGGGATGATGGATGCCTCTGATTGCCTGAGGCCTCTGAGTCCAGCGCACTAAATCCCGAGTGCTGTTTGGAGCTCTGTGCCATTAAAACAACACCCACACGATGCAGAAATAGCCACACAAGATCACTAAGTGAGAGGTGGTCTGTATGGTCGGAGGAAGCCGTGGTGAAAGAGTGGTGGTCTTAACATTAAATCTGTATCAAACACTGAGGTTTGTTTTACCGGTTAATTGCTGCTTACTGAAATTTCACAATTGATTTGCAAACCGCTCTTTGTTTTGAAGGCAAATTACTTAAAGCTGCAAGTAGGTTTGGACACTAAACAATGTTGTACATCTCTTATCTAAATTTACTCGTATTACACTTTTAAATAAATGTCTGTAAACTGACAGTAGCTGCAATAAACAGTGACATCTTAACAGTGTTAATTAACCAACCAATCTGCCAACAGCCCAGTATTTTAACAGTTCACACAGGACAAAGACAAATGAGTCAGAAGTGAGTCTGAGGCAACATGCGTAAAAAAAAAAGTGTGCTTATCTCGATGCTTTATGAATTTGTTCATAAAGTTTCTGGTGCATTCAGCCGGAGGGCGAGCTGCCACACAAACACACACCAGGCTGTCTAAAACTAACAAATGTACAATTGGTACATGGGAGGGAATCAACACAGACTGCACAAAAACAGAGGACAAATTTGCATGTGAGCAGGGCTGTGGCAGTATGGATTTTTTCTTACCATCTACAATCTACAGCAGTGCTTTAAGCTAAATTCTAACCCACAATGAAAGTCACCAAAGTTATTTCAATTCATCCTGAGGGGAACATGATTGTACCAAAATTTCATGGCAATATATCCAATAGATGTCCAGACTGCAAAAGTGAGCCTCATGGTGGCCCTGCAACAAAAGTCAGGCCATCACCAAAGTCAGTGGGATTCATCCTCTGGGAGCCATGAACCTCTGAACAAAATTTCCTGACAATCTGTTTTATTGTGTTTAGATATTTCAGTCTGGACGAGGCGGTGGACCCTCCGAGGGACACTGCCATCCCTAGAGTCATGCCACGAGCACGGCCGCGAAGTAGACATTATCCGATATTTCATCCTGCTATAGATTTCATATCGTACCGCCCAGGCCTTGCTGCAATCGTTCCCACATATAAGCAGTGTAAAATGACGATACAATGAGTGGTGGTACCATAGAAAGCGCAGATATCTACACAGCGTAGCTTGCGGCGAGACAAGGCAGCACTTAAGTGTGGCTGTGTTTCTGTCATTGATGCATCTGTCCCAGCGGCCCAAAGTGAGAAGACAGGAAGGAGGTGAGGGAGGGGTGAGATGAGAGGAGACGAGCGTGGCTTTGAGGTGACGTAGAGTCTTCCAACGGCAGGCTCTTGTCTGTCTGTCAGAGGTTGTTTAAGTCTGACTCCCTGTCTGAACGGATGAAAAAAATAGAAAGAAACAAACAAAGAAATAAAGAAATGCAAAAGAAGTGTTTGCTTTTCCAAACGTCCGGTGAGAAGGCCGATCAGGGTATCTTCCTCTCTCCCCCCCTCTTCTTCTGCAGTGTCCTTGGCTTCCCGTTCCCTCCAGATGGGCCCCGGTTGCTGCAGCATCTCTCAGGATGACGTGAACCCCAGCTGCCTACTGTTGCTATTTCTAGACCTGTACCCCTTTTTCCACCTCGAAGAAACCTGATACCACCTTCAAACGTGCACATCTGTCAGGCATCAAGGAATAAAACGTGCATCACTAGCGCAGGTAGAGAAAAAAGTAGTTTGCTTATATGAAAGATAAAAGAAGACATTTGGAAAAAAACAGCTCTTAACTGTAATATTGTTTGCGTGTATATTGTAATGGGTGTCTGTCATATTCCTTTTAACAGATAAAGGGCTGCTGAACACAAGAGAAACCACAAAGGGAAAACAGTCATGCAGGCACACATGCACAATACTCATGAATGAATTACTGAATGAATGACAACCTCAAAGGGTCAGGGTCAAAAGCTGGACAAAAACGCCATTCTCCTCCACACAGTAACTCTTTTCTTCCTCTCAGGCTTGAAATCTCCTTTTTGTTTTGTTGTCTCTGTCGGATCCCTGCGGAGGCTGGAAATGAAGAATTAAGACAAGAGCACGAGAAAACAAACCAAGTTGCAACCGAAGTCAGCGAACGCCGCGGTCCTCCAATAACAACACTTCTTGATAAAAGTCTATTTTCTCTGCACACTGTCTCCACATGATGTTATCATTTTTCTTTAAATTCAATAAAGTCTTCTCTCCACTCAGACGAAAACTGTATAGTTTTGAGATGAGCACACAGTTTTGTGCAAGTTTCCCGCATGAGGCCACCTTCTGCAATATGACTTGCTGAAATGCTGAGAATGTACTGCTGTGAGAAGCCGTTATGAACACAGACCATTATTCAACCTTGGGCTTTGTTTTGATTTCCACTAAAGAAGAACAGACAATTATCCGCTGAGTAAAGGAGACTGAATTCTCCCTATGGTTAAGAGTTGGATCAAGCTCTTGTAATTACCCTCTTCCTATTTGCTTAGGTTTGTCCTCAGCAATCACAAAGTAAAACAACTTCTAGAGGACTCATGCAAACACCTTTTTTTTTTTTTTACCTGCAGCCTTGGTTGAGAAGCGATTAAATGACCGTGAGGCCCAAGCAGAGAAAACACTCGAGACACTTTGACCTCAAATGTTCGAGAAGGACATGAAAAGGCCAGGTTTTTACCTTTTCAGTATTTTTTACAAAAACACTACCTGACAATGAATGGGTATTGTGCAAATTCTTATTTTCCTGAATGTGAAGAGCGAGCCACTTTACTGAAGTGTTTACACTCCCTTTAGTGGACTTCATTGTCCGTGAAAAGCGTGCACATCGGGCCTTTATACATCACGGCAATGAACACCTTCAGAGTGGAGAAAGATTCCACAGTGCGTCATATCGCATGCTCTATCTCCTGCTCAACTATCTCTCTATCTCGCTCGTTCATCGTACGAAGACAGGACGTTAGGGACTGTGGTGAGAAAAAAAAAAAAAAGTGATCCCGCCACTCTGCACCCCAGCGGAGCATAACAGGGTACGCATGTAGAGTCATGAACGCATTCCAGCTCCCCTCCAGACCGTTGACACAGGGACATGTCGGAACAGTGGCTCTTGGCCCCCTGAGAGGAGCAGACAGCCATACTGTCACTGTTTTGAAAGGACTGCACTGTGATACCAATGCACCACAGCCTGTCACATGATGTGACTTTTCTTTTTTTTTTTTCTTTTTTTTTTCTTTTATGGGAATGCTCCATCAGCCTGCAAGAGAGGAACTCACTTTTTCTCCCGTCAACCTCCACAGCGATCAGCAATTTAGAAGTGCTGGTTGTGCTGGTTTGATCATTTTCTGAAAGACACTGTAGCAAGAAAACTTTGAAACTGGGATCTTCTTGTTAAAATAGTATCTCAAATCACCAGGGTCCATTTTTCACAACTTTAGCTTTGCCAGCATTTTCCAGCCAAACAGCGATGGAGGATGCAGTTAAAAGTAATGGCAGTCACAAATGTGAGGAAGTAACTGTGGCACTTGAACTTGTGTGCGTTCAGTAATTAATTAACTCCATGAAGTACGAGCACTCATATGCCTGTCCTGCGTTGATAGAGAGCAAAATGAATATACTTGCGGTGCAGAGCTGCAACAATTAGTCAATTAGATCAATTAGTCGATCAATAGAAAATGAATCAGCAACTCTTTTGACAATCGATCAATCGTTTCAGGGATTTTTCAAGCAAAAATGTCAAACATTAGCAGGTTCCAGCTTCTTAAATGCAAGAATTTCCTGCTTGTCTGTGTCCTACATGATGGCACTTTATGAAAATAATAGTTGCAGACTTATCACAGTGTTAGTGACAGTCCTCTGTCCCGAGAGCGAAGCTTCCTGCCTCCTGCCACACTCACACAACAACATGCTCCTCTGGAACAGCAAATGACAGGATGCTGAGCACATCACAATGCTCACAAAACACAAATCACAGGGAATGAGAGGATAAATGGGAGGCGAGATGTCAAGAGACACACATTAAAGCAGCCAAAGATAACGTACCAACTACAGTTTCTACACTTTGTGGCTTGTTGCCCCTCAACACTGGTCAACACTATTTGAACAAACGTATTTCGGTCATATGATAATTTCTGCTCAGTGCATAGTGTTTTATAGTGTAAGGCAGTTGGCAGATCATGTAAAGTGAACATTATGGCATGCACGGTGTGGAAGTGAATGATGAGTCAACTAATGAACATCACTTTCTGCTCCTGTCATCACCTTTCAGGGGCCGAATGATTTGGTGCACACAGACATTCAGCAAATGGCCAAACTAACGATAAATCAGAAAACAGCAGGGAGGGTACAACCAGGAACACTGAGTCAGCTCCAGGATGATTTTATGCTCATCTGAGCCATCAATCTCTGTATTCTGTCAGAAGACACAGTAATAGCTTCTGAATCTGAGTCTTCCTTAGGATCGTAGGGTTTAATGACACCATCATTTGAGATTCTGGTATGTGTTTGCTGGTCAAAGTTTGCAGTGGCAAGATGCATTTCACTGCACTGCACAACACAAATCCTCCTGCAGCAAGTGCCCTCTGGGGCTGAGAGAGGCCATGCAGGCGACTGCAGATGGAGGATCTCAGTTTCCACGTGTCCCACACCCTGTTTTATATTGCCTCTCAAGCTGTGAGAGAGTGGAGTCTAGTGCCAGAGTGAATTTAATTACTCATAGTAGACATACGTAGCAGGGATGATGTGTCCATGTGTGAATTTGTGCAGGTGTGTCGGCCCCCATGTGCAGCAAGCAACAATAAATATTGCAATAAGACGTCTGACTCCAAATCCTTCTGAGTTCCCTTGTTTCTCCATCTTGCCTTATCATCCGAATCAGACCACAGTGCACACTCAGACCTCTTTTCGCACATCCTATCTCTCAGGCAGATAAATGAGTATGATTTCTTCTGACAGCTCGGGTATGGAAATGGAGCCACGGGATACAAGCGGGGACACGATACAGACAACAAAGTCAAGCGAAGAGTCGGGGAGAAACAAGGAGCCCCCAAAGTGAGATCCAAAAACAGGGCTCCTGTTGTCGATATGTTAACCTGTCAAAGTGCAAAAAGAAAGTGACGTGACGCAAAGAGGTTATTAAAACACAGACAAAGCAGATGAAGACATGTTACACAGACATGAATACACACAGAGCATGGTTGAACAAGCATGTTCATACAAAAACACCCTGAGCAACACACTGTTGGCTGTGTTACCATCACTCAGTTTGGTATTTTGCTGAGCCGCCACAGTGATAGTACGTGTGAACAGACTTCTGTTTTAGGGAATCTCTGCTTGACAGGTCAGCAGCAGCTATTTGACAGGGGAGTTCAGACACACGTCAGAAACAGCATCCAAAAAATGCAGTGTGTGCGTTCTGCTCTGGAATTTGACCTTGTGTGGCCAAATCACCTAAACACAGCGAGGCCAGAGAGCACGTTAAGTTGCACCGTGGAAGCACTGCTATAGTTTTTATCAAATATGTCCACTGAAAGGCCATTTGTCAGAGCCACAGAAACTCCAAACCTGGCAACATGAGCTGCTCCTCACAGTATGGACTCTCCCTGAAGGGCAAAGGTGAGAGAGAGCAGGCCGGGCTGCGACTGCGTTAGGCACTCGGGTAAAGGCTAAGGTCACGATGTGAGGAAACTCGAGACATCCATCTAATCTTCCCTGCATAAATGTAGGAATCCATGACCTCTACTACACCACAGACGAAAGCACTTCAGCAACGGAGAGAGCGGCATAAACATCATGAATCATTTAAGACGATAATAGTGAAAGGGCCGGGTCAGGGGAGAGGACAAGGGAAAGGGCAGGAGCTGCAACTATTCTCACAACATAAATCGGAGAGAAATCAATCAAGAGAAAATTAGATAATGAGGGGTGATAATTTCCAGCATCCTCTGTATTTCTGTATTTCCACAGGAGCGACTTCCATAACAGCTGGAGCACGTTTTGCCTTTATAGAGCCAGTAGGTATGAAGCACACAGAAGTCGAGTTGAGGATTAGGACAGCTGTATTGGATACAGCAATGAGCATTAGCCTCCCATACAGCTATGAAACCTCCTACTGGTTGAGCGGGATGACGAAGGATGACAGGGATGCCTAATGTGACTTTCATTAATGATACGCTACAGGCCGCGGGCTGAAGCAGGCCAGGCCCAAATTGAAAAGTGCTGAAGCATAACTGTGTCGGATGCCCAGTTTCCGAGCCCCATAGTCCAACTGATTGAATTCCTGCCTCGCCCAGTGAAAGAATTCCTCAGCTTCACTTATTCCCGTATCAAACGGTCGGGGCGAGCGGATGGGGGTTTGACTGGTTGACTTTCTACCTAACCTGGCATGAACTGCCACTGTCATGTAGGTAAATGTTCATGTAAAAAAAAAAAAAACTCACAATCAAAGGCAGTTGTTAAAAATATAAGAAATGCTACCTCTGCTTTGAATTTGACAGACGACACGAGTTTAAGCAGGTGTGTGACAAACAGACAACTCACCTTCTGATATTTCAAACAGTCATGGGTTTGGAATTACTCAAACGTATTTATTGACAAACTGGAATGTACATGAAATATTATGTTAATGTTTTACAAAAATGGAAATTAATAAAACTGTTAACTGAAGTTATTATATAGTTTTAACATGTTTATGTGAAGTTTGATGTCAACAATCAAGTGATTATAGCTTATATTTGCTATATTGAAATATTTGTCCAGCTCTGCAAATCATGAATGTTCATCCTAAATTATCATTACTGCACCTTAATTTCACATACTTGTCAAACTACCTGCTGCGCTCTGTTTACACATCTGGGGAGTAAAAGGTCAGGAAGGTATGAAGAGGCAGCGTGATGCACAGTGGAAGAACGGGAAAAAGTGTTTGCATACATGCAATGATTTGCAGCGTCTGGCTGTAGGGGAAGGACTGTAGCTGCTAATTAGAGGTATATTTTAATACAAAGGACTTCTCTCCAGCATGGAGGGCCTTGTTAGCTGACAGGCGAACCCGGGTGCTCCGGCTGAGGGGTTGGCTGGCTGCTGCGGAGCCGTCTTCCTTCACTGACATCGATAGGGGCTCCACAGGAGGGTGAGGAAACAATGGTGTTGACAAGCAGTATCAGGCCTAGCAGCATGAAGGCAGGGCCAAACGATTCCATTTCCCAGCCAATTCCATTATCAGGACACACAGACTTTACTAATGCCTGAAAACAAACAATACACAAGCATCCTTCTAATTAAGCCCTTGAGTAGCGCTGCTTAGTGCACCGGCATATCTGTGTTGGATGCCTGCGAACAGGCTGATTGGATTCATCAGCACTTTTAATGCTCCTGTTTCCTCCCATAATGTAGGCCTCGACAAGACTCCTGGCTGAATTCAATGGCCCATCCAATACGATGCATGTCTATAGCCCTGAGGGACACACTCTTGTATTGAGGCTGTCATTTATTTCTTCAGGAATACACAATCTGACCATGTTGATGCCCATGCAGACAAGGACTGAACGAGTCTTTCAAAAATTATCTTTATGTATTGTGATCATGATTTCCTTGCACAATCATTAGGCTCAGTTTTAGTAAACAAACACAGTATTTTATGTCTTTTTTTTTTTGCAATATTAACATTTAGCAAAGCTTGGAGGAGAGGCTGTATCAAGATGGTTACTTGCAAATGAGGCAGCGCAAGAAGAGAAGTTGGCATTTTGGTGAAAACTGGCTCTTCGACTTCGCACTAAATGATTGACATTTAAGGACCAGGTCTGTTTCCAGCAACATTACTCAGTAAAAACAGCTTTCACAAACTTTAACTAACTGAATGGAAAAACCCACCTAAAGCTTAGATGTGAACGCATCCTGATGCAATTTTAATGCAACGCTTACATGGTTAAATGCTTATTAGAATGAATGTTCTCTCACTCTCATGTAAACAGGATTATTACAGAGAATCATCAATACTATCTGCAATCGACTGATGGAAGCCTGCTAATGAATTGATAAAGATCTAAACTGTGCAAGATGAAAGAATAAGCAACACCATTTCCAAGTCAGAGATCCCATCTGACATAATTGGAGGTGTGGATTCAACTAAGTCCCACTTTTATTGCATTCTCAAGAGGTTAAATATGAGAGCAACAAGTTATCATTACACAGAGGCTTTCAGTGTTTTCACATAGATAAAGATGTTAATAACCAAAGACCAAGAGAGAGCAAAGGGCAAGAGAGAGAGATAAACAAAGCGAGGGAAATAGCCTAAAAATGGACATTTAGCGAAACGCTTGAAAGAGGAGTGGACTCGCAATACCCCGAGGCGATCGAAATTAATTAAATGTTGGACGGCGACACACATTCAAAGTGTCTGCTCTTTTTTAGAAGGAAGCAAATTAATGAGGTGATAATCTAAGAACTCTCCTTGCTTTTATTTTGAAGATGACTGTTCTCTTCGATGCTTCGCTCGATGAGACACACGCAGCAGTGAGGATTCATATCTGGCCTGCTTGCAATTCTCTCCTTCTCAGTTAATGAATTGTGCAGCTCCGATGCTTCAGTCTGCTTGAATTGACAGAATGAGGTTTTACTCTTCTTGAAGGACATTCTTGTATCTGGGTAATAAATGCATGCGTAAAGATAAACACTGTAATACACAATTCATAAACACGTCTTTAAAAGAAAGAAGGCTTTAATGATGATAAGTTAAGGAGGCGATACGTTTCCAAGCTGTCGTTCTTGTCTTAACATCTGACAATGATAAAAATTAATTTTATCACAGCGAGCTCGTTGAAACAAGTCAGACCACTCTGACGTGATTGCACAGCCAAGACAGACACTGAATACTCTGTAAATTGTTTTTATGGTGACACATGCTGATCTGGTAATTGATCAAAGAAATTAGATTTAACATCAGACTATTTGTCTATTTTCAAAGCAGCTCCAGAAGTATTGGAGCTGTCAAGCATCTTGAGTGTGTACTTAATATGAAAAGACCTTCATCATCCATTTAAAGCCGTGTTACCGTAAGTACCATTGACCCCCATCAAGCAGTTCAACTTCTGTAATTTTTTTCTCTGAAGTACAATGAAGCAGATTCCACATCCTCACATGTATTTCCTCAAGGTTTGCCCTCGAGTTCAACAGCCCTCTCCAGCACATCTTTGCAAACGGGGCCGAGCAGAGGAGTGGACTGTGTGAGTCATTTGAAGTGCAGAGATTGTTCAGAAGGAAGTGCACACCGCTAGGAACTTAGAAAATGCATCCAGCAAACTGCCTGGCTGTGGTGCTTTTTTACCACAACTGTGTGTAACTGCCCACATCATTACCTTGTGGAACAATAAAAGTTTGTGTTGAATTGATTAACGTACAAATGCAATATACTGAAAAAAATATGTGACCTGTGAAAGCACATCTGATCATTCTAAATTTACCATTAAGAATTATTATAATATGATGGTTACCTAACCGGGCGTATAGGGTCATGGTGTGAGTTTTAATGAGAATGTCTGAACCCCCCCTCCTCTTTTTCCCCATCACTCACATACAAAATAAAAACTTTTCACTCAGGAAATCTGGCCAGAGCATGTTCCCATCAAGTCTTATGGTTGAACTAGACTTCAGTGTTTTAAAGGGCATTTGAACTGGTCCCCCTGCACACGCTGAGAGAAAGCTGCCAATTTCCTCTCTGCACAAAATGCACGAGAAACGGCAGCTTTATTGGTGACGGAGTCGCCTGCTGCACCTTCAAATGCAAGGGTGGGTTTTAAGTACATACAGTAGGTGACCCTTACTTCACTGAGGTGTAACGCACATATTCAATCCAACTGAGCTAATAAGTTTTATTACATCTATCGACTCTCCCAAGGTGCCTATGTGCAGGCAGAAGAGGATATGGATACGCTGGTGCTGTGTCAGATATTGTGTAGGTTAGAGTGATTACATTAAAGGTCAGGGTCTTTTTGCACCTTGGTGAAGGAGGAATGTGATAACAATACTAATCCCTTACAAGTCTGCGCTGGTCATACCAATGTGGTGCATTCCTCCTACAAACAACAGGAGAAAGAGCAAAAAAGGAGAGAAAGTGAGGAGGAAGAACAAAGATGCTATTCTGCGCTCATGGTCGAACTGAATAAGTCGCACAGAACAGAGCAGATCAGATCGATTAGATCTCTTCTCACAAGGTGTGCGATCCTTCTAATGACGGCAGAGTGTGCGATGTTGAAGGTCTCCTCCACCACATAAACACCACACACTTCACGCACACCTCTCAGTCTGAGTACAGCTAGAAGGGATCAGGCCGGCCCTCCCTCCCTCCTCCCTCCCTCCCCCTCGTCCTCACTTCACTAGGGGAGAGATAGTGTAGATAAAAGAGGGCGTTTAAGCTCTGCCACTTGTGGAGAGGTCTCATCTCCAGCCTCAGGTGGTGTTCCAGCGCGCAGCTAAGATTGAAGGCGAATCACAGACACTGCTCAAGGCCAAGCTGCTTTCTACAGCAGTACTAGTGTTATACACTTCTAGGAGCGCAGGCACACAGGGAGAGGGCGAGAGAGAGAGAGAGACGGAGAGGGAGGACGGTAAACAGAGAGACGAGGAGGAGTGGGAGTTTAAGGAGGAGGAGTGAGGGAGGGGAGGAGGATATCTTTATCCATCATAACAAAGACAAAAATGCCGAGGCTTCCTAAGAGGGTGAGATGTGACACGGCGCCCGCGAGCAGCGGAGAGCAGAGCGTCAAAAAAGAAACAAGGCCGATACAAAAGGCTCAGGCAAAAGGCTAACTCCCTCACATTCATCAAGGGCTTCAGATTTGATTTCAAGCCAAACACAAGTCTCTATTCCTTCCTTCCTCGCCCGCTTCCTTCCAGACAGACGGACGCACCGACAGATACAGTCTATCTCTTCATTCCCGGACTCACATCCTGCCGGCCTCCGTGTTCTCCACAAATCTCCGACGAGGAAAAAAAAAAAAAAAAAAAAAAAAAAAAAGCGCCAGCAGTAATTCCATTGCTCATTATTCTTCATTACAGAAGAGAAAAGCACCCAGGGCTAGATCATATTTGCTGTTAACTAAAGTTTCGGAGACAATTAGCCCAGGTTGTTAAAATTAATCATTGTTACAGCCATAATCTCTGAGGCCAGCAGAAGCCCCGGCATTTATGGTTTGTTTATTTGAACGCCTCCTGTGGATATCGACCCGGCCCTGTTGTAAACAGTAGGATAAGGCCTTCTGCGATCGTTGGGTGGATTTACTTTCTGCACAGGGATGAGCCATCCAATTGTGACCTAGATTAGACGTGGAGAGGGAAAACACAGGCTCTCTCCATTTAATGATTACAGTAGTTTTATCTGAACAAACTTGTTATTATTTCTGTGCTGAATCATATGACTGGTTCGGCACTGACTAAATGGGGGGGATTTGGAATTTCAGTAATTTCCTTGTCTTGAAAAGCCTTACAGCAGCATTCCTGTGTTCTTGCTGCTTGTTGTCATTCCATCGATGGCTGTAAACATCAGAGGCTCACAGGATCTGATAGGAAGCTTCATTATGCTCATCTAAGCAGTCTCTTTTTCACAGTCTTGCTGAAACAAGCTGGATAAAAACATGTTTGAATCTCCCCAAAACGGAGACATGCCTTCTATGCATTTTTTTTTTCATTCTTTTCCTTCCTTTTTTTTTTTCTGCAGAGCTTTGTGTGCAACTAGATCCTATATCCGGCTTAAATTAATTGGCCCACTTCCTTTTTAACGGGCCTTGTGGTCTACCACTTACCAGCAACCAGAAACTAATAGCCCCGGTCACGCTGCATGAAAACCATATAAACATCCCCGGCCCGTTTCACAGAACTATACGCTCGCAGTCCATCACTTTGTTTTTGTTTTTTTTCCTCCTCGACTTATTCCAGTCATGAGACGGGTACTCTCTCTCTCTCTCAAAGACGCCGTACTGCAGTCGAGATCACGATACATATTTATGCTGTTACGCTTGGCTGTTTATGGTTGGTAATTTGCATTAAACCTTTGCCTGGTTTGTGTTTGAGAGACAGGACACCTGAGAGACATATGGCGGGGAGCTGTGCAGATATAAGCATAAATATCCCAAACCTGAGAAAGCATACCACACGTGAATGTGCACATAAGCACGCACGCGATTTCTGGGACCTGGGTTAGGCCTCTGAGGACTTCGGTAATACCCTGTATAATACCCCACATCACTTACCGAGAGCATCTGCAGCAGGCAGACTAATTTAGAATGGATGTGCTTCAGGCTGCAGTAAGGAATTCTATTATTGCTCTCAAAAAAAAAACAAGTATCTATATGGAAATTTTTCTCCGCCTAGTATATGAGTCTGCTGGATACTTACATGATAATCCCGATGTAATTAATAGTTCCTGCAGCAAAGGGCTAATTAATGCAGAAGCAGGCATTGAGCACATATGGATTTTTCGTCCTAACTATTGGAATATTCAATGGACATATAGGTAAACACGCCTGTTCTCCCACGGGCATTAAACAGACCACACGTGGGATTTCATTTTTCTGCTTTTTGTTGTCTGGAACGCACAATAGGAAGATAACTGCAGGGAGACTGAAGGATAATCTTACAGTATAATAACTCGTATAAGCTGAATCCATTAAATAACATTTATGCAGTTTCCACAATTTTTTTTTTTTTTGCCATTTCTGCTTTATTTGATAGTGACAGCAGGAGAGAAACAGAGGCAGGGAAGAGAGAGAGAGAGGATGACATGCAGCAAAAGATCCAGGCTAGAATCGATGCGGTGAGGACTCAGCCTTGATACATCTGATTTTTTTTTTTTTTCATTTGGATTGAAAAAGAAGTACTGAAGTTTAAATCTTGGCCAAAATGACACAATGATTATATTCCACAAAAAACAAACATTCACAGAAGAGGAATAAAGAGGAAAAAGGCAAGACATCAATGCATCAAAAGCATTGCTGTTTCCTGCTGGAGAAGTAAATATTAGTCGGAGTAAGTGCAGTCAATACCATTTAAATCTGTCCTTTAATTTCATCTTTGTTTAATATCAAGTCTTAATGCCTTTTATGCAATGCACTTGAATTTGCTTTGTTTTTGACAGATGGTTTTAAATAAACTTGGCTTGCCTTGCCTTTAAGGTGCTTATAGTAAATGGGGTCCTCTTGTGGCGAGGACAGTTCAGAATAAGCTTCCACTAATGCAGAGTGGTGAAGGAACACATAAAAGTTTATCCCAAATGCAAATGCAAAAAAAAAATTCAACTGTATATATATATATATATAAAACCACATTTTCTTTTTGTATGGCAAGTTTAAACTTATGAACAAGTTGTTAGAGTTTTAATGAGCCCTGTTTAAATGGCAGGGTTGATCTTTCATACTACAAGGTACAGCACCACAACACTCAAGTGTCCACACTCGGCTTCAAACCCTGAAGTAGCTGCTTAGTAGGAGTAGAGCTATGGAGCTACAGTATGTGAAACCATATTAAGGAACAAAGAGATTGTGCATCTTTGCTTCTACCTGGAAAATCGCACCGCCTTAGCGATTCCTCTCCCCCCTTCTCCCCCTTTTGCCGTCTCACTCAACCCCACCTCTCCATCACTCCCCTTTCTCCGTCTGTTATTAGCAGTTCTTTAATAATGAACCCAACAGGCGTCCTCTTCATTAGGCAGGCAGGGGGAGAGAGGCCAGCGAGCCGGGCTGACCCTGCTACACTCTCCTCATTGGGGATCTGGCACAGGAATTTTAATAGGAGAGCAACGCAGGCAGGCAGGTCAGTCCAGGAGACACACTGTGCATGCCAATCTGAGCTGACCAACCCGGCGTGAACGCAGCAAGTGCGCCGCGCTGCTGGCCTGACAGTCTGTAACAAGCGTGGAGGAAGGGAAGGGAGACGGGGAAGGGATGAAGGCGAGTGGGAAAAGCGGCGGTGAGGGGATCAAGAGGGACAACGTTGAGGTACCGCGCGGCTATTCAGGTGAGAGGAGAGGAGGCGGATGGAGGGCCGGGGTGACGAGGGCCCGCTGGCAAACCGAGACAGTCCTCGTCGTGCTTGTCATACTAATAAAGCAGGTGGGGTTCTTGCTAATTGCCTTTTATTTATGCTTAACCCAACACTTGTCATGAGGGGAAAGTATGAAAATGTGCACGCAACACGGGGACTGTTATGAAGCCTGTTAATCGTGATCCGAGTCTAAAAATGCTAATGTCTCCCAGAGGAAACAGAGCGAGCTGTATTTCATGTCCCCTAAACCAGCCACATGAGTATAAGCTAAATAAAAAGTGTGAGTTTGCAGTGGGCTTTTAGAGCTACTCTGCTGGGCTGGGTAATAAACCATTCACTCTCTTCCTCCATGCTTAAACAGTCTGCCTTTGAGCTACACTTTATATCACCCCTTTTAAAATTTCCCTGCCCTGAACCGCACAGGTGATTTGTTGTGTATTCACCACTGGGCCGGTGGATTTTCTTTTTTAGCTTCTCCCCGCCGCGGTAATTGCCACGTCGACCTTGATGCAGATAGGATAAATGAAACATATCCTCTGTCAAGACTCTGCCATTAGTAGCGCCACAGAATTACCCTATTTCCTCTGTGATCTCTGTAAACATTTCTGATTCTGCACATGCCTGCCCATTCTGCAGAGCCTTCCACGACTATCTGAGGGAGCGCTCGCGCCGGCGCCTCGTTCCTAAAAGATACTGTATGTGTACCTAGCCCAATACCTCAATCCATTTTCACTATAAATTGTTCACACGCAGCTTTCAGCCCAGAGCAAAACATCTCCCCGGAGATAAACCAAAATACTTTTTTTTTTTTTTTTTTTTGAGATTTTGAGATCAGGCTGTGGGAAAAGAAAAATGACAGGGCAGAAGTACATCAAAATGTTGCAGCCCAAAATAAAGTGTTATATAAATTCACAGGGAGGTTATAGCTATACAGTATGTCTTATTCAAAACTGCCTGATCCTTGAGACGCAGTGTGTGAAAGACAATAGGATCAACATGTGGTGAAATCCAAAGCTCGACAGACTTATCGTGCCGAGTTAAGGTGGCTGAGCTATGATTGGACGATCGCTGTCCTCAAAAAGTCCATTTCCATGACAGAAATATGTTCTGCAGCTTGTTTCTTCCTCCGGTTTTCTTTTTGTATTTTTCAAAACAGGATGCATTAACAATCCACAAAGAAACCACATACCACATTTTCGAATAGTCAGATTAAGTCAATAAATCTGCAGGAGGAACAATAACAATACACGCAACCAGAAAGAGCTAATAAAAATAAATCGCTCCCCCATAAACAAATTCCCGTCGACTTGGTTCCATTACTGAGTATCGACTGTGGTTTTCATATCAGAATAGGGATAAGTTGAGTTCTGGTAAAGCAGTTCTATATGGAGCATTTTTAGCACTGACAGCGGCTATAATTCAGATCGGATCACGCTGACAGTCTATAAATACATCACTTGTAATTGTCCACAGCCTGTCAGTGCCACAGTCGCAATCTGCTTTGTCATGTGTGGAGGACAAAGACTTTAATGAAGAGCACGGCACCGGGCCTTCGTATTGTTCTCATTTCTTGCCCTGTCAGCTTTGCAAATTAAGAATGATGTTCCTATTTGTCTTGCAGTTTATTTTGTTGCAAAATGGTTGATTTAGCTCAAACTAACACATGGTGCACAGCTCCTCCCATTAGTCCCAAGGCAGTAAAAACTGTAGCGAGAGCTGTTTTTGAAAGCGAGAAATGGAAAGTGGGGGCAAAAAATGAAAACATTCGAACGGTTTCATTTTTCATGAGATATCTGACGTTGGATCAAAAATGACACCTTCTCTTTCAGAATGACTGAAAGCTCAGAAACAAATTCCAGATTCAAAGAGAAGATACCACCCTTGCATTTTAAATATATTAAGCGGGACATTATCCTGCACACTTGTTGCACAGGTGCTGCTGAAACCTGCCCAACTTGTGAATCACCCAAATTGCGTTTCTTTGTGCAATCAGCGATGTGCTCTTGTCGACAGGCTGCGTACTGGTGGCTCATCAGAGGCTTTGAAATTCTACTCCAAAAACAAACTTAGTCTGATAGTCTTGGCCAGATGATGTAACTGCAGAATATCCATTACAAATTTATGGTGACCTCATGGCGTCACCAGCAACACACTGAGCGCATTTTACCTTTGATCCCGAGCGCTTGTCTGTGATGTTAAGACAGATGGAAAAGTAGGAAGACAAAAAAAATTTCCTTCCTCTGCACTCATCAGCCTCTCAAGTTCAAACCAACACAAAACTTAGTCTGTCACTGAACCAAATCAAAACATCAATTTTCTTTACCGTTATTTACAATATAGTCGGTCATGATGTTGACTTGTATAACCACGGCTGTCGTCACTGTCAGTGGACTGTAAAACTTTCTAATGCAGAAAAAAGTAGCTCGAGTTAACTCTGCCCTGCAAATATGGATATCCACGATGCACTTGTGCACATTTTAAATGCTTTACTTCCAACTGAACCTTTCATTTCTGATGATGATTCTCAGTTTTATCGTGCTGTATTGTATATAAAGGATTCATAATTACTGTATTAGCAAGAAGCATTAAGTTGCCAAAAAGAGACTTTTCTTCAATGACATTCTTTCATCCAAATTGACAGAAGAAGTCAAACTTGTGTGTGTGCACATTTGTATAAACGTGTGTGTGCCCTCGCGTGTGTGGGCGCATGCATGCGAGTGCACGGCTGTGTGTTCGTGTACATATTGTCCATGTGTCTCATTCAAGGCTCATATCGGTTCTGATGCATCAGATTACCCCATCAGAGCCTGCTCGACCAGCGAGGCCATCAGTCCGGCTCTAATCCTCCTTTGATGAGTCTAGCTTCACAGGAAAAGCACTGACATTTCGCACTGAGGCCGTCTCTCTTTCCTCCCGCCACGCACGGACGGACCTCGGCTCCGGTGAGATGCTCTTTCATCCCGACCTTGGTGAGATGAGGGTCTGGATTCAGATGACTGGTGGATTAGATGGCAGCTCACAGGAGACTGAGAGACTGATGTGTAAGAGAAAGACTCAGGAGACACGGCTTCAAGAGCAGAGCAAGACGCTGCTCCTGGGTCAGGGTTAGTTAGTTAACTCAGAGGAGCTTGGCAACTAGTTAGGTGATTTTTTTGCGTGTGTCCAACCTGCAACCAAAAGGTTTTAGGTTCAACTCCAATATTAGTCATCTGTTCTGTCAGTCATGAAGAATGAAGGGAATGCAGGATCCATAACACCAACAATGTAAAATGTGAACTTCAAATTGAAAGAAACCACCAACGCTCACATGACCAACACCTTCGATGTCCTTAGCAGATACAAGACTCCAAACTGAAGCAGTTGTTGATCACTAGCACCCCCTACAGGCCAGTTAAGAAGAGCGAGACGTCAGCAGGCAATGGCGCTATAAAAATGGGTTTTCGACAACTGTGACTCACAAACTACAAGAGGTCCTTTAGCATGCAGATAAAAATGAGCACAAAAAATATTAGGCTGATGGGTCCAGCACACAGATACAAAAATATATATAAAAAATAGACAGTTCCTATGGAAAGGTAAAATGGTAGGTGCTTAAATAACTGTTAAAGTCACGAATGTGCAACCTATGTCGACTTCTTGTAGATATCAAATGGATCTAAACTTTCACTTGGAAATTTTATTTTATTTTTCAATTTGTTGGTTTAATAGGGTTCAGAATGCATTTTAACGTGTCCATGTTCACCACGAAAGCAGCTTGCATGGCTCCAATCCTTGAACATTTAACAGAAGAGAGCAAAACAGAAAATTGACAACCACACACCAAAAGATGCAGCAACTCTCTCCCAACATTGTTCTGTGAAAACACAAAGGGCACTCGAGGGAAATCAATGATATTGTCCATCTATGATCTGCATAAAAACTGAGCAACTTTCAGATCAGTGGATTTATCGTCTGGAAGAAATCAAAATATTCTACCATAGGTGGTAAAAAAGCCCTAAAATCTAAGGTTACTTTTTCTCATATATTCTAGCATTATCCCATCATTAAGTTCCTGTTGAATATGGAGCACAGACAAAACGCTGAGGCTAGATTTTTAACTAGAATGGAGGAAGAGAGATCGTATATCCCAACACAATTTGCACCAGCTCCCAGTGGATTTTAGAGCTGTTTTCAAAATCCTGCTGATTACTTACAAAGCACTGAACGGCCATTTCCTGTTTAGATTACTGAGCTCTTACAGTATGTCCCCACTCACCACTGAGAAACTGTCGGTCTTCAGAGAAACAGACTGCAGATGAAATGTGACCAACCATTCGCTGCTCGAGAGCCAAACGTTTTCTGAATCTAACTTGACTGTTGAATAATGACTCGTTGGATGCAAACAGCTTGGCTGCGTTCAGTAACTCGTACTAAAGTGCTATTCACACCAAGTATGACGTCAAATTGAGGATGTAGTGTGTTCTTAACATAGTACGTGGATTTTGTGTGTAGGAGGATTTCTGAGTACGTGACATGATCTTGATCATGATCTTGTACATACTCAACTGACCCATAATGCAATGAGTCTCTTCAGACTGAGTAAGGTCAGAGATTTTGAGTCAGACTATAATTGATCAATTACGTTTTAATATTTTTTCAGATGAGAAAGTAACTTAGATTCCCAATATGTGGTCAGCATATCCAATTAACTCCTGTCAGCGATTTCAAACACAGTCTTTGCGTCCTAATGACTCAGAATTATCTGTTATAGTTACCTTTTCAAAGTGAAATAAAAACACTCTTTTTTCAGTTGATATTTTGTCATAATTGTATCATTATCATCTATTATTGCGTATTCAAATCTACAAGAAAACTGTCACGAAAACCTGAAAAAAATCAGTTGTTTTCCAGTTTCTTTTCATTGCAATTTTGTCAAAATAGTATGAGCCTATCACACGTGAACCTTGTATTGTGTATTGTACAAAAGCCTTTGCTGCTGTGAAGTTTCACCTTTGTTGCTTATCACCTCTTGACTGTCAGTTAAAAAACTGGGGGAAAAAAAAATGTCACTTGCAAAACAAAATGTTGAAGTTTTGTGTTCGGCCATAAAAGGGAAGAAAAAATTTGAAAAAATAAATAAAACAAAACTAATAGAACTCAAAAATATACGTTGCATTTTCCTGAAGAAGCATCAATTTCAGCCTTTAACTGCTATGAGTAACACAGACATCTCATGCTGTATTCCCACCAAGTAGAACCTGGTAGTCACACTGTGCTAACCACATTACACAATAGCACCACTGCTGCGGATACTGTAATACAAGGTGAAAAGCCTTTCGCTTTCAGAGCACAGGATCAATATCTTCATATACAGGCTTCAGAGGCATGTTAGTTTTATGAACTAAAAGCTCTACTGCTGCTTCTGCCTCCACTCTGGTAACTTTGCACTGCAGACTTGACTGATTTAAGAAATAATAAAAACCTAACAGCTGGCCCACTGGACGGCTATTGATTTTCCTCAGCAGAGGCAGATCAAGAGGTACATTTATGATCAGACAGGGTGCAAGAAATTATACCACAGCACAAACCTGCTATTGATTGGACGGAACAGTGTGAACTCTTAAAAAGTTAACCACTGTGTACACAGTTTTGCAATGTTGGTGGTGAGAGAAGAGAAGAGAAATGAAGGACTGAACTGTGCTTGCAAGAAAATTCAACCAAATTTCAGAACTCAATCTTCCCATTAATATGAATAAGAGCTCATCTCTCTGTTAGATTTACTGCGCACACTTACAGCATAGCAAATTGGAGCTTTAAAGTATGTTCAGAACACGTTTGATACACCGGATTTAAGTTAAATCTTCACGAGTGTGACTGAGTGAATCTGTGCATGTTAACCCCCCGCGTGCACCCGGGGGGACGTCCTGCTGGAAGACCGGAGGACGGCATCTGCATGCAGCTGTAAACATGCCAACGAGGACGTCACAGAGAGAAGCAGGGACAGGCAGAAGGACACACAGGGGGAGACAAGTGAGAGAGGTAAAGCTCCAAACGGGGATAATAATAGTATCACACACATTGCAGTGTATCAGTTTATGTAAAGATACTATAAATCCTCCAGAGTCTTTGTTGAGCTACCTCTAAATGTCCAGGAAAAGATAATCAGCACTAAATAGACAAAGACAATGATAAAGGTCATGCATGTTTCTACTTCATTTTCTACTACAAGACATGAGAACTGATATTTCTGATATTTATTTACTACCTATTGTATTATCTGTAACCTGTTATTTACTTTGCTGTAAGTGCACTGTAATAGCCCCGATCAGATCAGCTCTCAGAGAAGGTTTTCTCATTCCAAATCAATTTGGAGGTCAGGCTTTTCTAAACAAACAAAAAAAAAATCTCTCCATTAAGTGAGTCATACGTCTCCATTTTTGTTAGTAAATTCTCCAAGATCCAAGAAGGTGAGAAGCTCTGGTCATTTGCACTTACATTTGAAAACGTTCAGGTCATTCCACCTAAGTTCTAACATCAATAATTCCCATTAAAATGATCACATACTCAATATTTACAATGCTTTTCTTCTATGTTCATATTTTTCGTTCCAGGGGAAAATATGGAACTTCAGTAACCTGCTCACCCGCCTGCTCTACCAAACTTACTTTGATTCTTTAAATCTGGCTTATTACATTCTTTATTATAGAGTCATACAGATATTTTAATCATCAAATGAAACTGTGGTCTCCCCGTGCCTTATCCCCCCACATCCTGTTTCAACAGGAAACATGTAACATGTCCAGATGCCGGATGCTCTAAAAATGCCATTTCATTGTGACTTCAATATTTGATGAAGCACAGGATGCTGTAGCCTTTGAGGTATGCAAATAATGATGCAGGTCCACCACAATGACTACAAGTCATATGACTTTTCTGCGATGAGCAACTGAAGCTCCAACATTATAAACGCGAAGTGATGTTTTGCATAAAACAAGATTGACTTGTTTGGTTCGTTAGTAATGTGAACAGGTGAGTAGGTGATTAATTGAAGGAACAAATGATTCAGTGTTGTGGAAAGCACGCCTCCAACACCCCTGCCACACCAAGGTGTGTCACTGCCTCCCTCTGGTACTGCAAGGAAGCACACAGCTCACTAGGAAGCAGGGTGACTCCAACACCATCCTCAGCTCTTTATAGGCTTATATCACTGTTGCACTGGTCTCTATTGTCTTTTTAATTGCAACAAAGCACGATAAAGAATTTTTCCAGCTGTAGCAGTTCACCAGGAGAGGTCAGAGCATTGCAGAGCTCTGACGCCACTGCAGCAGGTGAACTCAGTGTCTTTCTGAGACTTTAAGCTGTCGGATGCTCAGACAACAGACTCTCAGGAGTGCTCGTCTTGAACTGTAGCAGAAGCTGCTAATCAGGTAACTTGAGTCATCTGCTGCACAGTAAGCTGAGAAGAGAAGCTGATTGTGTATCAGCGCTGCCCGCCATCTCTGAGGCATCTGAGTAGTGATAATGTGGTGAAAGGTCCCATTTATCCAAAACACTATGGCACCGATGCACGATGACGTGAATCGGATATCAGATGCATCAGGGAGGTGAAAATGGTTCTGTTAAAATAGGATAACAAAAAAAGCAGCTAATCACATTTGCTGCATGTGGTGCTGACGCCACATATATGATGTCACTCGTTGGAACTGATCTGCTCGAAAAGATCAATTAACTGTCTGAATAAAAAGCAGTGAAGACTTAAACAAAGCTGCTCCTCACCGAACAAAACAAAGGTGGTAGTCAGACTATTCTCTGCCTTCTGTCTGTGTGTGTTTGATAAGAAGGTCCTGAGCATCCTGAGAAAAAAAAAAAATCCTTCTTTCTGTATCGCCCTCCTTAATCCAGCCCCTCCTTCGTCTGTCCCCTGCTCTCTCCGTCTCCACAGACTCTATAACGACATTTGGTCAGTGTAAAGAGCCGTGATGGTGCTGTTAGCTGTGAGGAGGGAGGTGGTTGTCACAGTTACCTGATGCAGCCTGGTGCTGGACCATCTGCCATGCAAAAGACAGCTCCCCGCTCACTGCTGTAATTACAGAAAACCCCAAGCAGCCAGCGAGCCCTGGCACACATGAGGACAAGAGGTGTGTGTGTGTGTGTGTGAGTGACAGAAAATAACCAGGAGTCATCCGTGTGTGTTTATTTGTGTGCATGGGAAAAAATGCTGGACCGGAATAAACTATTAGCCAATGTATAAGTTTACACAAAACGGTGACACTTGGGTCCGACAGCAGGATGTCCGAATCCGATCAGGGCAGATCAAGGCATGTTTTCTTTAACAGATCCATCCGTTCCAGCTACAACACAAAAAGCCTGTTCCATTTCCATTCCTTTGTCTGTTGTAACCCATTGTGCTCCACACACACCAGCTGTCAAAAACACCCCACTGTGCATTAAAACACTGGAATTGTTTCCTATCATACAGCCTCTAGTGAGAGAGGCAACCATGAGGCGCACAAACAAATAAACAACAGCCACGAGTTTCAATTAATGACGTCCACACCGACAGCGAGAATTGGTGAGCAAGGTCGGTTAAACGGCCAATTTGCTTCACTCTGCTCGGTGACATTTTGCACGAGCCCCACACCTCGGAAGTTCTGCTGTTGGCTGGAAACATGTGAACTTGTTCATGCTGGGAATGACACTGACTTTAATAGAAAAACTGTGATGAATATTTGTAATGCAACACTTATAACTAAGTCACTCAATATTAAAGGTATCTGCTTCATTCTCATAACTGACATATGCTCATGGTCAAGAATTTCTAACACAGTCTCAATTTTAATCCTTAAAATGCAAAACACAAGGTGAATTTCAGTTTCTGTGTTTTACCTTTTGTCATCTTTAGCTTGATGTTATTTTCTGTGCAAAATCAAAATGCACAACCTCGGGGCTTAAATACACGTTTCTGGTTCTCAAATACATGGTTTGAAATTTGAACAATAAAACAGAATGATGAACGGGTTTGTAAAGAATCTACAGACGTAACTGAAGAATGTCGTGGATCTCACAGCACAATACAACTTTGAGGGTCATCAATATTTTGAGCTTGTGAAATGATGTGCACTAATAATTTCCCAGTCTTTTGTGCACATGTGAAAAAAATTGCATGCAGGTAAAAATTCTTCGAGTTTGTGAATGTGTATATAAATATTCTGTGTAAAAAAAGAATTGTGCACAGAGATATAATTTGCACGTGTAGCTGTAGAAATATTTCATGACGTGTAATTAAAATTTGTGCAGAAATATTCTCTGCGAGATACTGACACTAATTTCCTATCTGTGTATGCAAAGTTACAAGCACGAATTTTGACCCTGTTTTTATTACTTGAGCTGACTGACCAATCAGCATGTTGCTCACTGACCAGCCAGTCAGAGGAAGTTGTTCTGATGGCGCCACAATATGTAACCAAGGGCTGAAATGTGAACAAAATGCATATCAAGCATATCAAAGAATAATTTTTGCACACTGTGTCAACCAGAGAGGAAAATGTATATTGACAAACTCAATCTTGTCAATCTCACCTTGTGAAAACAGCAAAACTATCGATGTTGTCATAGATTCGATTCGAGCCTTTTCATCACACCTGAACTCACAGTTACGACAGACGCAGAGAAACTGGACATCATCTGTTTGCTACTGATGAGCTAAGCTTCAGTAAAAGCTTGCTTTCAAAACCGTGCACAATAACACTGGACAATGAAATCAGGATTGAAATATGTTTACCTTATTTCTTCAAGCATAGAATAAATAGAATAGCACAGAGTAATCCTGTCGTCATTTGTTTTCATGACAACCAAAGCTCTTTTGATTAAATAATGCTGTGGAATAAAGACTGTGTTTGAATTAAAGTTGATATTGTTTTGTTTTAGCGCTTTATGCTTCATCTGTTATTCATCTGTAAGCTTATTAGACTTGGTTTCAGAACCACCCCCTTTCTACAGGATGATTTATTAAACCTTCTGGCACATGTAGCACAGAATAAGGCACAGTATTGGTTTGCATGCTTCTCTCCACGCTCAAGATATTGATCATTTTCAGAGGGATGAGCTTTGCAGCGCACTTATTTTCTTATATCTACAGTTATGATGAAGTCCAACCAGGAAAATGTTCTTAAAAAATTGGGAGGATAAATCCGTTCACAACCTTGCAGTAACAGTACGCGGAGCTTTTTACTCCCAAAACCCCACCTGACTAAGAAGCGGAGCAATTTGCCAACTTGTAAAAACAGGTTTTATTTGTTTCCCCCGACGTTATGAGGTGCTGCTCTGATTAGTTACTGCAAAGCGAACACACCATGTGAAGATCAATCAATCGGTGTACCTGAGCTGAATCCTCACACACAGTTTGGAGCTCAGTGCGGAGGTAGATGACGGCACGTGTGTGAAGCTTCTTTCATCAGAAATCATGTTATCAAACTAGTTCATCAAACCACCCTCTCCACAACGTGACCTTCGCATTTTTGATTTGTACATTGCTACTGTGCAGTCGCAATATTATCATTAACAAATGAAAATAAGACACACATATATTAATAGACACATTTTTTGTGGAGGATTTCTGCAGATATTATCATATCAATAGTCAAGTCAAGTCACACAGTTCAAGTCAACTACTTCAACACCAGACTATTTCATTTCAAATGATTTTTAAAAAATCTTCACTGATGTTGCTCCTCGGTGACAAGGCAACTAGTTGCTCATCCCAGATGCTGAGCATGTGAAAAATCTCTCAAGACGAGTGGCTCTTGCACGGTGACCCCGGTGAAACAAGTAGCGGGACAATGTGACTCAGCTGTGGCTCGGCTCCTCGCCTGCTCGTCTCTAATCCCCCGGCATCAGCACGCGGGGAGGGCGAGTGCACCGGACACTTTGGAGCGAGGATCACAAACTGTCCCCGTGGGGATTGTTATCAAGGGCAAAAGCAGAGGTCACGCTGGGATCGCCGCGCTGCATTGACCGGGCAAAGACCAGGCAAGCTACTGCCGCTGCTGTACTTTTTAAAATAAAGTGCAAAAAAAGCAATTAAGAAGCGAATGTGGTTTAAATTGCTTGGTGATCCAATTAAAACCGAAGCCCTGCAGATAGTAGTCTGCTTCTAATGAGGTAAAATTAAAAGCATTAGCATTGCCTCCTCCTGACTGTCTCCCATATAAGAACTTCCTTCTTTCTGCCTTTTCATATTTTTCTTCCTGTGGGCATGTCCTGTTCTGGATGTCTGTAGAAAATAAATATGTGTATTTGGACTTATTATCGCTCTCTAATTTACCGTAATGAAAGTGCTAGCCTGTGCTGGCGGATGAGCCATTTTAATTTAAGCATCGAATGCAGGCCTGCATATTAATGACCTTATTTGCATAAATCATGTCACTCCACTCGGGATTCCAATTAAACCCTTGATTAATTGCTCGGCTGACCCGTTAAATAGAATCCTTTAAGTGGTTCAACAGGCCACCAAAGCCTGTTGACACACACACACATACACACGCACAAACACACGACTGTGAACTCACACATGATTTACTCTGAATAAAATTAATCAAAAGAAAGGGATCTACTAATTTTGAAACGCGAACATCCTCTGGGAAGTGTGAAACCTGCAGGATGAGTGAAAACTCGCCGAGTCAAAATTTCAGTTTAGGAGCGAGACGCTTCGTCCAACAAGATAATGACATCAATGTCACGGGTGAAGATGAAAACCCGACCGCAGGAACACATTTTTCCTAATTCCCTGTTTTTCGCTGGAACAATCAGCTTTTGGCTCGCACTGCAGAGGAACACAACAGAAAGCATAAAAAGCTGGGTTAGACAGATTACTCTGTGACTTTTATCCTCGACAAATAAATATGATGTCAAATAATACATTTAAAAAAAAACATGCACGGATACGACACATTTCCTTTTTCACTCTCATTGTAGCTGCCCTGCTTATTTACTACCGTTGAGGGTCCAGTGAGGGGTCAAAGGTCATGGTATTTGTGCGGATGTTCTCCTTATTTTCATTTAAACCTTATAATTGCTGCACTGAGTTTGAGACACAGCAGCAACCAAAGCCTGAAACCAGCCTGCAGATGAAGTCTAATCATAGCGACTGCTGTTTAAACACGACCATCAAGTTGTAAATAATGTGCAGGAATTGGCAAAGATCAGCACGGTGTCAAAAAGCTCTGCATAATGTTCAGACGCCTTATTAATAAAGAGGAGACAGAGCACCATAATGATGGCACTGACCGGCCAATCAAACGCAGCAGCTGGGTGACAACAAACAACAGCTTCCATATCAATAAATGACATTTTAATGGCACGATATTCTTAGACGGTGCCATCAGCTCCCTGCTGAGCCCGAAATTATCGTTATAGTTGTTACCATGGCAAGAACAAGTACATGGGAGTGTTGTAAAGCAGAGCTCGGTTGGATGCTGCGATCTGAGTTTCATGAGCTCGGAAATATTCTAACCCTCCGCGTTGTTTACAAGTCGAGAGCGTTTCTTCATATGGTATGTAAATGATAACGCCAGCTAGAGACGACCTGTCAAGCATTTGAACGCACCGCTAAGGAAGATCTTCTGTCAGCTGCATTAACATAAATAGATTGCATAACTAGGCCAAAAATAAAAGTGGCTGAATGAGATGGATTAACCTACAGTTAAGTTTGAGGTTTCCTGTATGTTTTCGAGCGAGCGGTGAGTTAATCTGGAGGATGGGGGTTTGGTGGTGAATGACACAGATCGGCTGCAGCAGAGCTCCACATCCACCCCAGCACCATCAGCTCTGTGTGCCTGCTGTCTGTCACCGGCTCTCAGGTCACAGAGCAGCCTGACTGATAGGGAGGGAGGGTGTGTGTGTGTGTGTGTGTGTGTGTGTGTGTGTGTGTGTGTGTGTGTTACAATATATACGAATTTGTACTTTTCCATATTTTTAATGTAGCTTTAACTATTGTTGTTTTTAGTGCTGAAACAATTAATTAATTAGAATTGATTGTGGCAAAAAAAAAAACATCACATAATCATTTGTCTTTCATCGAAGAAAAATTTAAAACATGCGGCTTCTGAAATATGGAAATTGCTTTTCTAACACACCTTTAGGTTAATTGAATATCATATCATTGGGAGCAATATAAAGACATGACCTCCAACTTCAACTGGGACATTGTGCTTGAATTATCCCACTGCAGGTTTTAGCACTTTTTGTCGACTAAAAAATGTTAATGCCGAAAAACAGATAAATCAATAATGACATAATTCTTTCCTGCAGCTTTCGTTATTATTAGTCAATTTACTTTTTCAATACTCTCACAGCTCAGTTGAAGAGGCTTCGTCTGTTATGTGCTCGTGCAAAAAAAACAAATATTGGCCGATACGGCTTAATCTGATCTCCTCAAATATTAATATCAGTATTTGCATACAGTATGTGTGTCTGAGCAGTGCCAAAAATAGATAAACACACAAAGGCAGATAGAGAGAGAGAGAGAGAGAGAGAGAGAGAGAGAGAGAGAGAGGTGTAAGGTATATGTGCCTGACTCTGTGCTCTACCTGCTGGACTTGGCTCTGTCATCTGACACTCTCCTCTCCTTCGCTGGCTCAGGGCCAATGTGCCCGGCCCGAGCAAGGCACATCAGATTAATATCTGCTGGCCGGTTACATGGCTCTGTCCTTACATCACTGTCCTCTGCCACTGACTGTACAGTGAAGCTGAGGCAATGGACAAGACGCACATCGAATCGCACACAAACACACGGGCCGAGGCAGCAGGTGAGTGACAGTGGTGTCGTACTGGATTTCAGCATCTTTGAAAAAACACTACTCTTGCAATTAAAAATAATAATTTACTAACTCAATGCATCAGTCTGATGTTCTGGTCCATAAATACTTTTATCAGCGCATGAATCCTCCGCGAACTGCTCCCATTTTCAAGACACTGAGCTGCTTTCCGGTGCACCTGCATGACAAGTACTGCATGTGCAGGTTTTTCCTAATCTGCTCGCCGTGCTGGATTTCAGCCATTAGCCGCAGGGTGCCAAAGTGAGAATCATGGAGCGAGAGAGAGGCTAGTGATTGTGGAAGCCTGCAATCCAGACTTGACTTTTTGACTTCTGTCTTCAAGGATTTAGAGAAGTTAGGCTGAAGTCAAAAAGAGTAATTGGATTATTTCTAAGGATGCTGAAAGTATTGATACTTGAAACGTGTTCAGTGCCATGTGCTTAATCACTGTTAATTTAACATTCAATTTTATCTAAGTGCGAGCTATAAGCTATATGCACAGATGAAACCACAGGGATGAAAATGAACTGGTATTGAAACTGTTTCAGTACTTTCTCCGGCAGCGAATCCCGACTGGAGGCAGATGCACAAACAGGCAGCAATAGTGGATCTCCTGTCACTTTTATTCACGTAGCAAACTAGAGTTACCCATGACAAGTCCAGAACTAACATTAGACAAAAAAGAAAATAGTAGGAGTGTCATTTAGCAAAGTTTTGCATGTGAGGCAGATGCAGAAGGAGAGAACAGTGAGAACAAGAGGAGGAACATTACAAACATCTGAAAATACTTGCATTAATATTATTTAATTAGTGCAGAGTTATTGTCATTAATGAAAAACCAAGTGGCAGTTTCTCCCAAATGAGCTACTGTAACGTTGCCAGGTATTGTTAATGTTAATTAAGTTTGCATATTGGTTAGTTAATATTAACAACACTGATAAAGTTATTGTTCATGTTAATGTTGTGTGCACTAACAGTAACTGTGACTTACTCCCTGGCGTAGATCACCTATCAACGATCTCGAGTAATTGGACGATACGGAAACAGAAACGATCTCACAATCCTGAGTCAATATTTTGTCACGTTTGCTGAATAATGGGAATATTTTCAGAGAAGATACAGAAGATTTCCCCAAAGAAACCCTGAGGAGGAAAGTGAGAAAAGTGCATTATTTTGAATTGTCCCTAAATTTTCATTGCTTGGCTTAAATGCGTCTACACGCTCTGAAGTATTAGAGGATCTCTGAGTTATCAGTCTACGTACAGGAGCCTATAGCTTGCCAGCTTTTACTCTGGGAATTTTATCATGACAATAGCGGAGCCGCCTCGGGGCCCTTTTAAGCTTCCCTCATTTCATTTCCATCTCTATTGCTCTCTGAGTTGAGTTACATTTGGCTGTGCATCACCATGGCAGCGGACACTGGCCCTTATGTCTGACTCAGACATCATCCAGAGCATTTCAGCTCTGAGTGAGTCATAATGAGTCCCACTCTCCGCTGCTACGCCGCTGAAAATAGGCTCACTTTCCTCCTTAAGATTCCTCTAGGGAGAACATCTGTGATCATCTCTCAAAACACTCCTTTCATTCTGCAACAAACACGTTCCAAAATAAGAAAGAGCCAGGAATGTTGGGATCCAGCCAAGTAGATGGAGACTTGGTTTCTGTGAACAGGATACGCAGACGAGGACAGAGAAACACATCCTGAGCACATACACACAGACGCTGTGCATGCAAACAGAGACAGGCTTCTCTTGACCCTTGACCTGTGGGAACATACATATAACCTATAGCTCAGAAAGTTCAGGTAGTTCAGAAAGTCACACCAAAGCAAACTCCTTGTATAAAAAACATACTTAAATAAAACTGATTCCGATTTTAATTTTTCCAAGTATATTTTGCATAGGCAACTATTTTAAGGGGTTTGTTTTTACAGAATTTAATGGCATCTACTTGTAGAATCAAAAAACTTTACCACTACAAAAAAAAAATAACTGGGACTCAGGATATTGACTCTAAGAAAATATTCTTTGGTGGAAAACAAATTCTACAGTGTCACGTTATTATTATTATTATTATTATACAAGCAGACATCCTCATGTCATCCTCACATTTCCCAAATGTTGACATACAGGACTTGGTATCTCTGAAAGACTTTGCATCTCTATAAGAATCTACAGTGAGCCGTCAGTGGAGCAGTTTTTGACCTTGCACCAAAAACCAATAGATGAACTTATACAGAAAGTAAGAGGTTCAAATCGCCTTCTAACAAATGGAGATAGAGCCCAGCGCAGAAGGTCTGAGTTTCATCTGGTTTGTATGCTGTGTGTGTGTCACATGGGTTTCTGTGACACAGCCTCCAGGCCGACAGTCCCGCTAAATGAGAAACCTCCTCTTTGTTGTGATGGGAGGGGAGGACAGGGGGGACGCGAGGAGGGAGGGATGTTTCCCCACCTGAAATTTGTAAATGAGATTTGCTAACCCTGGGCACGACATTCATTCCGAGTCCCACGTCTGGGGAAAATAGTCATTTCTGCCTCTCCTTTTCTTCTATCTACGAAATCTATTCACTTCGCTCTGTCACTCATCGAGACCTGTGGGTCTTCACTCTCTACCAGCTGTTGCCTCCAAATACTTTCTCTTTTTTGTTGTCTATTCCGGAGAAACTGAAGGGTGAAATTTACTACGGCGATAAAATCCAGTTATCGATAAAGATGTTATTATGAAAGCAAGAAACATTCCCAAGAACACAATCAGCAACTACACAATAAACAAGAAATTAATAAAACAGTTACAAGAATAACAAAAAAAAAAAAAAAACATCAGTTAATAAAACTTTGAAATCTCCATGGGGAATGTAGGACTCTAGTTTGAGGGCAGTTTGTAATTTCCATTTTAAAAGTGTATAGTTCTGCAAATATTAGTGTGTACATTAGGGATATAAGGTTAAGTAGTTATTGGATCGTGTACTGTTGCTAGATTTAAGTGAGAGAAGAGATTTGAGCTTTAGAAATGAACAACATGAGATGGCTATTTATTCTTGAGTCTAAAAAAATCCATCTGTGTGATACGGAGAACAATGATAATTAAGTAATCTGTCATCTGTAATAAAGTGTATATGCACAGGATTGAACTTCTGACCTGGTCAATTGTTTCAAATATCTTGGATTAAAAGTACTCCACACAGTAAACTGTGCCTGTCTGGAAATACAAATGAGAAAGGTGTTGATTCCAGTCCTTGATCATTTTTGAGTGTAGCTGAAAACGTGGGCTGAGTCATGTGACACGGCAAAGGTCAAAGAATAGCGATAGTGAATAGCGAAACAATTATGTGATTAATGAATTCGCCAACAGCAAATGAGCATTGATTATTTTAATTAACTGCTAATCTAAACTAGTCTGAGTTGTAGTCTTATTAAACAGACCTGTGTATTTGGCATTTTCTAATATTAGGTAGTTAATTTGGCAGTATGAGCGCATGAGTGACAATGTACTTATCTTCTTATTTAAATTGTATGTTTTGTATCTTGTGTGTTAAGTTTATTTTAGATTTTCATACTACTATTGGGTGAATGTGGCTAATGTCAATGTGACTGGATGCTACATGCAATTTTCATTATGACACCATTTATAACTCAGGCAGTAACTTACTGCCTAATATTTAAGTTACATTACATTGTCCAACCAACAATGTACAAAAAATATTTTCATACTTTAATATTAGTATTCCTGCTCGATCATATTTAGTAGTTTACCCTCTGCACTCTCAATTCTTCACGTTTCATACCATGTTTATGTTGCTGCATCCACCATCTGTAATTTCAACTAGGCTTCATGTTAGTATCCCTTAACCTCCAACCCATCTCAATAAAACAATAGCTGCATGATCCAACAGTTCAACATGATCCGTGTGCTGTCCACAGGCTCAAAGATCCGTACAGAACGAGCAGAAGCGTGCAACAAAGAGCCGTCTATCCCGCCAATGAAACCACCCTGTGTGCTAAAAATAGACCCATTCAGAACAGTGCAGAAAGAGGATCCACTCCAGCTCTCTTGGCACAACAGTCCGTGCTCTCAATCCACCCCACCACCCTTCCGATGGGATTTGCTAACCCTGCGCAAATGTGCCAGTGACCCAGTCTCTTGGCTTTCTCCTCCAGGCCTTTTAAGGTCTCCTAAGACAGTGATTAACATCATTACAAGTGTTACTTAAATCTGCTGGAGGAGGGTGGAGGGACATAGGGGAGAGGTGATGTAATTATATACAAAGATGCAGCGAAGATAATGGAAAGCACATGATTAGAGGATGAAAACATTATTTGAAAACATCTAAAGGTTTATTTCGTATCTTTATTAGTCACCAAACATGTACTAATAAGAATGATAAATGTGCAACAAAGCTAACAGGAAACTGAGGAATACCTTAATCAAGCACACCTGAGTCAAGGTAGAAACCAGGTGAAGAACTGAAACACCTCTGAGGTTGGATCATGGGTTTGCAACAATGACTGTTTCACTAGTTAATAATCGGCACCTACTCAATTAAAGAGAGAAAGGGCAATTAAAGAGAGAAAGGTCGGGGACATTACAAGAGAGAGGCTGCTAGAAAACCACGGAGGAATAATGGAGGAATCAATGGCAGGAAGAGGAGAGTGTCATCGGGATTAGAAGGCAATCTGGATTAGTCAGAGGATCTGGGGCTCACGCTGCCGCTACTGCAGGCATCGGATGACACACGCACAAAAATGCCAAGTCAGGCTGAGAGCCCGAGACGAGAAATGTGCGTGCATATTCAGGCGCGTCCATGTTGTCATTTGCTTTTCTCTTTTTTCCCCCCCAGCTCGCACAAGCCTTCTGCAATTTTACACAATCATCCATTGTGAAATTTTAATTTTATCAGGCAGAAATCCATTGAGAAGAGACGACTGTATACTGCCATACACTCTAATCATGCACTGTGTAATAGCTCCTCTCTTTAATATCTATAAAGTTAACAAAGCGCTGGCACAAAGTCAAATATGTATTCTATCAGTTTCAATACAATTGGCTCATATAACAAGCAGACTAATAATACTTGAGAAATAACTTAATTACCGCTCACTCTCTGCTGCGCTCTAATTATAGCCTTTACAAAAGAGCAGCAGTAATGCACTTTTAAGTGTAATGGGAGTTTACCTAATTAGGCCTATCACACACAGGCATAGGCACACACGCACGCACTTACACACTTGGTGAGAAAACTGTCATTCAGTAATTAGTGGTGGTGATGAAACCCTCTATTACCATTTCATTTACACACCATCACAGGGCGCAGTCGGCTGACCTGTGTGCTTGCGTACAGCCAAGCTCTGCTAACAGCTTTTAAAACCGGAATATCTTCATGACGTGATACATTAGCTGGTTTGCCTTTATATTTCCACGATCAGTTAAAAGCCAGGACAGTTTTTTTTTTTTTTTTTTTACCATTATCTACTCCAGTAATGACTGCCTTGTATCTCCATCGATGGTGTTAATGAGTGGGCACACACGGTCTAACTGCTGCAACTAATAGGGCTGGTCACACAGTCTAACTAGGTGTGAAGATATATATATAACAGGCCCCAGGATCATAATAGAGGTGTTTGCTCTTATTATCACAGAGCTAGTGGGGCTTCTCAGCGACGCCCCTGTGAGCGAAGCAGCCGTACAGTCAATCACCCGCCCAGCCAGCCGTCGCAGCGTTCAGCTCTTTGTTTAAAACCTCAGCAGATGTGCAAATGCACCTCGCTTGGCCTGGGCTCGAGTTGCGTGTTGGAGCTTGTGTGTGAGAGATCAGAAAACTGGACTCCCCGCTGGGTTCGCGGGGTTTATGAGATATGGAAATCCTTTATTTTACATTAAAAAAGGGTTCCACATCTGGTGCGTCAGGGAAAACCGGAGGCTTCGGGGTTGAGATGAGGTAATTTGAATATATCCTCAGGAGTTTTGCCAACGTTGGTTGTTTGCTTTCTCATTTTCACCCAGGTGAATGGCATGTGCTCGCTGTTGCCAAAATCTCAAAACTGGATACACGAACTACCTCATTAAGTTTTCACATGCTGACGAAAAAAAAAAAAAGCAGCTTTAAACATGTTGCTGATTTTCAACACAGCTTTCATGGATACGGTTTGTTTGCAACATCCACAATGCTCATCACAGAGACCAAGATTCAGTCCACTGTATTGTGGTGTTTCTGCCTCGGCTGAACACAGTGGTCAGCATTTATGAGTGGGAAGCCAGTGAGGGATCATGTTCTTTGCACTGGTATCCTCTAGTAATGCGGAGCGGGTTGGGATCTGTGAAGAGCATGAACCTTGGGTAAAAATAATTGACTGACTTGACTCCATGTGTGTAAAAGACACATGGCAACCTCCCCAGGACACCAAACTGGGATAGGGAAGAGAAGAAAACCAGTAACAAATAACCACAGGAGGGTTGAAAATGTTGTCATGGATAAACCAAAAGAAACAACCAAAACCAACTAAAAGAAAATTGCAACTCAAAGCTGCAGTGTAATAATATTTTGCTCTTAACAATAACTGCAATGTGGGTATGTTGATTTGATTTACGCTTCACAGCCGAACAAAATTTCAACCTCTACAACCATGAGAGTGCTTCACAATACATTCAAGTGCCTTTTAAACAAATATAGTATGTTGTGTTTATGAGTAAATACTAACCAAAACTTTATCAAATCAAATATTTATTTTCTCACATTGTTTCATGTATAAAACATAATTCAATTTTATATTACACCATTTATGGATTCAACACTGATTTACTTCTTACATCTTTTGGGTTAATAAAAACCAGAAAATAAATAAATAAATAAAATTAAAAAAGCATCTGTGGTGCAGCTTTTCATAGACACGTGAGTCAAAAGCAACAGAAGATCGTTTGTATAGAATATTTTCATGCCCCCTTTGATCTAAGATTAGTGCTTTTAATATATGACCATAAGACTTCAGAGGACACATTGTCGTCGCTGATGTTATTTTTATTTTATTTACAGTGTGCACATTCATTTGGGCACTCCTTCCGTGTCTGACTAAATGAAACCACTTCTCTCAACAACATCTCACCACCAACGCTTCTCAGCAAAGTCGCAGCCATTTGTTTCCCATCATTACACCCTGTTAAATGTTGTACATGTTGAGTATAAGGAGGCAGACGTGCAACTTTCCAGCACACAACAGATATAGGACAGATTTAATAAAAGTTTTATATTACGTTTTATATCTTGTGGTTTCTATTTTAGTTTTCATTTATTTGGGATTATATAAAGTTGTATTTATTTATTTGCAACGAACCACTAAGGCAGGGGGAAGAAAATCATATCGCTCTTTTGCTTTCTCAAGATCTTGTGAGGACCGAGAGCCAAGTCTCATCTAAACACTGGAAAATATTGATGCTGAGGGCTTGATTATAATTAATCAAACGACATTTCCGAGTGGAAACAGATTGTCCAAATGGAAATGTTTCAGTGCATGTGTCACCGCTAAACAGTGCAGCATCTGTCAGAGCAGACAGAACAGAGCTGAGGTCATCCTCCCATATGAACGCTCTCATCTCGACGATGTCCTGAAAAATACAATTATTCTGTGGCACGACATTTCATTCTTAGTGACAACACTATGCTGAGTTATAATTACTCAATAACGACTATATATCCTTGTCTGAGGTTGGATTTTTTGGAGTGAGTCGAGTGAGTTATGCAGAATTATAATCACGCAGACGTAATTTTATGGGTATAAGTGTGATATGTATATGGTGGCACAGGATATAATGAGGAGCATGCAAACCTTTTCCACACGCTAGAAAAATCAAAGTAAAATGGTATCAGCATCTGTCTCCAATTCTGAATCTGATCTACCCTCAATTTCCACACTTACTGGGGTTTGACTTGAGTTAGAAACCAGGCACCAAGCGGAGGAAACAAAACAAGGTTTTTGTCGGCAAATCAAAAGAACAAGCAGTTTGATAGCATGACTAATAAGACAGTAAGTCTCTGTTTCTCTTTTTTTTCCCTACAGTGCTCAAAAGCTGTTTGTCCATATTTTTTGTTTTGTGGAAAAATGGCTCTCTCACGAACTAAACCTACTTTTGTATTTAGCGTACAAAATCTACACTACACTACACTGGCGGTAATGATTTCATTAATTTCTAAACAACATATTGTATGTATTAAGCCCTAAAAATAACAAGCTACACATGTTTTCGCCTCGCCACAAACATTTGCAATGAGCATAAAATATAATAAAAAGCAGTCATGCAGAAATATGAGAACCATAAAGAACGGTAACGCCTGATATAAATAGCTCAGTTTTTCCACATTTTCTTCTCTGAGAGTTGCTCATCTAAAACAATAATCACACATAGTGGACTGTGGGCCCATTTATGTATACCCACTACCTAATAAGATCCCCCTTAGTGATGCCGTATGGCCACAAAAAACAGGCCACATACTATTTAAATTAGTAAAACATGCAAAGATTCCCTTTCAAGCAGTGACTGTCAAACTGCATATTATGTTTCTGTAACTCCACCACAAACAATCATCTATTGAACATGTTGAACATAACAGTTTTATGACTTTAAGAGCCACACGAGGTGCAGTCTATAGCCAGAAATGAGAGCATATTTTCTGGCAACGTATAAAACTCTCACATAAAAATTCCACCCTGTGAAAACGAGGATGGACTACTGCTAATCCAGCACTTTTGGCAATTCTGCACAAGTCTTCCTTGACCTTTCCTTTGCTGCCAAGTCATCACAAACGGAGAGTGAACAGTTCCCAGCCTTGACAATGAGTCAGACACAAACCCCTGACAACACACATGCCTCCACACGGCTCCGGCGGAGCAGACACACAGCAAACATCCACGGGGTGCACAATTCATTAAAAAATGAAAATGCAAGGGGCTGGAATTTTTTTAATCACGGCGAAGGATTTTCCAGATGGCCTCCTAAACAGGGTGTTTTCATGCTTATGTTCCCGTGCCAAATTGCTGGCCTACAAGTCAAGTTACACGTCCAACAAATTTTCATTAAAGTAAATGCACAACAACAGCAGTAGTGGGGGTTTTTTTTCCCATGTAGTTTATGGCTTTGATGCATCCTAAAACATCTTGCATTACATTCAGACGAGAACAACGATGTGATTTCTGCCAACACGGACAGTGCATATTCAAACGCAAAGCAACCTCTATTACCTGTCAGCCAAAAAGCCCGATGCTGTTTATGTGCCATTTGTGAGTGCGAGGGCTGAAGGTTAACTGGATAGGATGTTGAAGTCAGGCAGGACTGGAGTCATGACTGGTGACTCTGCTGAGTCCAATGAGCCCCTTAGGTCATCTGTGTCGAGGGGGGATTAGGAGCGGTCGGTGATCCCATCAAAGCAATGTGTCACCAGCGCCGTGTCTTACCACCGAGCCGCACACTCCAGCGAGCACTGATCCCTTTAACTGACTCTCAGCGGGGCCGGCAACTAAGGCGAGCTGACAGCAGGGCTATTTTCGGGCAGAAATCACCCCTGTTTGGACAGGGCCACAGATAGAGATGGCCGGGGCCCGTGCCATCGCTCTCCATTAGAGAGAATGAAAAACACAGTGAGGAGCCCACTTTGCCACTTTGCAACAGAGAGCAACCTTTTGCTCGCGACAGCTCACAGAAACAGATGAGGGATAAATGTGTTGTGACAGCAGCTAATAAGGTCCCTGTGATCTGCTGGTCGGTGTGTCGGCGTGCACGTGTGTCCGTGCACGCGCGAGTGCCCATTTGTCGTCTGTGTTTATACTGAAAGTATGCTTTGAACGGAGGAGTAAAACGCAGTGATGAGAGATAAATGGAGCCACTAAAAGAGGTTGTGTCTTGATACTACATGATACACGTTCGACACGCTTGATCATCCTCTCCACTTTTGTATGACAGATTAAAGAGACAATGGACTAAAATAGTAAGCAGGAACACAAATAAAGTCTCTACAAATAGCCAGAGCTGGTCATAAAACGCATTAAATAGCATACCAGTCACACTGATTAGCATTTCCTACCATCTATACTGTTGCTGTTACTAAATAATCTTTGCTGAAAAGAGCTATCTAAGCAAAAGCTTACCAGAGGATTCATCAGTTTTTAAATGCACTAACTCTGCAGGTGCACATGTGTCTGGCATCCATGATGATCCCATATAGAGCAAAAGGATTTTTTTTTTTTTTAAATCAATTTGTAATGCTCTTTCACCTTCTCACTAATGATCATCCGTCCCTAATACACGAGATCATGGACTAAGGCTTGACCTTGGTCACCAAACCAGGAGCTAACCCAATTACTTCCTGCCCTGGACGCTCCAGAGATGATATATTTACCTCACCTCACCTGAGAGGAATATGGTGCACTTACTTTTCAGTGTGAGAGAAGAACAAGTTCTAAAAAAAAAAAAAAGTGCATCTAAAAAGAGGACAGGATATTTTTTTGGATTAGAGTCTGTGATGCATTTGCTTTCAAGCGACACGTCTTTTTGCTTTATTTAGAGCTTATTAGTCATGTGTTATGGCTGCTAACTTTCTGAGCTCAGTCATGGTTGGCCGGTAGCCGTCAGTTGTTTCCTCATGTGGGTGCTGATGTAAATGCTGCATCACCTCAACTCGTGGCTGGATATTTTAGTGGCGTTCCTGCGGTGCTTCATTAGAGTTGATCAAAAATTAGCACCCTGCAGAGGTTTCATCAAGCTGTCTGCTGAAATGTGGTCATACGTTGGACTTTCTGAGGAGCTTTGAACATCTCCTGCTCTCGTTGTCTGTCTATCAAAGTATCAGTGTGTTTCTGATACCAGTGGAAGAAATAGTCTGGACCCAATGATGGAGCATAATCACGTCTTCTGTGAAGAGGTACCTATTAAAGCTTGTTTTCAATAATCATTATTTCTTTGACTCAAAGTGCGTCAGTATCGGTTTTTGCTGAGTAACTTGGTCCAATTACATCTTTTAGCGAATCGATCCAGTTCAGTTGCTATCTGAATAATTCATATTTGATGTACTGATGCAAGAAAGACTTTTCCCACTTTTGACTTGTCACGGCAGTAAAAGCACAGGTGAAACTAATTTTGTTAACAATGGCTCAGTCCTGTTAAGTATCCCATATTAGCAGTTACACCTGTGCTGTTCCTGCTATAACATGCCAAAGTGTCTACTGTGAAAAATCTTCCCCGAGACCCCTGGGACTGGAAACCCTAAATGTAATGCAGCTATCACTAACACTACTACTAGTTACACCTGTGTGATAAGTCTTGCTCTGATCAAGGTCTGCTGGGTAAAAATGCATTTAAGAGTTAGTATTTTGTTTGTGCTGGGAACAAACGAAAGCTCTTTTCAAACTATTCTGACACACCACTTCCAGAGTGACAAGCCATTTTTTATTAAGGTTTACTGCTGTTTAGCTTTCAAGCATATGCACCTAAATTGGACTGGTTTTACTAATTTAAAAGTTCTGTCCATGTAGAAAACTACAACTAAATATCAGGATCTTGTATCAGCACTCTTTGCAGGATGAGGCTGAAAACATTCAATCTGGTCAACCTGAGTATAATGAAAATGGAGCTGTTTCAAATTTTACTCATATTTGCCTTAAAAAAAAAAAAAAATCAGCCTTCAATAATGCTCAGGATAGAATTACAGTAATGAGATTATCACATAAGCTACACGTACGCAGTTGTGCCGTATCTGCCTGCGGTTCTCTGCCGTCACACTTTAGTTACATCTCACCTCTCTGCAAAGCAACCATCTGCAGAGGCATTTTCCTTGAAATAGTCTGGTGCACGGCGGTGAATATTTGGGCTGTCAGAGGATTAAGACATCACAGCATATCTAAAACTATTAGAGCTACAATTTATATTACTTTCCTGACACAGCTGAGCAGAGAAGCCATTAATTTTCTCAACAGTAGTAAGGACTTTTTAAAAGGTCCCTGCTATGGTGGAGGTTTTGAACTGCCATGCCTGACACTCCACACACACACACACACACACACAGAGGAAATCATTTGGTTACAGCAGGTTCAATTATGCCGCTGTAAATGTACAGTATTTGACAAGTTGCCAGTTACCTTGCAAAGAGTCCGCTTGCAAAGAGCACAATGCAATTTGCAGTTTAATGTGCATATTACAGTAATTTGTGCATTGTGCTGTTTCCATGATCAGGCACACTGGAATATTGATTAGCCTGTGCTTTAGGAAACCTGCAGAGGCTCGGGGCAGACTCCCGGGCAGCTCCCTCCGCAACCCATCAGCCCACCTCCACTACCTATTCATATCCGGAGGAGGGGTGTGGGATCGATGGCATGCCGGGATGCTATTAGAGCTGAGGCAGCTAGGCAGGCAGGCAGCCTCGACTTCAAAAGCAAAGTGTGGGAGGAGAAATAACACAAGGTAATTATCTGGGCCCTGCTAGCTACCACTGAGGTAATCTGTGGAGTGGAGGACGAGGGGGGCTGTGGAGGTGGTGTTCAGGATGTCTGTCCATATTTACCTCAACTCAATGCACCCTGCTCGCTCCAGCAATGCTGACTGGGAAGACAAAAACTTTTCCTGGCACACATTTTCGCACATTCTGTCCTATTACCCACCATTTTTACCTGACAAATCCAATGGTTAAACTGCTGACTAGTTTCAGAGTCTCCAGAGCTAATGCTGGTTATAAAAAGACCAAAAAAAAAAAAAGTAGTAATCAAGCTGAATCACATCCCCAACCTGTCACACTGCTGCTGAAGCCAAATTGCCTTGCAAGGTGAGAAGCCATCTGCTTTTCCAGTTATCTTAAAAGTCATGATGAGCGAGAAGACATTAGGCAAATGCTCCAAGAGCATCTGGACAACAAGTCATCACAAAGTCAAGAAAGTTGCACTTATCTGACTGCAGCTCGCACAAGTCACTTTTATTGGTTAACAAACACGATATTCATTCTGACCAAGTAACATCTGCACCGATTTTAATTTCCTGATCATTTGGAAGTGTACACAACATCTTCAGTCAGAGCTATTTAATATAATTTGCTTTCTCTGCTCCTGAATGTTTCTCATTTGTGTAATCAAATATAACAGCAATAATCACTGGTAGGACTATTCCACCCCACGCCTAAAAGCTCAATCCCCAGTGCCTCCTTCCTAATGGAAAGAAAACACAAATTAGCACAGATCGGTCTGTTTTACATACATATGAGAGATGAAAAAGTGGAAGGAGTGTGTACATAAACACACACTCACACACGCTCTTAAAATAGAGCACAATTATAAAAAAAAAAAAACGCAGGATCAGCAAGCCAACTCGGATGTGCGGCCATAGGCTTTGAGCTTTGCCGACTTATTTCTGCTTCCAGTGCAGTTAATGATTTAAAGGTCAGTAGGTTGTTATGACACCAATTAGTGCAACACTTCAAATCAGCGCTGTAGCTCATCATCGGCGGCGGTCAGCTGATGCTTTGAGAATTCAACACAGCTAATTGCAGAATAATGAGCACAAACTGATGCTATGGCGGCGAGGGATGCTACCAGGAATAGTCCCGTGGGGTGGTTTAGAGGTCATGTGCTGCACTTCAGTTGGTGTCATGGATCAAATCAGGGGTCAGGGTGCAGCCGGGTGGCAGAGGTTATGTTAAGGTTAAAGTGCAGGGTCAGCTGCTCGACCCTGGAAATTAAACCCTTACCTGATCTTCTTCGAGTATTCACATGGGTGCTGAGCGGATAAAACCGGAGATGTTTTCTTTCCAAATTTGCACTTAAGCATCGAGCCGAGTTTAAACCACAGTTGGCAGATGATATCAGAACCAGGAGCATTTGGTGATTAAGTGCTTACTGAAGAGTATTTCATCAGTACATTAGTGAGAGTTTTTAAACCACATGGTTGCTGAAGGGATCGAACCTGAGATGTTTGCTTTCCAAATTTGCACTTAAGGATCTAAACATTTTAAAGTTGAACTGACATTAAAATTATATTTGGCTAAGAAATCAGCATATGTCCTCAGTGTTTGTTTTGACTCGTGTACTCGTTTGGATCAAATTTTTCTGCAGTGACAGCGCCCCGTACACTCGTGTTCTCCAGGGTGTGTGAATTTGTGCTCTGACTGACAGTGTCGGTACTAGAAATGTAATTTTATTGGTGCAATATCTGTTCGGGCGAACACATAAAACAGTTCGTAATATAACTTCACTTCAAACAGCCCCACAGGCAGTTAACCACCTGGATGGCTGACGCTGTGGTTTGCTCAGCCCCATTTGTGATCTGATAACTCCCAACAGTGGCTGTGTGTGTGTTGTGACTCGAAACACAATGTAATATACAGACCGCTGAGGTTACAGGTGAACCAGCGGACAAATCTGACAGTCTGGTCATTTAGCACCATCACGAATGGACTCATGGAAGAGAGACAGCGAGCTCTAACCAGACAATCTCCTTTTGTATAACTGTATTCTTAGGAGACTTAAAATTTCATTTTTTCCACACTTGATTTTCATATCTGAATGTTGCTGCTGTAAGTGTCACGGAAGAGCAAATACTGGTACGAGATACAACCGGTGAGTCATGTGGTGTCCTATATTGAATCAGTTGTGAGACATTATGCACTTTAACTTCAATAACACAGTTTCTGATTGGCCGACTGACACCAAGCTGACAACAGCATGCACTGATTCTGACACTGATTCGAAACACAATGTAATATACAGACCGCTGAGGTTACAGGTGAACCAGCAGACAGTCTGGTCATTTAGCACCACCACAAATGGACCCATGGAAGAGAAACAGCGAGCTCAAACCAGACAATCTTCTTTTGTTTAATTTATAGTTTTTTCACACTGTATTTTCATTCTGAACGTCGCTGCTTCAAGTGTCACGGAAGAGCAAAGACTGATAAGAGATAAGAATACAGTTTGTGAACCATGTGGTGTCATATATTGAATCCAAGATGCTCAATTGTGAAAAATTATGCACCCATCAACTTCAATAACACAGTTTCTGATTGGCCAACTGACACCAAGGTGATCAAACCGCACTTCATGTAACAACAGCATGCATTGATTCTGACGCTGAAAATAAATCATGCCATTCACTGCTGGCCTGCTTCACGAGACATGCACAAAGCCACAGCGAGCAGATAATATCACAACCAGGAACGCATCTGCGGTTTCAGCGCTCACTGAAGAGCACTTCATCAGTGCACTGCTGACAGTAAAATTAATCTTAAACCTTTGAACCTTGTTTGCCCCTGGGTATTCAGATTGTGGAGACAGTCTGGGGTATTCAGATTGTGGAGACAGTCTGGGAATTCAAACTGGTGAATTTACTTTCACCAGCTGACTTCTTTAACCTTTAAGCAACAGCTGACTGCACCGTGGACGACTTCATACAGCACCGCAGCTCTGAGCCGGAGTCCAAGAGTCAGACTGTGCCACCTCATTCTCTATGATGTATCACTAATAAACAAGAGGGCAGGCCAGAGGCGAGCACCCTTTAACAAGGACAAGAACACTGGTCCACTTCCTCCGATGACACCTTGATGAACAAACTCTCCAGACTAATCAATGACACCGCGGCAGCAGCCTGCCAAGCGGTCGGTCAGGCAGAGTCAGAGGCGCACACACACTCCCAGGGCCACCTTCAGTAAATTGCAGTAGGTGTTGACTCAACTGCTAATTAACCAACAAAGAGCACAAAGAAACACACAGCATTCCTTCTTGCACACACACTTACACCCACATAGGTGTAATGACAGGGGCTGTGGCCTTGTTGCCCGTCGTCTGCCACTTGGAGGCACCCACTGTAAAATTAAAAAAACAATGTCTGATGTTGCCACAGCGAGCTAGTTAGAAAACCTCCGCTCTCTTAAAGTGGAGACGCTAACACCTTCACGCCTCATTGCCTCACAATGCCGCACCGACAACCAAAGACAGACAAATGCCGGCGCTCAACATAAATGCCGACGTTCAGCATAAACGCCGCGCTCGAGCTTCAGCGGCGGCAACAATCATCGTGACAGCTTTTATTGTCGCGTAGCATAAGGATGTAATGCACCGACGCATCGGTAGGCAACACAAGCAGACGTGTAGCCAATTGTTGGAAGCACTTGTGTGAAGGCAACCAAGAAGGCCTGCTCAAGAGTGTGTGTGTGTGTGAGTCCTGCTAGTTTCATTGAGCTGATTACATCTAAGAAAGGATCTTTTATCCAGCCTTGTGGAGAGTGTGTATTGAACTTCCCCACAAAATGTCTGTGGTAGAGGATTTCTATGAACTGTCTGAAGAAGATAAAAACATCTTCTTTAATTTGCATGGTTGCAGCACATTTTATCACACAACACTGGGGACAATATCTGACTAAAGGCAGACATGAAATGCTTAAAATGTTTTGTATTTTTCGAGTTATTACAGCAATTAGTGTCAGACAGTGTCAGGGTGGAAAAACTGAGCATTAAAATCAGACGTTGGTCTTTTTTTTTTTACAGCTCCATCAGCAATAGTTCCCACAGGCTGAAAATGGATCTTAAACTTGAGAGTCAGCTGCAAAACAGCATTGCAACAACAACCTATATGTACTGTAAATATGGAAGTCTATTTCAGTATGACTGCACATAAAGGCAGCATTTCATGAATGGAGTGACTTATAATCGGTGTGTCAGGGCTGACTTGGTTAGCAGAATTTTGCTTCGGGCCCCAGGGAGGCCAGCTCTGCCACCACACCAAAAACAATGACGTTATTATACATTATTATATATATTCATTAGGTTTTCTTTATCTAAACGCTTTGGAAGCCCTCTTACCTCTCCAAGATGAAGACCCTAAAGCGTTACGTCGATTACTATTTGCTCAAAGTCTGCTCAAAAGACTCAAAATTGATACAGCAAGCCATGACAAGCATCCCATTCGGAGCTGCCAGTAGCAGTCAGTCCAGTCATCTGGTGAATGTTTTCGTATATCTGTTCTGTTTATTCTGCCGCTATCTCCTCCCTGCTCCGAGGCCTATAGAGCCTCTCAGGCTGATTGACGGAAAGAGGTTCTGGCTCCTGCCAGAGAAGCATGATTGACGTCCTTGAGATGGAAGAGAGCCAGCGAGGATTTTACTGTCATCCTTGGACGTGCAGAGGGCTCCAAGATGGCAGAGGGTTGATATGTTTGAGAATCAGCACTCACACGTAGAAGCTGCACAAGCTACTTACTGTAGGTCTGTGTGTAATAAGAAGCAGCTCTAAATGTATGCATGTGGTTTGTAGTATGAGCTGAACGGTTTTCATGGCAACACATTACCTACTTCCTTTGAAACCGTTGAAGCCAAAGACCAAAAGTAGTTTCAAGTAGTTACACTTTCACTTTTTCTTGCAACACTGGTGAGCAAACAGGTTCTTCCAACACTGGATAACTCACACTTCTCTGCACTTATCAATGCAAACCACACCACCTAACAAAATAAAACATTGCAACTTGGCCTTTCAGCACCGAGAGATAACATGAATGAGGAAGTCTCTCTGTGCAAAGGTACAGGACATATCACCCAGAATAGCTCAACAGAAGCTCATCATTCATCACACACACGTACAGACACACACACACATGCAGCTCAGCAGCTGCAGATGTGCAGCAGTGGGAGTCTGAGACTTACTTTTTTGTCGTCTTTCTGGCTTGCTGGCTGCGCATCCTTGCTGTGGTTGTCAGCTGAAGGCCTGCCGCTGGCATCCGCCTGTCTGTCGTCCACTTCGCTCTGCTGACTGGCCCCTGACCGAGGAGAGCCCAGAGGGCGGGGCTCCGGCTGCTGAACACCACTCTGGACCTCCATCTTCCTCTGCAGTGCCTTGAAAAGGAAGATGGTGGAGAATGAGGCAGGAAGACGGGATGAATTAAGCAGGCGGTGAATCAAAGAGTCTCACAACCATCTCTCCCAGATACACACTGATCTGCATGTACTTCCTTGACTGCTGGTTTCTGCTGAGGTACTGATGAGCGCAGGAGGAGATAATAAGGAAATGCTGGCTGACCTTTCGCTAGATGAAATAAAGATGCAGCAACAGTTAGGAACACTTATGATATGAATCTTCATCAGAAACTTCAAGGGAAAAGTAGATATTCTACTAAAGGTTACATCAAGCATTTCTGTGCGATAAATTATTTTACATGGAGACTTTACAAAAGACTTTTCATACTCATGCACTATTCTTGTCAGCATTTACCATTAAAATATCTGCCTTATAAAAATGAAGATTTACAAAATTATATATATAAATGTGGGTAAATTCAGTCAGCTAGAACAAAGTAAGACTAGATAAAGTAAACAAGGTTATAATATGTTTCTATTTAGATTAGCATTTATAAAAGTGCATAAACTACATTTGCATATTTGTTGGGCTTTTATCAATTTTAGAGACTGTGCCTAAAGCTTCAGACACCTGTAATAATCCTTCAGCTCTATGCAATTAAAAAGGTTGGTAAATCAAGTAAAATATTTACCACTAGCCAGAGGGCCATTTGCATTTTCACAAAAATTCCTATGCATGACAACACATAGGCCTAATGAAAAATATGTGTTGGTGTAACATCATTATTATCGAGCCCAAATCTTTATAATAAAATTAACAAGACTGATAAAAATCAGCTGTTCCTGCACAAGGAGTCATCCATCATTGGAACAAGGAACTGTGGGACAACAATTATTTCTTTTAATAAAAGATGATCCCTATCCTGATATAGGAAAGTAAGATTTTTACCAAGTATAGACCTCGTTCACATTTTGACACATTAAAGCAGGAAAGCAGTATTTAATGGCATTAATGATGGCAGCAGTGCTTTTTGGTGATCGAGTCTCAGGGTCCTGGTCTCACTGGAGCTCTCGATGTAACAGCCATTGTTAACAAAATTTGTTTCACCTGTGCATTTCCTGCTGTGACGAGTTAAAATGTCTGTCATGAAAAATGTCTATTTAACCACTCTGTGGTTGCCACTTACTCTTCACACATCCTGGTCAACTCACTCTGTCAGGGTAGAAACTTTCCTCACTTAAAAAAACTGCACCAAATGAATCCCTAACAGAGAATCCAGAGTGCTGTACTGCAGCTGACCCTGACCTTTGACCTCTGACAGTGACATTATCTACACCTGTTTCTGTTGAGCAACCTAAAGTCTGGCTGCAAAAAAAAGTGTTTTAAAAAAGGAAAACACTGAACATGGAGCAGCTTAGGATGAAAACACTTCAGGTAGTCGTGTCTGTTTTTAGAAAGTTTCAGTGCCTGGTATCAGTAGCAAGTACACAGTGTTTTACAGCCCCCAAACAATAAAAACAGGCATAAACAAAGTAAAGACAAGTCACCTCCCCTGAAGGACACGTCAAAGACTCTCCAGGTGAAATCAGCAGCCAGGTGATGTTTAACACTGAGATGCTTCATTCTGCATTCTGGCTCCATCAATAAGTGATGAGGTCAGTCGCTTGTTCTGAAGGAGCTTTAACTCAACACTTTAGCTCTGCAGCAGAATTTGGCCTCTCAGGTGAGCGCACCTGTTGGAAAACGTTAATGACCCCCCCCTCCTCCTCCCCCTCCTGTGACGTAGGGTGTGACGTGCGTGCCCCAGCATGCATGCTCACCCAATAACGTCCGGGAATAATGTTTGCAAACTCTACATATCATGACATGTTATTATAGCTGTGTTATATAAACCTCTTGTGTTGCCGAGCAGGTGAGTTCAGGGTCACTGGTAAATTGTAATGACGACTGTTGCAAAAACAAACTTGGCTCCTTCCTGAGTTTGCAAACGTGCATCCGCCTCCTTTGCTTTCAAGCTTGAAAGCAAATGAAGCTGCAGCAACCAATGCACATTTCACTTCATGCAAACACAAACAACTGCAACAAGATATAATATATATAGATGTTTGCAATTATAAACATCCTACCAGGGGGCTGACAGGACTTCCTGCGCTGTGTCTGTGTTATTACGGTAACATATGACATGAACAAGTCGCAAAAACAGAGCAGAAATACCTCAGTGACTTCTGGGCTCCTCGTTCTGTCAGAAGCACATCAAAGAGGAAGATGCGCTCATGCAACTTGCTTTACATCTCTGTTGTCGCCCCGACGAGGAGAGACGCGACAGTCGGAGGCACAAGCACATGCACCGGCTGCATTGACTTGTGTGAGAAGTTATTCCGTCAAAAAAAACACACACACCGGAGGAGAGACACCGGAGGAGACAGTGCTCGGTGTCAGAGCTGCACAAGCCGCCGCCGCCGCCGCTGCTGCTGTCACGGCGGGCGGGTCACCAGACGAACCCGCCTCCCGCCTCCTGCCTCCCGGCTGCACCGAGCGGCTGTCAGCGGTGGTGCCTTCAGGTGCTCCGAGAAAGATCCTGCACGCTTTTTTTTTTTTTTTTTTTTTTTTTTTTTTGCATTAGCGTAGTGATGCATGCAAAACATAGTCATCATCAACATCAGCCTGATTTAGTGTATGTTGTCATACTTACGTATTGACATTGAGTTATTCATACTACAAATGCAAGTCTGAATCTGTCAGTCATAAATGCACTAGTCAATGTATCGCAAGGTAAAACCATGAGAGACATCCACTTCCATGTCTCAACCTGCCCCAAAACACATTTTAAAATCTGTCTAAAATTACAATGTGCCATAATCTTAAAATTCAAAGTTAACTATTCGGATGCAGCAGGAATTTAAAAGACTGACACCTTGTTGGAAAATATATTATTTAGTCTAGTTGTTACCAATTTTAGAAATTAGGTGCCATAAAGATCCTTGTGCTGCAGACTGGAAAGAAGAAAATATGAACAAGGCATGCATTTTTGTATTATTGAGTTATATTTATAGATTATTTGACATTAGAGATGTCATCTTCTATCTGTCTGTACAATAAACTCCAGTAATCTATAGGCTGTTATATATTGTCAAATGAGGCAGAATAAATAAACAACAGCACAAAATAAAAACAAATATTTAGACAGTAAACAGTAAATGCAATAATTAATGAGTGCTCACATGGTGCAAGTGCAAAATGTGCACAACCAAACACCAGCTGAGCTAATAAACTGCCTGTAATTAATATTTCCTACAGTAATTGAAAGCAGCCAAAGCTCCACTAGGAGGAGTCGACCCATCCTCATGGAGGTGAGGTGAAGCCAGGCCAGTAATGCGTGAACAGGCAGCTCAATCTGCTGAGTGCAAATAGATCTACTGTGTAACCTGCACTGTGTCGAGTAGATATTGTACTATAATGATAATATTTGTCTTCATAGTATATTGATCGAGTCATTCAGCTGAATAACTCTACTTTGAAAATGCATTTTATGCAGTGTCAGAATTGTAATTGGACCTCATTGATACTTCTACAGTTGATCCCATAGATGTCACAAACTTTAAAAACACAAAGATTGTTTAATATGCAAAAAAATTAAAACACTTTTTTTCTTTTACCCTCTGTGGTTCCCATCATGTTAAGCTTAAATCAAAGTGATTTCACAGGTTGTAACCTGTTGTGAACAGTTCAACCCAAAAGTGAGTTTTCCTTTTCAGAGTGTTTGATTTGTAGGATTTTTAAAATAGGAGAGAATATCCAGTATTTCACATAGAGAAATGCTTCCCCCTCCTTAAATGATCTCTTAAATTATCTTGATTGATTTATCTCGGGAGGGACCCCTGGATTACAACCCCAAAGGCTGGGACACAATAGGCAGAGAATTACTGTAGATGAATCATAAGTAAGCCTCAGTGATGGCCACAAGGTGGCAACATAAAACCAATAAACACTGAGTAGAAGGAGGCACATTTCAACTCACTCGCTTTAGATTCATACAGATAAAATAATACCCAACAAACCACAGTCTTCAAATGGCAAAATGTAGTTTGAGTCATGTAGCTGCTCTGTGAGTGTTGGGTGTGTCAGGAAGAGGGACTGATAAGATAAGAGGAGCTGCCACACAGTATGTAAATGATATGTTTATTCTACAGTCAGCAGTTATTTATAGTCTTTCTGTGCGTCTCTTTTATGAAGGTCTCTGTGCAGTGATGATGGGATCACATTGTGCCATCTTCATCGCCTGCCTCAACTTAGAGGCCGTACTGCTGCCCCGTCTCATCCGAGCAGAAGGGAATTCACCCAAACGAACAACTGCTCTGACAGGCGGGCCCTCATCTGTCACGGCGGAGCTGCCATCGCCGGAGAAGGCAGACAGGCAGTCGGGGAGGCAGGTGGGTCGGCAGGCGGAGGGTGAGGCTCAGCGAGGGCCCTCCACGCTCGGGCCTCTCGGCGCATCCAGGCAGGCATGTGTCCTCTGCGTCAGCCAGCAGGGACACACAGTCAGGCATGTCAGTGGCCCCAGCCGGCACAAGCAGATGTTTTCTGGGTATTGTTGTTCCGCTTCTCCGGTAATTGTTTTCCTTCAGGGCCAGCCAGTGGGACAAGGTGCCAGGTTGTGTTGTGGGAAGGAGTTATGGAGAGATGAAAAGACAGAGTGTATTATCAATCAATGGCTTTGGAGGCTGCTCAACACAGACGGCCCATCTTTCCTCTTTGTGCTCCATGTGGCTTGAATTACAGCAATGCAAGCTGGGATATCACAATCATAAGGACATAGCTTGTTTTAGTAGTGATGGTGAAGTGTCATCTGAAAGCTTTCAAGGTATTTAATGTCCAGCTGGGACTGAGCTGGTTTGATCAGCGCTTGACCTAAAGATGATTTACCTCCAGGGATCAATAATTCATCATCAAAATAATGTGTCTGCTGATCTGCTACCAATTATTATATCATTATTATCTGTATTTCAAAGTTTAACATTAGTGGATCGTTTTTCTTTGCATCATATCGTTGTTACTTCTGCCAGTGATTTTGCAGGATCTCGCTATCGCAAACTCAGTTTACCCTTACAGACATTTAGCAGCTTGTTATGGTTCAGAAAACAGCTAATGCACTCCAACTGTGTCAGACACTGAGTGTTATCCTGTGATCCCATGTTGAAAATGCCCTCTTAATTAGCACAGTGAACTGCTGAGACGTTATTATAGGGTCAAATGATCTCCAGGCCGTGTTTAGAGCAGACGCAGAAAAGAGCCACTAGGGGGCACTTTGAGACTTTGGATCAAAAGCATGAGCAACAGAGCCCTCTTTTGAAAAGTAAACTGTTGTACTACAGTTTGGAGTTCATGCACTGAAAACTTTAAGTGAAAAATAATACATTTTTTGTGCATATTTAAATGCACCAATCCTCCTCTCCCCTGGCAGTCTTCTGTTGTGCATCGTATCAATGGAACTGTTGCTTTCAGAGGTTTGATGCTGGAGTTTCATGCATGATTTTATGAGACAGACTTTTCAGCTACTACACGACTCAATCCATCATTTGAACTCAAACATTTTCATCCTGCTCAACATCCACTCCAAAGAAGGAGCACCGGCCCAATAGAGGGATTGAGATCTGTTGTCGTGGCATGCCACACTCCTGGGAAGCTGGAGCCTTCACTAAAAGCCAGTGTCATGATGTTAAGCTTTTTACAGACTGACGCAAGATGTAAGTAATTTGGTCCAATCGTGTTTTCATTTTTTTATATATAAATATATAATTGTAGGTGTTAAGAGCGCTGTTAAGAGCATGTGGGGAAGGCAGACAGAAAAAGCTTCAGCCATGGAATCTGCTGTTCACACGCAGAGCATTGGATGAAGACTGTATTTCATAATCTGCCTTCACTGCCAATAGACGCAAGTGAAAATAGAACCAATGTCACATCTGCCTTTTCACTATTTTTGACGCCGTGCAGCATTTGTCTCATCCCATAGTGAACATCATCCATGTCAGACAGAGTGTTTAGACCTTGTTGCTCCGCGTGTGCACGTCTGGGTTTCAGTTTGCTCGGTGTTTGCTGAGCCTCTTCTCCAGTCTGACAAATGGAGAGGCGTCTGAGGCCCTGTGGCTACCGGGTCACACAGCAGCCTTGTGAAGTTGTGGCGGTTACCAGCACGCCTCGCTTTACGCTGACAGGACGAGGCGCAACAGTCCAGCCTGATTACAGAGTAGCACCTTTGGCCCCCATATTTCTCACACCCGGGATGAAGGAGTGACAGCATCTGTGGGATAGGCCTGCTTTGGATGAGATTGGATTTACACAAGAGAGAGTGGGTAGCATACCTGAGCAGGAAGGAAGAAGCATGCAGCAAGGGAAAGTTAGGTCAGTTTGTACTTCGGAAATTTAAAAGTAAAAATATTATATGAGCTGCATTTTTTTCCTAATGAGATGAAGGACGGCATCTAGTTTTCTTCTCTGACCTACAAACATTATTAACTCTTATTATTTGGGACTAGATTTAAAGATCGTTGAGTTTGTGCACGTGCATGCACGCCCCTCACCACTGAATCATACCTGTCAAAATCATATCACCCATGACTCAAACCCCACCCACTGTCGGCATGATTGACAGCTCAGGCAAAGTTCAAACACCACACTCCAGATCATCACCAAAATACAGCTGCTGCCGCATGAGAGAATAAACACCTCTGAGTCACAGAACAGGACCCTGAAAAATATTAATCACACATTCATTTTTGGCGTCATTGTTAACTGGTCAATGCAAAAACTCAAAGAGAAGAATATAGGTGTCTACATTCTTCAAGTGTAGTAAATAATGAAAGATTGATCTTAAGTGTGAAGGTGACTGAAAAAAGAGAAGAATAAAATATGATAATAGAAAAAGTCTTTGCAATAGATTTCTGATATTCACAAGTCAATTTTGCTTATTTCAAATGATTTCCATTCTGTTTTTACATTTGCATCATACACATTCAGGACAAAAGCCTAATGTGTTCCAAGACTAGTGGTGTTGCTAAAACTAGCAAGAGGACAAAAGAACTGCGCCTGCTGATATACCATGTGTCAACTGCCCCGTTTTGTGTGTGTGTGTGCGTGCGTATGTGTGTGTGCATGCATGCATTGCGAGTGTGTGCGTGTGTGTCGGTGCCGATGAGCAAGCACATGCATACATTTGTGTCAGCCACAGTGTGTATAGAGGTGGCAAATTTTTTTTTTCTCTTTTCACGGGTGTGAGCTGTAAAAGAATTACAGTCCAATTAGTTTTATGATGGGTTTTTTTTTAAAAGGTCTCAAAGAAGCAAACAGTAAAATGTAGATGAAATGAGTTTATGAATTTAACTTGAAAACTTCTATAAAATATCAATTTTTTTTCTCTTAAATTTTTAGTTTTTGGCCACATAGCTTTGCTTTGTGCTGCTAAAATATATCCCACCAACAATCGACCTCCAGAATTCAACCCTGATATTAAATCCACTCTCATCTTACTCTTGTTTTGTAGCAACTGCACATCAGTGGATCCAGTCAACCACAGCGACTGCATGTGTGTGTAGGCTATGTTACTTCATGTAAAACTGCATGCCCAAGTGTTACTTTGTGTGTGTTGATGTTTCCAAGCTGGGTTGAATCATTAGGAAGTGATTCTCTCTAACAAGGGCTAAGGAGCTGTCAGGAGACATTCACAGGCAGGTTTCGCCATGGAGAGTGTGAGGAGTCTTATCAGGGTCTTAGCTGTTTTGCTGCGCCTGTTTATAAAGAGCCTGCTTTATTTGGAGTGAATGCATTCTAGCAAGGTCTCTACTGTTTCTGTGCGTTGATTAAAAGTGTTTTCACGATTACCCGTAGTGAGTGTATTCCAGCCTAACAGGGTTACTAGCAGTTTTAATGAAGGGGAATAATCATTACATGTGAAAGGGGTTTGCCGGGGTCTCGTGCTGTCTTTCTCTGTCTGCTTGTCGGGAGTGTGACAAGGAACTTTGCCTCCGTGGGGTTGGTATTGACTTTGCACTCGATCGCCGGTTTCTTCGGTTTTTAATTTGGTAAAAAAAAAAATTAAAAGGAGAAATATGTCAGACTATTCTACTTCATTACCGTTATGTCATTATCAACATTCATAATAACACTTCCCTCCTCTGCAAAACGTCTCTTCTCTTAAGTCTGCACAGAATTTTGCAAACTGTGATGGGAGTCATATATCTTTTATTTTTGTCTCTCTCTCTGTGTTTGGGTGTTCTGCATCTCCCTTCCTCTTCTTCAGTTACAGTTGCCCGCTCGCGAATGTGGCTTTCTTGCTCTGCTCCTTTTGTTGGCTGTGGTCAGCTTTTGCATTTGCTGGTGTGAGTGAATTTCTCACAGCTTCTCGTGAATGTGTTTTTTGAAAGTCCTATTCAACATTTGGTGCAACTATAATCGGCACTAAGCCACTACGCTCATGCAGACGTGTCTGTGGATTCACACATTCAGGCCTTCAGAAGTGTTGTGCCATCTCTTTTTAATTTTTTTTTTTTCCAGTCCAAGTAGCTACTAAAGAAATGTTTTAAGTTGATTAAAGGAATTCTGAGTGGAGGCATGATCGTAGGATTTTCATGACTGATCAAGAAGCATTTAATTACACAAAGCAGCAAGATGGCCTCCCTCGCATTTTCGTCCTCTTCAAAATATAGTGCAAGCAGTAAAGTGTTCATCAAACAGCAATACACTTAATAAATATTGCTTTGATTTTCCTGAATAACATTCATAATTTTCCAGAAATACAAAAAATGTTTTAAAAAATTGTAAATCCTCAATCATGAAAATAGTTACACCTCTAAGCCACAGAGAAAAATATTAAGCTCATTGTAAATTGAACTATTTATTCCTTTGACAGATGAATTGTCAGATTGAAAGCTTCTAGTTCATGTCATGCACGTTTGGTAATAATTGTAGAAGTGTGTTTTTGCAGCTTTGAAGTTCCTCTTATCAACAATCCTACTCTCACTTCTCTTTTTTATATATATATAAAGAACAGCCTGTTGTCTTAAATTTAAACATCAGCTCAGGTCGGAGTTTCGACTATTTGTGCATGCGGCTCTGGCCCCTGGGCACATTATCTACTCCTGTTATCAAATCAAACAATCACATCTCCTGCCCTGTAGCAGAAAATTACATTTTGACACAATGGCGCCATCTTTGATTAATATATTGTAACATCTGACTCGGTGCTTTATCGTTCTCTGATGGGGCCAATAGATAATAAATGGATGACTTGTGAAACTATAATGAAGTGGCTGTCTTGTTATCGACAGGGGAGCCTGCAATTCTTTAGTGCAAAGTCGAGCTTCCAACGGAGGCCCTCCGGTGCACAGATTATTACACTGGCCGTTAAAATGAGCTAATGTTCTGCTGCCAGTGCTCCTCTCCAAAGGGACAGAAGCTGAATTCCCCTCGCACAGCTGCAAAACAAAGGTGTAAATTAAAGCCAAACAAAGTACAAAAAAAAATAAAATAATCTCAAATCCAAGGCCAGGCAACAGTATTTCTATGATTAAAATGTGGGATTTCCTCTGCTTCTGGTAGGAACTGATGTGGGTGTAAGGTTTCTCTTATTGTGTTATGTATGACAGATGATGCTCGTGTGGCTTTTGTTGTTTCGAAAACACAACATTTCCACTTTAAAAAGTCCCCGAGTTAATTTTTTTTAATTAGCTTGTTTTAGTATTTCTTTTTGTGATTGTGATTTCCTGTTGACGATTTTATCCTGAAATGATTCTTGTATTATAGGAGGCACGGTGCAAAGATATAGGTGACCCGGCTGTGTTGTGTATGTACAGGTGAGCAATCTCAATGAGCAAAAGGAGACGTGTGATTTGTTGTTTATTTTTCCACTCCTAAGGTGCCGCCACTATCCCCAGGTACTTATTAGCAATGACAGGGGATGTCTGATTTGACAGCAGCGTGACAGGTGTAAATTTCACACACACAATTCAACTCCACACATTAATCCAATTAATTTTGAACATGTTCTCCTCTCTCGCTCTCTGCCAGCAGGACTGAATCGAGGAAGCCTCAAGACGTTGGTTTTGGTATTTGAGAAAGTGAATTATTGTCTCTTCCGGCCAAATATTTTCGTTTTTGAATTTAATTTGTGCCACAACACAAGTGCGCGTTCCAAAAATGTCTGCGTATTCCCAATATGGAATTTTAAATAAAATGAAACATATAATTTGCAAACGTAGAGAAAATGGTTATAATAAAAGGAGAGGAGACAATGTTAGGTAAAAAAAAAAAAAAAAAACTTCACAAACATCAAGGCATCTTCGAGGGTGGGGAGTCGGGGGTTAGGGGGATAACAGTGAAAAAATATTCCACTTTGAGAATGTGCAAGATCTCATGCAGTTGCCTCTCTCACTCCCTATCCCTCCTCTCTGTTGGCGCTAAATCACACGTTAGTACAGCCAGTGGATGTGTTGACAGTTTTACAAACAGAAATGTAAAACGCCATACTCAAGGGGGTCTAAGAGATAAGGGGGGAACTGAACAGGGCAGGAAACAGAACAAACACGGCCCAGCGAAGCAGAGAATGCCATGTTAAAACACCTCGGCTGGGTTATTTTAATTACATAGGGCGTGCAACACTATCAGCTATAGCCACGAGTGGTGTCGGCGTATGGAGAGGAAGCTCTGCTGCTCGATGCTGCTGGGATTTCTTATAGCTGCCTGTGCAGAGCAGGATGTAACATAAGATGTGGAAGAAGAAGCACGGTTAACATATTAATGGACGATCCATTTGCATCGATAGTTCTCCCATTAAACCCGCAGCCACACAACAACATGACCGTCAGCTGACTCGTTTCCGTCACCTGCAAAATGAAACTTTTGCTATAATGATTCCCTGCTGTCTCGGGCTCACTTTGAATAACTACGGCCTGCAGAAGTGAGAGACGTTCCCGGTGGATTGTCGTCACCTGCTGAGCATAGAGCAGGGAGGTTTAGGGACGTATAGACGCAGCCAGGGGTGCTCTGAGGGGAGGGTGGGCCCCACACCTGCACCAGGACCCTGCAACACGGCATGGATTACTGATAGATATTGTGTCAGAGCTGTTGTTAGGAGCAAAATGTCTAGCAGCATTGTTGGACCTGCACAAGCATGTCTGAGTTGGTTTTCGCTTTTTATATATATGATAGTCTGAAGGACAAATAGCAAGGACAGGATGCAACTTTAGGAATCACTACAAAATTTATTTTAAATTGGATTTTGTTTTCTGCAGGAGTCTTGCATCTCTTCATTGCCGTGCAGCTGTCATCACAGTCGAACATTGCCTCCCTCTCATTTTGTCTTGATGTGATTTAACAAGTAAAACAAAGCACGTGTGATCAATACAAGAACAATCTTGAGTCAATACAGCGTGATTTTCTGTTAGAGGAGAGACAGGTGACATGGGTGAGAGAAGGACGGGACAATTCAGGTTGGTGGATGCATTTTGTGTGTGTGTGTTTATAGTATGTGTGTATCCACATGTGAGGGAGTTTGCTTGTGGCTAAATGCAAAGCTTTTTTATCAGATGGAGTGAGGTTGGCGTGAAGACAGCGGCCGGCCCCAACTGGTCCCGGTGCTGGTAGGACACAGGCCTTGCCTCTCTGAAAAGGCATCATTAGAAAGTGACAAAACTGCCAGGGGCAAAACTGGCCCTGCACAATGATCAATTCGGCAGACAGGACTGAATTATAGGGGGAGGGCGGGCTTTAAAGAATTGGGAATTGGAGGGAGTTGGTATAGTACAAGACCCCCTACTGCTTTAATTACTGATGTGTGCGTCTCCCAATTAACAGCGCACCTATGGTCCAGTGGCCGCTCCGGGCCCGCACAAAGCTGGAGAGGAGAAAGAACATTCTGCGGAGAAGCAGGGAGAGAGAAACGCAGAGACACACAAACCGGGGTGCTCATTAGCGAATGGTAATCAGCGGTCGAGAGGTTGGGCACTCACCTCACAAAACGCCACATGTCAATTTGTCCCCTTCCATTCACGAGCCCACTCTCATTTTACCCCGCTCCCTCATGCTCCCTTGTTGAGGAGAATTGGATGGAGCGCCGTGGGGGGAAACACTCGAAGGGAAACGTAAACACAGGCCCGGAGTAGGGACTCCTGCTTCGTCAACAAGGGGGGGGCCACGCTCCTCAGCTGTGGCCCCTTGGCGTCCTCTCATCAGTCTCACACACTCAGAAGACGTCAGTTGAGTTCTATCAGCTGCGTTTATATATTTTTCATCTTTGTACCTCGTGCGTATCACATTTGCATATACAGCTGTGACTTTTGAGTACAATGAAATGTACAGCATATGAATAAAGCACTTTCACTGTCTGTGTCATTAGCAGCTGTTTCTGAGTCACAGTGTTTTTGTCACTATGTTGTAACAGTAGTGATTAGACAGTGAATCCTCGCCCTGCTCAGTTTTTCATATGTGATGCTATATAAGTGAAAATATCTAGATTTTTTTTTTCAGTCTTTTTTAAAGTGTGACTCCTGGCTGATTGGCTGCAGATGGAGATGTAATGTTATCTGGTTGGGGTTTGCCGGGGCATCGTGTATGGGCATGCCCTCCAGCTGTGCAGGTGCGTGTAACACCAACCCTGTATTCCTTAGCCCTCGCAATGTGTCAAAACACTGCACCCAGCACGGTCCGCCGGGCAGCCGGAGAATATCTCTTACACCAAACCCAATTTCATCTGAACTGAAATTGGGGAGGGCTAGCTCACGCTCTCACATTCAAAATTTAAATCAGATCTCCTCTCAGTCGAGTGGAATCGATGCGACCCTCCATCTTACTTTGAAATGAGAGCATGTCGTCCTCGTGGATTATAGGTGGCTCATCACGGTATGACGGCGCCAGTGGATATCTCTAGAGATGCATCTCCATCCGATCCTTCTGATCTCCATCTATCTACCACTCAATCTCTCTGTCCCTGTATCCATCACTCACTCTTTTCCTCTCCATTCGGATGAGATCTAGGGCGGCAGAATGAAGTAACATAATCCATATTTTAATCAGAGGTATCAATTCAAATGAAACCTCAAAGCCTGTGCACACATTCTCGACGAGGTGTTCGTTTTGTTGAACAATAATGTGGTTTCCCTGCTTGTACAGTAACACACTTCCTGCTCTATAATGTGGCTTCCAGTGTTCAAAACAGTCAGGCCATGCTGGGTAAATATATTAAAAATGTGATGCTTCTCCGTAAAAAGTAGTCATGTGATAAAAGCGGAGCCTGGCTTTGATGCGTTTATCTATTCCACATCCTTTGCACCTCCATTTTCTCATCATGGCAGCTTCAACAAGGTTTAATTGGCATGGAAATAGAAGTGGTAAAGCATGACAGGAACTTCTCGAGCCCGGCTATTTAGACCCTTTATTACTGTATACTGTCCTTCAACCAATTATCGCCAATCTGCTGCTCTGCAAACCCCTACCAGTCTCCTCCCTCATGATTTAACCGAGCTTCATGCAGCTGCAGAGACACAGCCACGGGTCGATAAAGACAACCTGCAATTCAGTGTGGTGCAAATTGAGTTTTTATTGAAGAATAATAGTTTGAAGAGCTTATTTTAGATTTCAGGCCCCCTACCTGCTCCAGCTACTATCAAACATACTCTAATAAACCAGCAGTGCTGTCCTTCAATTATACTTTCACGATACCTTCACCAGTTCACTAAAGGTTGAACTACATTCCTACGATATGTGTCTGTAAGACTCTGCATCTAAAAGGAAATTATGTCATCTCTCGCGCAGAGCCACCTCAGTCTTTGTCTGTGACAGCGTTTCTGTGTGTGCTTTATTTGCACATAGCCAGGAAATGTCACCTTGCAAAGAAAATTCACAGCTCAAGCTGTGTGTGTTTGCCACATAACGGAAAATGACTGGACCTCCAAAGCAGCAGATAAAAAGATGAGAAGTTACATCTGCATAAACAGATTACTCTTTCATATTTAAACAAATACTTTCTCAAACATTTGAAGCATGCATAAGCTGAGTTAGATATTATAGCGCAGTAACCCTTCCCTGAGGTGAAGACAGGGTAACATTGCAGCTAAATCTTAAACACACAACTGCATTAGTGCAGTACTGTTACACTTCCTGCAAGAATCCATCCCTGGCATGCTCGTTTGGCACGGCCTTCCCGTGGACCAGCTTGTTGTCTGGGCCATTGTTAGCCCAGGAGGCTGGCCTGAGCCCTGAGGGCTTGGTCAGCGTTTAGGGTGTTTTGCAGGGTGGGGTGGAGAGGGAGGGATGGGGGAGAGGGGGAGGGGGCTATAGAGATGGGTGCAGGCCAAGGCTGGGCAGGGCTCGATGCCAGGGTCTCAGTGGGACACCCTCCTTTCTGGGAGCCTGCTCAGCCCCCTCCTGGGGCCCCAGCAGGGTGCAGGGATACATGGTCAGTGCAAGACAGGTCCATCTGCCCCACTACCTCTGTCCCGCTCATGCCAGCACCCTCCTATCACCTGCTCCATCGGCACCTTATGGAAATGACCTACTGCTGCCTGACCTAGCTGACACGCATGGCTCACCTTCAGCATATGCCACCATGGCTTCTGTGTCTTCTGTGCTACGGTTTGTGAATGGTTGAGGCAAGTTTAGTTCTGTTTCTCTATCTCTCTTGCAACATGTAGACTATTTGCAGCAGAAATTAAAATGGTCAAATGAGGTGAGAGCGAAATACTTCCAAAGCACGTCAGCCTTTAATAAAACACATACCATAAATTGCCTCCCTTGTAGAGGAGTGAGAAATTTCTTCTCACATTAGCAGGGTTTTATTCTTTTGTACTTCATCAGTAGAGATAGCAGTAAGCGAGTTGCGGCACACGCGCATATCCAGCGCTGTGCGTCTCTGATGTGGTCGAGTGTCAGAGTGGAGGGGGTTTCCTTGTGCATCCCTAATTGCTCTTCTTTACAAGTGTTGCTTGTACATGCAGGGTCGAGCGTTGGCCATCAAGGTGCCACGCAGAGCGGGGCTGAGCCGCATGCGACTGCTGCGCTACTTCACTGCGAAGCCACTGAAATTTACAGCACAAAAACACCAATCTCACGAGCAAGAGAAAACGTGGAGTCGAATTCTAAAAATAAGATGTCCTGTATTTGAAAAAGCTAACACCTTCTTCAAAAAAGCACTGGTGTGAAAAAGAGCGCGGTACGACTAAAAAAGTTCTGAGTTGTAAGACATCAGCAGCAGTGTTTTCGAGGAAAGAGACACAGCGCTCATTTTTTTTTTTTTTTAAATGCTGCCTTTGAAATATCAGGTAGAAACTGATGTTCGAAAGAGATTAAAAATGGTAAATTATTGTTCAGCTATAATAATGCTTCTAATTATAAGAGGAAGAAATGTTGGGGTACCATCTGTTTAAACCACTTGCGTTCGGAGCCAAATTTATCAAGTTAACATCTATGGGTATTTCCCTTTTTGGGCAGTTTAGTGAACAAACACGGTTTTATGGCTTTGTGTAATAATAATTTCTGTCAGTCGAGGTGTTAAACAAAGCCGGGCTGAAAAGGAGAACTTCATTTAGAGGTACTTTTGCCACCCTGCGAATAAAGAAACGTTGGTGGTGTTTCCTTTTCATTGGCTGCCATTATACAGTTACTAAAAATCATTTGCTTCGTTGAACGTTTGCAACATTTGATCTTGTCTATTTCTGTGTAAGTGTCTCTGGAACAAAAGTTTAACTATCAAACTTTTTTTGGCCTTTTGGTTTTCTTGCACTCGTATACTTCGGTAGGAGAACCAGCCCTTGATACATGCACGTCGCTGTGAACTATCTGAAATACATAAATACTTCACATAATATTACAGCAGAATAAACAATATCATCCAGACGATTGAGGATATTTAAGGCTGCAACTAGCTCAGTTAGTTTCTTAGTCATATCACAAAAAAGAAACTTGAACATACAGGCTTGAATGTTCAGACTGGTTAACACTTTTATGTTTTATTCAGCATCTTATTAATGATGTGTCAGGTTTCAGATCCTGTAAATGTCCTCAGAATCAGCAATTGTCTGAATTTTCTCTGTGAAGAACTTTTGAGGTTCACAGAGATTCAGTTTTAACAAAATAAGAAAGACTGGATTTAAATAAAATCCCACACCCAGTATTGAAACCAGTGCTACCAAGCACTTGAAAGGAAGCTGTTTTTTATTCTAAAAGGTCTAATGATATTTCTACTGTGTTTCACTCTGTCCAGAAAGAAGGGGGAGGTGCACTCTCTATTCGACCTCAAATCTTTTTTTGCTCTGCCCTCGTCAGCTGTCGTCATAAAATAATCCGATATCAGGACATATTTCTAATCATAAACCAAATTTTCTCACCCTCCTTCGGTCGAACGCAGAGATTCGATCTTTACAATCGGAGAACTCATTTAAAGCACAAACAAAACAAGGTGGCTCTCCTGCCTCTACGAATGGGCCAGGCGGCACAGTCTATTGTGCTGCCACCACGCTGAAAGCGCTGAATGGGGAGCAGTCGTGCCCTCTGTGTAGCCCCAGCTGTCTTTGACTGATCGGAGGGAGGAGGGGGAACGCTGAGGTGTAAGGAAGTTCAGGAGGCCTGTAGATTTACATCAGAACTGAACAGACTGTCGTGTTAGTCATCCTAACTAACCAACCAACCAGCCAAGCAGTGGGCCGCTGCGTTAACACCCGGCTCCGCGGCTCGGAGAAAGCTAATTAATGCAACCAAATGAGATCAGCGGTAGAGGCCCAGGCCAGGGCCATATTGCTAAATAGCTTCCTTCAGTACGGGCCTGTGTGGTGTAATTACCACCAGGCCACCCCACAATGCCGCCTTTATGTCCCACTGAAAGTGATTTCATGTCCCTCATTCCCCCATTAGCAGCATGTTTTTCAAATGTGATGAGAGAAGTCTGTCAATGGTTATTGTGTGTGTTTGTGTGAGAGAGTGCCAGTTTGCTTTGAATATAATGGACAGCTTTGTGGATGTATTGAAGTGGGCACATGTTCATTCGATGCGCTGAATCCGAGGCTGCAGCCCACCAACATGTAATGACACACTGATGGACATTAAATGAGTAAAAACCTGTAGTGGTGATGATGCTGTGTTTTCTGTGTCATGTCATAGAGACTCACAGGTAAATAAAAGAATGAAGGAACATTGCTGCAGTAACACTTGTTCCTCATTGTAATTAAATTCATGAACATGTTGCTATAATAAAGGTTAAAGAATAAAGGTTTATCTGATCTATATATACAACACAGTCACATGACAACAAATCCCCAGATCTTTGCAGGTCTTTTGTTTGACGACCGACTGCAGTCGTTAGTGGTTTTAACTCTGTTTTCTGCAGGTTAATATGGGTGCATGTTTGAGCTGTGCATCGCGGGGGCTGACTTAGCAGAAGTCATTATCATAGCAAGATCAGTCCCTAAACCCGAAGCGTGATAACTGTGGTGCAAAAAGAGCTCAGTAACAGACACAAGACAAGAGTTAAGCTCCTATTCTGCAACAGTCAGTCCAAAGATCATCCACAACTGAATCTAACCAGCAAAACGAATGAAAATGTGCAGCGTTTTAGCAAAGCAAAGTTTAAATTATACTAAACCTAAAAGAAGAGATAAAGGACGTAGGATTAGTTCATTTCTGTTCATTTACTCATTTAATTATTTCTAACATGCACATGCTCTCTTTACCTCATTGAACCTATTTAGTCTCTGATTAATAGAGAAGCAAGCTGCCGCTCCTATGAAGGTGTTTTTGATGTTTCTCTTTTACAAGGCGAATGTATTTTTCTTTCTCACTCTTTATGTCATTTGTGACAATAATTTTAAAATTAGAACTGTGCGAGTTGAATTATAAACCATCAAGTTAAGGTAAAGCTGTAGGATCTGCAGAATAAATAAATCGCCCAGCTTTTGTTGTCTCTCCCTCTTTTTTTTTTTCTTCTCATCCATATGCTGTGGCTGTCCTCCATCATAATCCCTCAATTCAAGTCAGCATGAATATAGACACCAACAACCGTTTGGTGTGTAATGTAGCAGAAGCATCTAGCTGGCCGCCGCTATAGTGCCACCGTGACACTGTCAAAGGTGCCACGTTTAGCCCCAGGCACTACTACTCAATCACTGCCTGGTTCACAGGGGCCAGCACACCAGCAGGGCCCACTAATGCTTTACTAACCCTCGCCGCCGCCGCTCCTCTGTACCCCCTCCTCTCCTTGTCGGGACAGGCGAAAACCTGCGTCTCCCCACGCCCCGGGTCCGTGTGGATGGAGCTCATCCCCCAACACTGAGGGAGGTTTTGCTACAGCAGCTCTCAGGATGGAGGGTCCCAAGGCTGATGGCGACTGGAGGCCCCCTGACGGGACATGTGTGGTAATGGGCTGCTGTGTCCCAGACCTGTCACTGTGGGTGCACTCGCATATGCCTGAACTCCATCTGCAAGAAAAATCTATATGTTGTCATTTAACGATGATGCAAACAGCTTATAAAAGTTGATACGGAAATATTTTTTGTTTTGCATGTGTGTGCCTTTCATTGCCACATGTAAATAATTCTGGAGCTAACATACTATATTATGATAGTAAGGTGAACATGTAGGGCCTTTCACTTCCAGACAAAGAGAGGTTCAGAACAAATGGAAAAAAAGAAAAACCCATTTCATACAGGCAGGATATCGTAGACAAATAACAATACAAAAGTACAAAAAGATAGTAGAGAAGAGAGTGGGGGAGCATGGCCGAGCCGTATAGATCAGATCCAGTATTCACAGGTCCAGCTGAGGTGAGAATCCAGGGTCAGGCTCCGACACGACTCCCTGACTCCTAATTTGGAGATTCTCATTTTCAGTTTCCCAACCGAGGGCAAGAAATCGTACCTGTGAGAAGCCTTCAGGCAGAACAGGGAGAGGTGTGGAAGAATCTGTTTCTGTCAGAGAGGAGGCTGCTCAACTGCTCGTCTCTCTTCCATCTGTATTTCAACACAAGTATATACACTTGGAAAACTTGTGGCTGAAGTACTGCACAACTTTTTTTAATATCAGGCCTTTCTATAATATCTGGCATATAAGGTATTGGCAAATAAACTATTGTTGAGGTTAGTCATTAAAAACGCTTGGTTAAAGGACGACAAGGTCATTGTAGTTTATCTGATCAATGCCACTAACATCATTCTGCTGCTGTAAATACTCTCCAAAGCAGCACATGTGTATTACTCCACAGCAGGAAATAGTCCCCAACAAATGCATTTCCTCCTGCTTGAGTTTGATTTAAACTACAGAACCCAAATGTTTCAGGAAATGACTGAACTTATTTTAAATTGAACAATTCAGTATGTTGTTTTTAATGATTTGGTTTGTCAGTAGCTCTGATGGCTTTGAGGCTGAGTGTGATGGACAGAAGGTGTTGAGAGATTAATACACTGTTGGTTTGGGTCTTTTTTTTTGGGATTTGTTGACAATAACAAAACATGAAATATCATGTATCATTAAGATTAAGGTATGTTACATTCAGGCAACTAAAACACTTAAGGTTAAGAAAAGAAAAAAACAAATATGTTATATCCCTTTTATTTATAATATAAATAGATTTTTAAATTGTGTCTGCCCAGTTCATACTGCACATTTATTGCCTCACCCTCTTACTACTGATTCTTTTTTAAACCATAAAATTTTAATTGTTACTTCAGTGAAAATAGTTTATTCTGTTAACAAAACCTTCAATTGCTCTATTTTAATTTATGTTCTTTTTTACCTGCTCAACACAAACGACCTAAAGTGAAAGCACGTGAAGCTTTCTTCTCCTGACAAACTCACACACTCTCACAGCCCGGCTCTGTGTCCTGAGCCTCTGACACTGTTGTCATATGGCTTCACAATGAGGTCAGCTTGTTGAAGAGATGAGCGTGACCTTTCTCTTTCACGGCCACAGCGGCCCGGCTCGAAGATGATCTGAAGCCCCGTTTTCACTTCTGCATCATAGCATCACATCACACAGTCACACGTTTGCACACAAACAATTTAGCTTATTTACACTGATTGGTTTGTTTGTGTCTCCTGCGCTTCCTCATTTAGTTATTTTATTTAGTTCTTAGCATAGCCTGGAGGAGAAGCAGCAAAACAGCTATTGGAAATGACAGATAATAAATTGCAATCTTGAAGAAAAATAAAACGTCCCAAGTCAGTGAAACATCTAAATCCAAGTCTTTAAGGTTAAGAGCAGGACAAGTTTTAAGTCACAACAAGCAACTGCAACGTGCAAATCTTTAGGCCTCTCAATGCTGCTCATCATTCTTTATAAAGCTATAGTGCTTTTTACATACTTAATGTGACTTTATGTGAATATCTAAGGTCATGCAACACCTGCTTGACGCTGTTATATTTGCTTGGTATTGTTGCTGGTCTCTCAATGGCTGCACACATCTCTGATTTGTCCATTCTACAGGTCAGATGTTGCATCGACTGCTGTCCAGAGGGATTAAGAACGGGGACATCAACTTCCGGCACAGTAAGCAACTTAACTGCATTCATGAAACATAGCATGCATGACATCTGCACAGCTGTACAAGTTATTGTCCACATACAGAAGCAACAACTCTCAAACTGACACATTTATTGTATTGATGTTTTAAACGTTAAGTAAAAAATGTCATCAGCAGGACAGATGTGTCACTTGCACTCGCTGCTGCAGCGTGGTGCTGTAATGCCATTGTACATCACTGCTGCAAAGATTGTGGAAAAAGTATGTTATTAATTCTAATGGGTACAAACAGGCTTATTAGACTGGGTTCTGCTACTCTTTGAGTCTGACTTTGGTCCAAATGGTCAAGTCGACAGTTCTGGTAAATTAGTGCAATCATTTCAAGTTTTCTTTTTGTTTGCTTCACTTCAGTGACTTTCTTTATATTTGAACACCTTTTTTAAGTTCATTCATATTTAGTTCATCTGTAAAGCCAAGTCTAAGTGTGCATCCATCCTCAATGTGCATTATGGTATCTTCTCTTTTTTACTTGTCCTGTTATGTTTGCCTCAGCTTAAACTGTGTTAGTGCTCATCTTTTTTTTTTTCCTATTTTGTTCTTACCACCCCACATCTTAAAGCTGGGACTTATTGTCTCAGCAGGTGTCAAGGGATTTGGTTTGTCTTATGTTTTGAGAAGACCCTCCTCCCTGTTAGCCCTTGGCTCTGCAGGGCTGCAGGGTTCACTGAAGCAAGGAGATGACATCTTCCCTTTCCACAGAGAGCACCATGTCTCTCTGCAGAACCTCGTAGAGGAGGCACAGTGCAGACACACACACACACACACACACACACACACACACACACACACACAGTCCCCAGCCACACACTCTGTGACCCCTCCACCCCGAGTCCTGCACCTTGTAGTCTACTCCCCACTCCCCCCACCTGCTCCCTCCGAGGAGAGGAGCTGTATTGAGCGGGAGCTTGAAACCATGCTTGTATTGTCAGAGGACTTCCCGGCACTTACCTCCACTTGAACATTTAGTGCTGTCTTGCTGGGCCTGGACAGAGAATAGCACTATAGGGTCACTGATGAATTGCTATTTCTGGACAAGGGATAAACACACTGCTTTGTAGGGATTATCTCTCCAATCTGTGGCGGCAGAGCTGAGATTTTTATCTTCTGTTTGAAGAGTCCAAGTCATGATTGTGTGTTTGGATTTGTAATGTTGTCCAATGTGTGAAGGTTTGACGAATTTGTCAACCAATGACTTGAATGAATTAAAGTAATTTATTGTCACTGAAATTAATTGTTAAATGAAAGAAATGATCAAGTTCCATTTGCCTAATTGCTGAAACTGACAGTGACATCATACAATAAATATATACACAATATATTTATTGTACATAATCACAATATCAATAAAACCTCATATATCATATTTTCTGAAGATCTGATGATGTTCTGAAATCTGTATTTTTTAACATATTGTGTTGAGTGAATTGCCATCAACCAACCAGGTAACCTGAATCCACATGTATTATTAAATCTAGCTTCAATCTCCAGAACAGATCCATCCAAGCAAATGCAGCAGTGTTTCTGTTTTACCATACAAACCCAGTATATGTGAATGTCTAAATGTAAATTCAAAATTGATAATTCAAAAAAAAAAATTACTAATGTTTTTCTTATATTAAATTTGGAACACTTAAATACGAAGCTATAATTATATACATTTATGTTGTCCATTCTAAAAATATGTTTATTAATTAAGGATCAGTTATTATTACAAATACAAAACGGACATGACAAAGTTTTGAACCACACCTTTTGTAGAAATCTTTAAAGTCAATAAAAAGAAGTTGTTATTTCATGATTTGCCTTTGGTATGTTGGTTTTAATAAAAATACTTTCAATCAAATGAAATGGCTTGTTAAATCATGTTTAATTAATTAGATATGAAAATATACATTCATATGTAAAATACAAAACAAATGTACAGTATATAGTTGCATACATAGAAAAATAATTTAAAAAGGAGCCATTTCAAATTTAATGTTGGCATCAAAAGAGTTTTCAAAGCCTGCAGAAGTTGTTCTGCCAAAATTTCAAAATGAAATTCATGTGTGGGCTAAAACTAGTAACCTATGAGAGTTTGGGAGTGTGTGAGACGCCCTAAACAGCTGTCACTGTGCATGTGTGTGTGCACATGTGGGTGTCTGTGCATTTTAATAATAAGGTGTTGACTCTGCCCTCTAAGGCTCACCTGTGGGGATTCCCAATGGTGATTGTTCGGACCCGTGTTCACGTATGTGTGTGTGTGTGTGCACATACGTGTGTGTGTGTGTGTCACTTTGGGAAACACATATCTGTGCACCACAGCGCAACACCTGCCAGAGGCTGTGGCTGTTTATGACAGAGGCTGTGTGAGCTGGAGAGGACACGGTGGAGCATCGCCAGCTCCATGCACACACACACACACACACACACACAAACACAACACGCAAAAACAAGGCCCACAAAAAATGCTGTGATTTTTATTGCAATAATTCATATTGTGCAAATACAGAATTCACACAAGCAAACACTTCTAAATGGCCAGACATCACACCTACACTGTAAAAACTACGGAGAAAACACTCCCCTCACACACACACACACACACACACACACACACACACGCACACGGGTAAATGTAATAACCACAGGGCCGGTGTGATCTGTGTCTCTCTCCCTAGGTCTTGCTGGCTGTGCAGGTCCCCAGCAGCTCCTATATTACAGCAGTAGGCAGGGGAGCCTGGCAGAGGCACTGGCCTACAAAGTTCAATATAAACGAACAGTGGGATCTCCCAGGGACCTGGCAGGAAAAAGCTTAGCAAAGTTAAAGCCTCACCAGCCCTTCCCGGCTGCCCATGCCAATGGAACAACACACATGTACAGTACATATGGGCGTAAAAGCCTGCACACACTCACACGGCTCTCTGACAGCTCACCTATTCCCCAGGGAAGCAGTTCTGGACCAAAAGGCCAGTTTTTTTCAGGTTATGTACTTGGAGTTTATTCGTAAATTTTGTGCAATTTCATTTTCAATTTGAGTAACTGGATATACTGGATATAAAAATACCAATGATGAGTTACAGGGCACAAGAAATTCTTTCTAGTTGACTGAAAAAATGTCCTTGTTGGACTGAACTGGGCAAACTCCATCCTGATGATAAAGATCATGTGATATGATCGAAAGCTCCGGAACAGCTGTAAAATCATCCCTGAGGTGAGATCGTTTTTCTTAAGATGCATTTTCTTTGCAGTGTTAATTTTTTTATTCTATTTTCATCTTTTCGGTTTACTTTTTTTTAAGTAAGAACAATAAAAGAACTGAACTGCTGCCAGGTACCATCACATCCACAAAATCATATAAAAACAGGAAGAGAAAATGTTTATGTTGTTCTACATAATCAGCTCATAATTCAGCCATGATTGGTAAAACATACAGAAGATAATAAAAGGAAAATGAATCTACAGTATTATCCATTTTGCCCGTATTTGAGATCACAGCAGCAGTGTTTAACTTAGATCTTGCTTCTCTTTTCACAGTATAAATCAAAACTTCACATAAAGGAAATCACTCCCTTTGTTGAATGACTTTCTGCAAAAGGACAGTGGAACAAAAATCCCTCCCTGACTCTATTTTATCCTCCTCCTCTCCATGCTCTCAGCCTCCTCTCTGTCGGCTTTGCAGGGTTGCTCCCCTCTTCAGATGGCTGTGGACGCAATAATGACCCAACAGATGGGTTTATTAGAGGGCGGTTAAGGCAGCCAGTGGGTGGTGCGTTCAGGGGGAACTGAGAGCCGGAGCGCCAGGAGCTCTGGGTGAAAAGGAGACTGACAGCAAGCAAGTGACTCTGCCTCTCCCTTCAGTTGTTGATCCAATAGGCAGAATCTCTTCCTCGTAATGATCTCGGCCTCTAGCACTGGAGTGTGGCTGTCCTTGTGTGTGTTTTTGTGTCACACCCACGCATATGTGCACTGTTGCCTATGCAATGCATCCACGCTTTGCATTCGTGCATTTCGGTACATATGCTTCCGCCTGAAGCATGTGCACGTCTTTTGAGATGCAAATGAGAGCGAGCTGGCTTTGTTAGCTACCTGCGTGTTAATGCTTGTTTAAGATGTCATCTGTCTCTTTTTTTTTGCCTCTCCATTCAGTGGGGCGGGTGGCGTGCTTTGTGTCTCCAGCCCCAGGTGTCGAAGGAGGTTCTTCAAACCCTCGTTAGTGTCCTAGCGTGTGTGTGTGCTCTGCTGGAGCATGCCACTCTTGATCACAGGACAATACGAACCACATCAGATCATACAGAGACCTTATTATTCTCTTTGCACTTCTTGGCCTCTCCAACACTTGTTAGCTCAATAGAGTTGATTTAGCAAATTGAAGAAAAAGTGGGACATTAACGCAGACATATGGATGGGATTCAGCCAATCAATGGAAAGGAAGTTGGTAAATTAGTCTCTAATTAAAAGAAGATCGGACGTTTTTCTTCCATGAATTGCAGTTAATTATTAAATATAGAGGGTCAGAAGCTGTAATTTTGAATTCAAGATTCAAAGACTGTCAACAAAATTCTTCTTGCTGTCTTCTCTGATTGCCATGCATAGAAAAAACACTTTAAAAAATAAAGGTAGATTAACAGAATACAAACAGATGTAAGACAGAATGAGAAACAAGCAGGAAGTTATTTTTTGTATATTTAAGTCACATTTACATATTTTGATCAGCAACTTTAAAATAGTTATAATAATCTGCTGAATCCACCTTCTCTCACATTTACCTCAGTCTAAATTCTCCTAGTCTCTGATTGGTTAGTTCGGTCACATGTGAGTTAGAAACAAGGAAGTTGTTATGAAGCTCACAATGTGTGGAGAAAAGTAAAGAGCTGCTGTTTCTTCTCATCAAGAGTGATTCAAACACCAACCATCAAACCTGTTACATAAGGATAAAAACCTGATGCACAAGAAATGTAAATTTGCACAGTTCAAAGTGTAACAATGGTAAAAGAAATCTGGAGCTCTCACCTGCAGCTGATATTAAGGGAGAGGCGGGCACACCTGGACACCAGTCAATCACAGGCCTGACACAGATACAGACAATCATTCACGCTCCCATTCACACCTACAGGCAATTTAGAGTCAATTAAGCTAACCTGCATATCTTTGCACCGTGGAAGGAAAGTGGAGCAAACCCACGCAGACACAGGGAGAACATGCAAACTCATTAAACCTTTATTCATATATTTATATTCAGCTTGGTCCAATGAGTTCAATCCCTTTTGTAAGTGCGACTTGTGCGCACAGGACAATGAATGTGCGTCTACATATTCAATGATTTTATATTTTATTGTCACTTCATTTGTATCTATGTCCGTTCATCCCATGCAACATTTCACCTTTGTATCTGAACACATGTTGGATTTGGTTCAGCTCCTTCCTGGATGATTTCAATGAGTTATCTTTGATTCTAAATCCAAATTCATCTCATTCCAACCGCTATTTTTGCCTTGTTTGCATTAGCTTCCACTAGATTTTAGAACAGCATTAAAGAAAGTGTGTAATTTTTTAAAAGGAGTAATATTGTATTTTTTGTTTGAGAAATGAAAAGATGCTTAGACAGTTTAGACTTAAAAAAACGAGGTTTGCTGTCAAGGCCCTTAAACAGCCTTCCTTACTACCTGGGGACACTCGTACTAAAAACTTACTTTATAAACTTGTATTTCTGCGTTAAGTGGCCTTTCTACACCCTGTCACATTAACTTCTTCATTGTGATGTTTTTTTAATGCATTCTAATGTTTTTATTTGTGTAGCACTTTTTAAACTTTGTTTGGAAAAGTGTTATACAAATTATTATACAGCATTTATAGCATTTCAATGTCTGTCCAGTGTCTTAAAAAATAAGATCATCATCACACCATCAACTGTCGGAAGGGTTTTGCGACTGCACGTCCGCGCTCAGGCGACACAGAGGAATCGCCTCAGAGGATATTATGCTGCATCTGAGTCCACTCATCTGAGGAGTGTAAGGCACACGACACCTGGAGGGAGAAATCAAATGCTTGTTAGGGCCCGGTGGAGGGCCCTTCACGGTCTCTCACCTCCGAAACCTCAGCCGAGGACCCTCCCCCCACCTCCACCCGGATGCTGGTGACCCCCCTCTCCTGTATCCTCCTCCTCCCCTCTCCTCTTCAAAGGTCACCCAATCCTGGCCACCGCCCCACTCCACCCCCAAAACCATGGAGAGATACAGAACGAAGGGTATGAACACTGAGCTTTTAGCCCCTTTTCCTCTCTGGGGGTGTATCTATCTCCTTTGTTGTCTCACTTGAGCAACGTATACTACGCCTCCAGTCTTCATCTATCATTTAGGGAGACTGTGTCCTCATACACCATGAAATGACTTTTTATATAAGGACTTCAGAGTCAGCTAGAAAAACAAAATTAACCCTGTTTTCTCTGCTGTATGTCAGCAAGAAAATCAAACATCAGAGTCAATCTGTTGTTTACATCTTAGAGGACATGTCTTCATCTTGACTATGTGGCTTTGCTTCTCACAGGAAATATCAGATAAGACACACAGTGGTGAAAAGTAACTAAGCACAATTTCATTTCTCTAGATAAAACATTATGTTAAAAAGTCCAAACATCGACCAGCTACTGCATGAATAATCAAATAATATAATGTGTAATAATATAATGTTCAAACTCACTCCACTCACTGGAAAGGGACAGTCCAATAGTGTCTTTTGCTGTGGTTACTTGAAGTACATGTTGTACAGAATACTACTGGTACTTATACTTACAGTCACTTTATAAGACACATTCTACATTTTACTTTGCTGTGATTCTTCTCTCAGTTAAGATGCAGGATAAAGTAGCAGTCACTGCAGGCTGGTAAAAACGGATGCACTCCCTGGACGTTCAATCAATAGTAACTACAGATCTGTGAGTATTCTGTTTTTCCACACTGACATATTGATCCTCTTAGCTACTAGTTGATTTTAAATGAGGTGAGTAAACCCTCAATCACTGGTGGAAGAAGTAGCTTTAATTTAAGTTAAAGTCCTGACAATAATGGGGTTAAAAATACACTGGCACAAAATTTTACTTACATCTGAAAAGTAACTAGTAGTTATAGCTGTGAAATAAATGTAGTAGAGAAAAAAGTACAATCTGAAATGTAGTGCGGGAGGAGTAGATGTATGGTTGCATGAAATGGAAATGCGTAAGTACAAATAGCTCAAAACCTTACTTAATTACAGTACTTCAGTAAATGTACTTAGTTACATTTCACCACTGGCTTGACTACAGCAACAGGATTGCTGTCCAGTATATGGCAGCTTTTAGATGGAACTATTCGATCAGATTAATTTACATTAAGGTGTAGGAGGAGTAGAAGGAGTAGTCCCATCGCTGCACACACACACACACACACACACACACACACACACACTCATGCATCCACAGCAACACACCGTATGGGCACCCCTGCACAGACACAATTCACCCATGTCTGTAATCCTCCTAATCTGTCACCATGACCCAGGGTAATGCCATATCACCACAAGTGTTTTGCTTCGCTTTCAGCTCAGCCATGTTGACACCCCACGTCTCCTCAGAAAGTCTCCCCGACCCCGGCTGCAGCCCTCTGGCCTCCCCCCTCCATGACACCGCCGCTCCTTCTGCCCTGTCTCAAGCAGCTACCATCGTCTCAGCCTCAGCTTGGCCTGGAGCCGACACCGCGGTACGCAGCAACCCTGATTCAGGTGGCGTAAATATAGCCCGGCCTGACACTGAGTCGACGCTACGTGCACCTGAGATGTAAACAAACTTAAGCATTAAAAAAAAGGCCCCCCAGCCTACAGCATCGCTCACAAAAGCTTACAATATCCACCCTTGACAAAAGACGATGCCAGACTCTCTCTCACATTTGCCTCTACTCTTTCTTTGCATGACATGGGCGTTTGCACCGAGCACCAATTGGCATGACAGTGTGACCCCCAACCTTTTTTTCTGCTTGTCCCCACGTCCCATCCGTGCTCTCCTTCCTTTCCTTGTCCCCTCATCATCCATGTCACCCCCCCCATCTCTCACCCACACCCCTGCTCTTCCCTCAGTGACAATATCCTGGTAATGGTGGCCTTTGTTTTTCTTGGCCCGGGCGCCTGGATTTGTCAGGACGCATTTCCTGCCCGCAGACTGAGGGGGCTGCTGCTGCGTGGCAATCTGGGCTCACTTCTCAGGCAGCTAAACCCTTTGACACTGTGCTTTTTAATTAAAATTACATTATGATTAATCAGGCAGAAGGAGGGGCCCTCCCCCTCACTTGCACTCCCTCCACCTCCTCCTCCTCCTCTCTCCTCTCTCCTCCTGCTCAGTTTCCAGGCAGGTTTGATTACAACCTGTGACGGACGTTCCTCACTGCCAAGCCGCTAAAGATGTGCTGGCAGATGCGGCGGCCTGGCCAGCTTGTCAAGCCCCGGGGTTGCAGGCAGCCAGGGAGAGAGGGACAGAGCGAAAGAGGAAGGGAGAGAGAGGAGGGGGGGAGAACAGAAGGAGCAGAGATAGAAAGAATATGGCAAGGAGAGTGTGTGCAAAGAAAGATATGTGACAAGAGAGGGAAATTAGGAGAAAAGAGAAGTCAGGAGACTTAAAATCCTCCAGACACTCCGGAGACTGTGACAAGCCATCAGGCAGTCTGACAGGCAGGCAGAGCTCCTGGATGGCTGTATTGATCTGGAGAGCTCTGTTGTGGCACAGAGGAGGAGACGGGGAGGCATGAAGCGAGGAATCGTTTCTCCCTACAGTTGTACAAGGTGCCTGGATACAAGAGCCTATACTTAACTCCAGTGTCTGGGCTGCTACTCTGGGTCCTTTCTATCACAGGTGCAGTGGTAGGATGTGAGTTGGAGCCCGTGTGCGCTCACGTGTTTGCTCACCCAGGCTGAAACGGTCGTGTTAGAAGTATGTACGGACATAAAAACAAAAGGCAGAGACAATGAGGGGCATGTCAATGAGAGACCACAACGGGCACTGAGACAGAAACACTGTGCGCCGAGCATCTGAGCGCTTACAATGAGGGAGGCTGCAGCGTTTTATCAATTCTCACCATTTTTAAAATTGTTTGACAGTGAGAACATCTTTTCAAGATAGTAAAAAAAAGCACATTTTTAGATGTTGTGAAATTTGTTTTTCTGGCAATGTTTTTTTTTTTTTTTTCCAGTTCTCTCCATGTCTACTGGATGCATATAGCAGCTCATAAGAGGAGCTGCTTTACACTCACTGTACATCAGGTCAAATGGCTGTTAGCACGTCACGTATACTGCTATGACCCTGCATGATCTATAGTAGCTGTGAATGAAATGTTTGCAGGCTTGTCTCAAGGATTGAACGTGTGTGACTCGTTTATGTGCGTGAGTGTTTGAGGTCATATTTTTGCGTGTGCTTATGCGTGCTTGTGTGTGTGTGTGTGTGTGTGTGTGTGCGTTCACATGGTCGTGTGCGTGTTAAAAAAAGGGGGTGCAGGCGATAGAGGCGTTATCAAGCATGTTTCCATCGCTCACAGAAGTGTAACAGTTTGTAAAACTCTGTGGAGAAGGATGGTCAGAGATGGTGCACCCTGGCTTTAAACTACTTTAATTTTGTTGGGCTAAGCTGATGGTCCACTGGCCAAAATCAAATCTGCAATCTCAAATCTGGCTTAGTCAAACAAATCAAATGCCAAACATGTATGTTTATATTCATATTTCATCCAAGAAACAAAATATTGCACAGGACATTATAGGTCATTTGAAATAAATTAAAGGTTAGTTTAAATAAATTTTCTACATAATTACATAATTTGAATTTTTGAATGAATTTTTGTTTTCCTTTTTGGTGCCTGTCTATCTGTATAGCTCTCACCCATTCAGCCCCCCGAGCTGAAACAGGCCTATATTGAGTGTCCTGTGGCCACATTGACAGGCAGTATTAAAAGCCAGTAGGTGGTCTTTCACTGTCACTGGGCAGAAGCCCCTCGTCACAGCACATTAATTACACACTCTCACCAGCTCAAACAAGCCTTGCCTGTTCATGCATGGAGATGGATTAAGAACAGAGCGAAGTGCTTGTTCAAAGTCCAGAATTTACTCCTGCTCTTGTCCTCATGTTGCTGCGCTGAGATTTTGTTCAGGACATACAGTGACAATGGTAACAAAGGGAAGTGAGCAGTCACTATTTTAAAATGTGAAAATGAGTTGCATCAACTTCAGTGGACCTTGTGATGGTTCTCACTGAGTGGGCTGGAAAGAGTGTACAATCTGGTTGCATTTGCCATGTTTTATTAACTCTATAAATACCAGTGTTGTGGCTGCTACGAGTGGAATAAAATGTCACTGAGTTTTTCCTGTCAATCCATCCGTGATGTCGCTCCGTACTCCATGTGCACACGTGTATGCACAAATGTTGGTGTGTGTACCTGTACATGTGCAAACAGGTACAGTGTGTATATGTAGCCTATGTGTACATATTGAGCGCAGGTGGTTGCATGCAGGTGTGCACACGCATGCATGTGTGTATGCATGGATTGTCGCAGGATCCAGGACCGTCGCCTTCGTCGCTCTGACCTGACCCGGCCGTGAACTCTGTTGCCCTTGCGATCCATACGTATCATTTACCCAACGCCCTCCCTGTCGTCTCGCCTAATGCACGGAGGCGTGAAACACCTCGTAATGCTCAATCACAGCGGGGCACAGCATGCTAGGAGGCATCCAGAGTGACAGCACAGGGCCAGGGAGGGGGCCGGCTGAGGGAAGAAATACCACATCGCCCTCAGGGAAAGGAAGAGAGGGAGGTGTATGGGGAGAAGGGTGAGGGGGAGAGGGGTTTGGAGGCAGGGGGAAAGGGGGAAGGGAGTAGGGGTCCAGTAAGTTGGTCCACATCAATGAAATGCAGATAAATTTGATAAAGCTGTTGGTTCATGTTTTCAGGTGCCAAAGAAACAGGACAAAAAGCCGAATCTCTTGCTTCACATTTTTATTGTTAAACATCAAAATTTTGCATGAATGCTATAATATCATCTCTTAAAGATGATGGCGTTGAGTGTGTAGATCTTTATCACAAACGTAGCAAGAACTTTGCATGGTCAAAGCTGAAAATACAGGTGTTGTCAGTGACATCTTTCTTTTTTGTTTTCTGACATCTGCTAAAGCATGAAATACTGATTTGATCGGGTGGTGCATGACAATTCTGCTGCTTTGGGGTCCTGACAGTATATGTATATGAAAAATATATCTTAGGGGCCCCACCTGTAAATCAGCTGTATTGATACACAAAATGTTGATCACAGATAAAGTATATGGAAACACACATCATCTTAAAGTTATGTGCTCAGCAATGTTGGACAATCTCATGTTGTCACTTTTGAAGACATCAGTTTCCCCTCATTTGCAGTCCAACATGAGATCAGCATTTTTTAATGTGTCACGTCTGGATATCAGGTTTGAAATTCTTAGTTTTCGTGGATCCTTAAAAACAGCTTAAAAGAATGTGAGGCCAACAATTTTTTCTGTTTACCTGCATTAACGTGAACACGACCTGGATGCTGAAGAAGTCGTCTTGATGGTGAACAGGACGCAATCTTCCTGCACAGCGAGCGCAGTGCTGGGATTTGCAAGTGAAAAACATTAAAGGAAAGAGAAGAAGAGAAGGAGGAGGGAGAGAGAAAAAAAGATGGAGAGAGAGAGAGAGACGCAACAGACGGAAGTCACACTTGTGAAGTTGGAGGTGTGAAGGAAAAAGGACTTGTGCATGTATAAAGGCAGCTTCTTGGACTGCTGTTTTAAAACCCATCAATGTGCTGCTTAACTCTTTATTTTCTGAAGCAGCAGATCTGTTTTTTACACTTTACCAACAAACTTTGCTGCAAATATTGAAAAATACAGGGCTGTGAATACGTCGATTACACTGCTTCTGATGTTAGTTTGGGACTGGTTTAACAGTATGAGCATTATTATTAAAACTCATCTTTAGTGTTAACTGCAAAGACATTAAACATCTAATGTTCATGACCCAATTTTTATATTATTTTAGCAAATGTTAATAATGTGTATATAATAAACATGAGACACCTCAACCATCATTCGAGACACATTTTTCTGACTCACTGGCACCTTCTCTACTTGTAAAAACCTGACTAGCTAGCATCTGAAGAATTTTACACATACATACATAAGCCTCAGAAAGTGTGAGACACTGATGTTGGCAGAGGGATCCATCTGATGCAATTGAGAATATAACTGCTTTTCGCTCAAAGTCAGCACAAAATTTTGTGAAAAAGGAAACGTAAACAAGAGGAGAGATCTGCTTCCACCCTGGCAGAGGCTCCCTTGTCCTTGCCCGTGCCCTGTGGACTCATGCCCAGGACCTGGGCCTCTCCCAGGCCAAGCTGCCCAATGGTCCAGTTAATCATATGCAGCGCCACGAGGAAGCTTATGTTGGCCTATGCCAGCTTATGCCTCCATAACTGCAGGGTGTCGAGGCCAGAACCGCAGCGAGAGGGGGGCCTGACAGACTGGCTTGGCATCGGAGGCCTTGGCTTGGATTTGAAGATGAGTGGACCCCTCAGAACCTGAGCTCGTACCCCCTCTGCCCCCTCCCTGCGTTTCTCCCGGTGTCCAGGTCCTGCTGCGGGGCCGCTGACCTCGCTGACTGTGTGGACAGAGACCCTGCTGACCAACACAAACACTGACATTACAGCCTCTCAGCAGGGACACAAAAACTCTGAAGGGCAGTGTGTGGGTTTATGAGTCATGCATGCGGACGTGTGTCACTTCAGGAAGTAAACGATGCATCAGGATGTCAATATGCTGCCCGACCCTGCTAATCCTCATACTTTGATTGATTAGATAAATTATATCAAGCCCTACTTTTGATACAAGTTATGGCCCGCCATTTTTTCCAGCAATACCAATTCAAAACATTTGCATTCAGTAGTTGTAACTGAGTCCAACGTTTCCATGTGGGATTAAATTACATATACCCACACATACGGGATTCATAGGAAACACAGTGTGCTAATGTCAGCATGCTACAATGCTCACGACAATGTTAGCATGATGATGGTAAGCAGGTATAATGTGAAAAATGAAACATCCAGGGATCTTAACAGTCAGTAGGATTTATTGTCTGAAGACCGTGAATGTTTGCACAAAATGTCGATCCATCAAACGGTTGTTGAGACATTATAGACTGAACCAAAGTGCTGGACTGACGGACCGATGGGCCGATGTTTTATTGCCATCCCTGGAGGCACTATGTCTAGAAATGAACAAAAATCACAGTTTACATTAATCTATGCATGAAACCGTCATTAAAGGGGACCTTGATATCCTCAAAGATCAATTGTTGGGAGTATGCCAAATCAAACTCACCCTGCCCAACACACACACACATGCTTTCAGTCCATCTGCAGTTCTGTGTTTTCTAAACAGCTGAATGACCTTGTGTGTCCAAGCCTTCATAAAGCACGTTGGAGGTTTGAGCCTGTATATGAGGAGGAGACACAGAGAAAAAAGAAAGGCCTACCTGCTTATGAGGAACCTGGATTTACAACTAAGAAGCACTTGTAATGTGTGTATTTGTCCATGCATGATTAGTTTAATCACCGGTGTGATGTAAGTATGAACTTACATCAACGCATGCATGATGTGGTGTGTACAAGAGGCGTGGTGTGAATAGTTGGGTGTAAATAAAAGCATGAGTGCATTTCATCTGTGTGTTCATGCGTCTTGCATCAATGAGCGCCGCCACAAAAGAGCAGCGTGGACTGACAGCGTAGCGGGGCTGGCCTCTGGCCGACTGTGACCTTTGACAAGTCTCTGTCACTTCTCACCTCTGCAAGATGAGCTCTGTCATACCAACGCACAGCACATCACACGCTCCTTTCCCCCATCCTACCGTCTCCTCGATTAAAAGCCTAATGGATGTTTTAGTACTCTGCCACTTTGATGACAGCATGCTAATCTGCCACTGTTGGATCTCTGAGAAGCTGGAGGAGGAGGAGGAGGAGGGGATATCTTACAGGTTAGGAGGGGGCACTGACAATATAATCATGGTGAGACACTGCGGCGCAAGGATTTTTTTTTTTCTGTTTTCACACGCGGCAGACCCAAAGGGGTGGCCCTGGTCAGGGCATCTAGCCGGAGAGCCTAGTCTCACCTCACTGACATGGAAGCCACCCTGGCTGTCACTTTGCATCTCTGACGCCTAGAGAGGGAGACCATGACCAGCCTGACAGGGGCAGCGGAAGGTGAGGACCCAAAAAGCTTGAGACACACTTGGCTCAGAGCCAAACTCTGCTCCCCTCCCCCCTCCCTTCCTGACACTTCAGAGTGTCTACGTGAACTTTTATACTTTATGATCTTTCTAACCTTTACATTTTATGGAACAAAAATCTGAAAGGATCTGAAAGACCTATTAGTTTCTCTTCTAGGAGCTAATCAGGCGTTTTGGCACTATGAAAGAAAGGATCACTGTATTTTGGATATGCCTAAAAATGCTAAAAAATTCCTCTACTCAAACTTTTATTTAAATTAACTCACATAGAAAGTGTGCACCTTTAACTACACAACAAAATATAGTTAAAATGCAGCTTTCAATCATCTGGGTTTGTCATGAGTGGCGACTGACTTCAGATGTAATTTGTAATGTTGCAAGAGCATTATGAAAGTGAAAGGTGAAACTAATGCATTGGTTTGATTGTCTAAATTACAATCGCATGCATACATTGAGAAAATCACATCATATAAAAAAATATTGTGAATCTTGAAACAGTTCCAAAAACTTAATCGAGTCCTTCCTGAATTCCACCCGGCAGTATATATGAAATTAAATATATTAAATAAAATGTAAATGTCAAGGTTATTTCCATCATTTCTCATTTTTAATGATTAATGAACACCTTCAAAAAAAAAAAGGGACCTTCCAGTGAAATCAGATACCTGTTCAATAACATTACATCTGGCTACAGGACTGTGTAGGTTCCAGCGTCAAACCCATAACTCAACCCCGCTGTCACTTATCTTATTGGAAATAACGTGAAAAAAACACAAGCCTACATACGCCACACAGCAGTCAGAGAAAAAAAACACAAAGAAAACACTTGTGACTTTGGAGCAACCCCTCAAGACTGACAGATGAGGCAGCGGTGACTAATGTTTTGATACCGTGTGGGCGTTGCAGAGCGAACAAGGGATTCCATATCTCTTGCAAAACAATCAGAACGCTGTTGGCGCATCAGAAAACAGTTTCGGTGGTCTTTTTGATTTTTGATTCCTTTTCAGTTATTCTGACAAGTAGTGAAGTCATCACGACTTGGGAATTGTTCAGCTATAGATTAGTATATACTGAAATAGAAAGTAATAACAATTGCACTTTATGTTGAAAATCACATACAACAGAAGAAAATACTGACATATTCTCTTATGGATGCATATATTTTATAGAAATTAAATTGTTGCAAAATTGAAAAAGAATTTTTCACATAAAAAAAAAAACATGTTTTCTTGTGAAAAGCGTCTTCCTTTTACTGCATGTGACTCGCTCATCTGTGAACAAAATTAATGGCCTGAGAAAAAAGTGTGACTGTTGCTGTTGCCTCTCAGGTCCTCACACTAAGAGGCCTCTCGAGACCTCAAAACTTAAAATAAAAATCATCACTCTGATGCTGCGACTGTACATATCATCTGATAGCGGTGCATTTCAGGTGAACAATATGAGGCCGATTGATCTGACGTGCTTATATTTCCTGCCTTATTATCTGTCAAGCATTAATAAGCTTTCATTTCCCAGAACAATTTTTAATAACATCCAGCTCAAACTTGTTCATTTCAGTCGCGGTTTTATAAGTGAAGGCGGATGGACCAACGGTAGTTGTGGCAGCATAGTAAGAACAAGAAAACAACACTTGTTCCAGCCACTCAAAAAGCCCATTTTTTGCCCTTTACAAAAAAAACAAGGTTGGCACGGCATTTTGGTCCAGTGAGGCAGAAATGACTATCTTTGCCTCCTCTGCGATGGATTTTTCCACATCAAACTGTGATTTCAAAATCAAGTAAGAGGAGCCGTTGCTATTGAATCTGCTGCGATGTTCCTGATGTGCTCATTTACTATTAATTTATCTGCAGTATATTGCGAGGTTATTCACTTTTAAATAAATTCCATCTCATGAGGTGATTTGATATGAAACAGAAATGACAGTGATTTTCCTTCAGCAGGTCCTTGCAGTGATTAAATACGTCCTTTGCGTTGCATTTGTGGGTTACACATACCACCATGACTGGTCCAAAATGACTCATGTGGGCGTTTACTACTGCGTCGCGGCTATGGTTGAGATCTAGTTCGGTTATGTAAGTGGCATCTGAAAACACTTGCAAGGTTAGGGGAAGGTTGAGAAAAATCATTGTTGAAAGAATCCAGATTTGTCTGTTGGTGGAAGACTAACTAACAGGAATTGCCGGTGTAAAAGTATCACGCTGTACACTCAATCAAAATACGTCCTCGTCTGTGCCCTCCAGAGCGACACACACTTTCTGATCTGACATTATTATGTTTAAGGTTTGGTCGAGTTTAGGCACCAAAACTACTTGATTATGATTTGGGTTAATGAACAGTTGGTCAGAGACAAACATTGACCTCCTGTGTTAAAGTCTGACCTCCTCCCTCTCCTGACTATGTGGCTCTACAACGTCACCCGACTTCCTCCTTTGCTCCCGTCTGGCAAGAATAACGATTCCTGTGGCTGCTAGAGGTGAATAAAATTTTGACTTGAACATAAGTATATGTCATTGACTGATGCTGTTTTTCCTGAGAGGACAGTCTTTTTGTTTTCAGCATTCGAACAAGTGACGAATGTTGTTTTGAAGATTTGAAGATGCATTTTTAAAGATGCATCCCTCCCCTCTCCATCTATCCATCCATCCACACTTTATCGCATTCATTCATACATCTGCACCCCTCCCCATCCTGATCCCATCCTCCTGTGTTGCACAGTTGAACTTGTGCCCCCTGCCTTCTTGTTGACCTCCTCGGTAGAGTGCTGTGAACCCACCGCTGCCCCCTCCCTCCATCCATTCCTCCTCCTCCTCCTCCTCCCCTTGTTCCAGCTCTTTCAGTGCGGCAGTCTGCCGATCCCGCCTGGCCGCCCCTTGCCGTCTCACAGAAGTGCGAAAATAAGATGGCATTGGATCTATTAACACATTGGGCTGAGTGTTAGTGAGGGGGCCCCAGCCGAGACCACTCTCCCAAGGTCCGCCGACCGCCATTCTGCCCCCGCTCTGGCCGGGGGCATGGTGGAAGGTTATGGAGGGTGGGTGGAGGGGGTGTGTAGGCAATTAGAGATAGCCATAGAGAGCCATAGGAGGGGGCAGCGGTGGAGCTTGAGGGACATGCTGACACTTGTCCACTTGAAATTTCACCTGTTCATCAACAGCACCCACGTCAATTGATGGATTGATTGGAGCAGCAATTGATAGCTACATGTGAGGACTTGTTCTTGGACTCGATATGAGTAAAAAAAACAGAAGCGCTGCACTCGTGATCCTGAAAAAGTGAATCTGGTGTTAACATTTGTAAAAAAATGATTGCGATATTTGTATGAATTTTAAGCTGTTCTGGAGTGTGTTGTGCATCGGGGTGTGTCTAGGTGCATTTGCATTTGCACACGTTGCTCACTTGCACACGTGTGTCAATGTGTGTGCAGTCGCGCATGTGCAAAATCCTCCCAATCAGTCAGCATATTTTCTATTCATGAAGGTAAAACATAAACTGCCACATAAACTGCCATTTCTCAGATAACCTTGTTCCAATGTTATGATGACTTTACATGTGCTCGCATCCGCAGGATTTCACTCCTGAACTTGTTGGCACGTCGAGATGTAATGTGTGTCTCTCTCGGAGTGTCTCTACCTCGGTGCGATTACACGCCCACAGATCTACCAGCTCCATCACAACAGCAACAAAAAAAATAAACCTCACAACTTTTTGTCACACTTCAATCACATAACATTAACCGACCGCATGTTAGGAATTAATAGACGGTGTTTGCTGCTATTTATTCGACTTTTCTTTTTTAGCAAATGATGAATGAATACGCTCGCGCACACAAATGCAAGACAAAGGAACAGCAACGCAGTTTTCATATATGTTCATCTGAATTTCTTTTCTGTGTAATATTATTGTCTATTCTGTTTCTCATCCTGGCAGTGGAAGCAAATTCCACCATCGCCCCTCTGCTGTACAGCATGTGGCCCTCCCTCAGAGGGGCTGGTTACCAAGCAGATTAGACAAGATATTTACAGGTGTGAAAAGATGCATTCTTCTAATACAGTGTGAAATTCTTCTGTTAAGTGCGCTCTTTCCAATAAGCCTGTTCACAATGGGACGAGAGAGGAAGAGAGAGAGAGAGAGAGAGAGAGAGAGAATCCAAGAAGCGAGTTGTCTTGTTTTTTGGCTCTGTATTTTAAAAGGAGCTGAGGCGTAGCTGAGCGCAAGTCTTAAGAAAAAGTGATAAAATATACAGTGAGAAAAGCTTTCAAAGTGTCGGGAAATTAAAGCGGAGTGCAGCAGCAGGGCGGGGGACGCGGGTGGGGGGTTGGTTGTCGGAGGGTGGTGGTAGAGCAGCGTTCAAGATGACTGCAATCTGCTTATGTGACTCCAGAGAGGACTTGTCCTCAGCGGCCTCAGACTTCTCCTGGCGTTCGTGACATCATATGAGCCAGACGATAATTTGCAGGTTAATAGTTGCTCCTGAGCAGACTTCACGAGGTGTATCTGACTCAATCTGCAACTTTTTGGTTTTTTTGGAGCAATGCTGGGTGGCTACAGCAAATCTTCCCCTTTTTTGTCAAGTGGTGTGACCCTGCAAGCACTTACATTGCGAAGTAAGGAACATAAAGAGGAGGAGGATGAGGAGGAGTGGGCGCTCAGTCAGTCCAAAATTCAGAGGAAGGAAAGAGGATGGGAGGTTGAAGGAGCTGGATTTGGATTTGGGTGAAAGCAAAGGAGTGGGGGGGAGGAAGGGGGTGGTGGGATGTGGGGCGTAGGAGTGTTGTGACCACACGCCCTCACCCGTAGAGCGTGGCTTGGAGCCCAGACAAGTCTACGCTGGGCCTGCCCGCCTCGCTATGGAGAGAGGGTCATTCTGTACAGGAGTCAGGAACAGCAGCGCGGGGATCAAAATGCTGCAGTGCCAACTCTCCACCCTGTGAAAAACAAACAAATTATCCTAGCTGGTAAATTACAATGACTAGCATTTGCATTAATGAGTCTCAAGGTAGAGAATGTAATACAAGTGTAAAGTAGGTGAATTTTAGGTGGAAAGATATTATTCATGACAAACTAAAAAAGTGTGGGAAAAGATCAAATCATGTAAGCCAGAATCTTATTTAGATTACAGATTTTACATCAATGGCGTTAAATTAAATTGATATAATAATAATAGATATAAACAGTAACAAAATAAGTGTGATAAAAAAAAAATGGTCGCCTTTAAAAAAAAAAAAAAATCAGCACCTACTTAATGCTCTCCTATTTTTTAAATCAAAAAACACCTTGTCCTCATCTCTATTCCTACCAACAACTGTGAGATTTCACCAAAGAGCATAGTGCACTAAAGCTTGTACAACCACGGTTTCTTTTGATGCCTCGCTAAATAAAACTCTGGCTCCTCTTTTATCCATTTCTGCCAGTTGTATTAGCAGTTTGTACGGCCGGCGGCCTCCCTTTCTGCAGCCCTCTCCCACCGTTTAAAGCGGTGACACACGGCTTGGCCGAGCAATGGGGCAGAGAGACCCCCTAATTAATGGAGGCAATCTTGCAGCTTTCAACCGGCTTTACATTTCTTTTAATGAAAGGATTAACGCAGTGCATTAAGATGTATTTAACCTCCAGCGCTAGCTCTGTTTCAATAAGTATTAAACAGGCCATTAAATGGAGTGGGGGGCTCAATTAAAGCAGACAAAGGCCAGTGCGCTGAATGTGGAGTGAGGGGTGGATCCAGGGAGCCGGGACGGGGTCTGCTGTTCGCATTTAGCATCTGCCCAAACAGCTCATGGTGAGCTGGAAGAGAAAGGGAGCTGACTTGATGCAGCCTGCAGATGTACAGACACAGATTGCTGCAGACAGAAGAATATAAGGCGTCAGAGAAATATACGCTAAAAAAATATATGTATAATCTTTAAGCAAATAATTGTCACTTTTATTTTTTCTGTTTAAAACATAATTTCTTTCCTGCGTTCAGCTTGCATGATAAGGTGACACTGTTTTTAAAAGATGCATGTAGTCAACCCACATTGGAAAGCGGAGCCAGAAATCTCAGAAATCTATTTTCTAAGTTGTTGATTTTACAAAACAATCAAGCGCCACCATGGAAGCCGTGCCAGAGCCCCTGCTGAACAATGATGGTATTGTTCACTTGGAAAAGAAAACTGGCGTGGGCTGCTGCATTTATCAATTTTCCCTTTCTCTTTTCGCCCACTACTTGTTTGTCGTGGCATGGCGAAGGCCCATTTTGGGCCCAGCAGGTTGTCCTATACGCATGGCATCACCTAAAATTAGTTCAAGTCAGCGGTGGCCTTTTTGCAGCTTTGCCACTGCGGATGTTTGCAGATCCAAAAAAACAGCTTTGTCTCACTTGATTTTCATGTTTGTGACAAGCCTTGTTTTCTCTGTGTGTTTTTTTTTCCATAGTGGAAAAACATTAATTAAAAAGAAGTGAAAATTCCAAAATAAATAAACAGGAATTATAAAGTATGACAACTTATACACGTCTTTCAATTCTAAATAAATCAGACATCAAAAGTCAGTCACCATATTCAGCACGTACGTCAAAGAAAACATAAATGAGGAAATCGAGTCTACGGAACAGAATTGTGAAACTCCTCAACATAACAGACATGACAGCCTTGTCATGCACTTAAGTGTTAATTAGTTTTTAGATTCTCTGCTCCCTCCCCATCTATCTCTCCATCATGAGTGTATTGAGAATGACGTGGCTCAGTAGTTAAATACATTCCCTATCGCATGTCATTAGCCCCCTCCTGCTGCAGGATGTGGCGGAACAGCTTTTCTCGGGTTGTCTTCCATTGAGATGATTAGCCTGAAACTACATTTCGAAAGTGTTTGTCAGGGCACGTAGCATGCTACAGTGAACCCGGGTAACAGATGGATTTGCTCATGGAGGAACAGGGTGAACATGGTGTGCCTTAAACGGGCATTATGAAACCGTGGCGAGAACCTTCAGTCCGTATTACCGTACACTTTAAAACCCCCAGTTTTGGTAGCCTGCAGGCGCGCGTCATGGTGTCCCTGTGTGCCGCTGGAGAAAATGAGACTGACAACTAGCAGTGAGAGTGAATTACAGGGCTTATGGCTGAGCAAACATTGATCAGAGTCATTTTACATGTCTTGTTTGATAGCGTTTTTAAATGCTGGTGCAACTCAAATCAGGCTTGTTCGCATCAAATGAAATGAACATGCCCTTTAAAACTTTTAGAATAATTTCAATACTTCTAAGTGGAAATAACATTTACAAGCAAAATGTTCTGTCTGTCAACATTGAAAACCTTAATGAATGACACTTTTCTTTGACTGATCACACTGTCATTTGCACTTTGTGACAAAAGAAGCAGATCATAGAACATCATCATCATTTAACCCCTCAAAACTCAAATAATTATCCTAATTCCTGTTTCAAAAATCTAAATTTCTGAATGATTGGTTGACGCATTACCTGCTTGCAGACAGCAGTGGTGCTGATGAGATTCACATTTTTATATCTACTGTAGCTTTAATGTTGGATTTGTACCTGCCATGAGAGAATCAAGGGACATGATTATCACATATGTGCAGCTTGTTAGACAACAAACCGAAAAGCCAAATAAGATTAGCTCAAAATTGTTTGAGCCAACTTTATATGAACTAAAACTCTCTTCAATTCAACTTATGCATAATTATTTCTGTGACCACAGGTGTTCTTTACCTGCATTTGAAACACTTGATTGCTTTCTCCTGATTGTGAACTAAATATAGCCACAACGTGGGGTGAGATTGTTGCCATACACAGGTTTATTGTAATCAGACATGTCATGCCCCTTTAGGATGACATCTGGATTAAAAAAACAAAACAAAAAAAAAATTTCTATTATTATTTTAGAACATGTGTGATATGTGTTATGATCGTTTTATAGTATGTCAAACACATCCTTCTAATTATATGATAGATCACACACACCCTTTCCCTGTCGTACTGGTTTCTTCCAAAAGTTGCAAGGTGAAATCAGTTTGCAACAGCAGGTAAGTGCACACACAACACTCGTTAGTAGTCGTTAGTAGAGCATCAGTGACTTTTCCAAATGTGTGAAAATGAAATGCAATTAGTGATACAGACTTAATATACAGAAATATAGGCATAGCTTGCTTTGCAACATGGCTGCTAGTACCAGCTAAAGTCAGTCGCCATCTCTCAGTCTGGGTGTTTGGCCTTCTGGCTAGTACAAGTATGTATATAAGTATGTAAGTGTGTCTGTGAATTCTTATTTTCTTTGTATTTTGTGTTTGGGACATTTCTGGGCTGCAGCCTTCAGGCAACAACAGTGCGCAGGGTGTGATGTCGGGACTCGTAGCGAATCGACCATGTTACATCGATGTGTTTTTATATCCTTCGGTGTGTCCTCTCATCTCTCTCCTCTGCTGTGTGCTGCTCCTCTGCTGTCGGTGTGTCCGACACAAACACACACATGCGGAGCAGACAGCGGACAGGATGAAGCTCTGAGTTCACACAAAATCCGGCAATGCGGCACCTTCCCGCAGGGTTGTGCCGAGGTCTGCAGAGGTGTGGGTGTGTTCATTTGCGCTTAAGAACATAACTGCCGTGCAACAATTAGACAATAACAATTTGCTTATCCGAATCACGGCTTTGTTCTCTTCATTTTCTCTCTAGCTCACTCGACTGCCGCTGCTCTCTCTCTCTCTATCTCTATCTTGCTCGCCCATTGAGTCGAGGAGGAGGAGCCAACTTTGAATGTGTTTACAAACATCAACCCACAATTCCTGAAGAGTGTAGCTTTAACATCTGATATTGATTCTTATTAGTTTGTTGACTGATGTTTTTTTTAATGACAACTTTCGAACTGCACTCTTTGTGTTTGGACTGAGTTTCAAATTTAAAATGATGAGAAGTTTATTTCAACAGTGCATCGATCAATTGATGATGATTGCTTGATGATTGATGATGATGACAATGATCGTTCTTTTAACTTTAACAAAGTGGTAATTTTAACCCAAACCAAAATTTTTCCTTTAACAAAGTACTTTTTAAAATCCAAACTATAACCTTAAAACCCTGATTCCAAAAAAAGTTGCGATGCTGAATTAAAAAATAAATAAAACAGGATGTGATGATTTGCTAATCCTTTTTGACATATACTATACTTGATGGCAGCAACATGTTTCAAACAAGTCGGGACAGGAGCAACAAAAGACTGTGAAAGTTGTGGACTGATTGAAAACACCTGTTTGGATCATTCCACAGGTAAACAGGTTCATTGGTAACAGGTGATAGTATCATGATTGGGTATGAAAGGTTCATCCTGGAAAGGCTCAGTGGTTCACAAGCAAGGATGGAGTGAGGTTCAACACTTTGTGAACACATGATTGTATAAAGGAGATTACTACATGAGCTCAGGAACACTTTGTAAAACTGTTGTCGGTAAATACTGGTTGTTTGCATCTAAACCTTTCTGGAATGAGGGTTGTAACCTAAATCTAACCAAGCTGTTTTTGTGCCTAAACCTAACTAAACCTTAACATTATTGTATCATAAAACTTGAAGAGGTTTACAGAAGCACTTCAGACGGAGTACATCCAGGCTTTAATGGAGTTGACTGGGGAAGTGCCAAGACCGGCAAGTACCACTCCTGCTGTGTTCTTTGCACCCCGGTCGCAGCTCTCAGAGGTATTCCCAGCCTGTTGATCCTGTGAGGGAACGAGAGAGGATCAAATGAGAGGAGACGGGGGAGAGAGAGAACATATGAGAGGGGAGAGAGACTGGGTAAGAGAGAGAGAGAGAGAGAGAGGAGATATGGAAGTGTAAAACAAAGAGGTGAGCGATGAGGTGAGACACACCCTGTGTAAGGTTGCCTGCCATCGAATCACAGCTTCAGTCCTAAGGTCTGATTTTTTAGCTCTTTCTCTCCTTCCTTGAGAACTGTCATTAAGTCATATGATCGTGCAAAGTGTAAAAAACCGAGTGACTCACTCAACAGAGCGCCAACTGTGTGTGTGTGTGTGTGTGTAAGAGGGCTCTTCTGGTCACACATGCATAAATATATTTTGAAGGTGTTTTCATCCTTGTATGTGAGCATGTTTCAGATTGTTGTCACTTCCTTCAGTTTGCAAGTTTTGGTTACTCTAGCCAACATAAACTGAAATTGAATGGTTTGTTATTGTAGGAGTTGCAAGTGCAGCGACAAGGACATGATCCCTCACCGGCTTCCCATCAGCAAACGATGCCAATTGTGCTCTTTGGCATGCACGACCAAGCCGAGTGGGAATGGAACCCCGCCCTTGCAGTGGTGGGTGAGAATTTTTGCGACCCCTGCGTCCTATTTAGAGCACATTTCCGTTAATATTTACATCCATATGGCATATCCATATCCATATTATTAGCTAACAGACACACTAGATACACGCCAATTACTTCATTTGTGAGTGTTTATTTAACCATGTGTGAAAGGGGCCACGGCCTCGTAGTGATTTTAGTTATTGCAAATTTCTGTGGGATGAATAAAGGTTTATCTTATTGGCCAAACAAAAGTTTGTGCATCAGGGGAAACATAGAGATCAAATTAGTACAATATTTTTTTTATGGAGGAAACAGGAAATTCAACAAGCAATTTCGATTATGTCTATCTATATGGTACATAGTAGATTTTGTGCCCCGCTTAAAACTGCATGAAGCAGAGAATCAAGCGACTGAGTGTAAAAGTTCTGTGAACTCTGTCAAAACTGCCTGGCTTCCCATTGTGTCACTGTGCTGAACTGTAACAAAGTTGAAATGGCCCAAGCCAAGACTGGAGGCCTCAGCTGTGGCTGAGTGGAGCCAACGCATGGTGAAGGCCTTTACTGGGGTGACGAGAGCAGGGAGCAGGGAGCCAGTGCATGTTAGCTAGCTTGAGCGTTTGGTAAAAGTGCAGACAGCTTGGGAGGTGCTAATGAATGCCGGGCATTGCTAACCGTACTGTACCCAGGCTCCGGGCGCAGCCTGGCAGCCTCCTGTCCCTCCTGCCCATGCGAAATGTGAAAGATCAACCGGTTGGAGGGAGCAGACGGGAGCAAACACACACACACTCAAGTGCACACACACTTGTTCAAATGCACACACACACACACACAAGCGTGCACGTGTAGATAAGTACACACATCACTATGCGTACACACGTATGGACATACACAGACTCACACAGAAAAAATCTGTGCAGACACACACTCACGGAAACGCAGGCACACAGACAAGCGCACCCACACTCCGGCACCAACACACTCAGGCCTGGCTCACTATGGTATCACATCATGAGGGCTCCAGCCAGGCCAAGCCATGAGGCCTCAGCTGAGATGATTCAAGACTCCCCGCTGAGTCCTCACTCGATCAGCCAGGTGGAGCTCCACACCAGAACTCCAACACTCCATGCTACAGCCTCTAAATGTGGAAATGAATTTGTGCTAATCAAAGTAAGTGGTTGTTTGAAGAATGCATATTTTTAAGTAATTACAAGACAAATGTTTGCAGTAGCAGTCATGAAACACACATGATGTTTCATGAAAGATAATGTTGGAGGAAGTTGGTCTACCATTTTTTTTTACTTTATTTTGTTTCTAGCCCCAAATATTAACAGAAATATTAATGTAAAATTCCTTACATTACTGTTTTATGCTGTATCAAAAGTAACCCAGTGGAGTATTTTCAAGACACCAAGTACAAAAAGAATCAACATATCTGCAACTATGTGCAACAAGAATTTATAAAGGTTTTATAAATTGGTTGGATAAGAAGTTGCTCTTAAGTCCTGAAGACATTTCATGACTTTAAAAACAAGTTCCACCTCTCTTACAACCTGGATGATCTTGAATCTCCACATTTGGTTCAGCAACTCTGTTATTCATAATTTTTTTTTGAATAAGAAATCTTGATGCTTTTCAATATTGACAGAATATAAGATGAACAGTATATTTTCACTGCATCATCAGAGATCATTTTTGTTCAGGTTTTAATATTAAAAAGAAGGAAGTGAGGAAAATGAAAGTGACAGAACGCTTCTCAGAAAGTACCCAATAAATGCAAATGTATTACAAAGCAACATATTTTCACCCAGAAGTGTCTAAAGGCGACTCAGAGGCGTTAATGAAACTATTTAACTTCAGATGTCAACAAATTTATTCCTGATGCAGCCGATAACTATTTTGAATCTCTATTACATTTTTCACCTGGATCCGAACATAAAACTTTACTCTTACAACCCTTTTTTACATATTTTGTTAGCATAACATACATACATACAAATAATGATACTTATTTGTGAAATAAAATGTCTGCACAGATCTGAATGAAGGATAAGTAAAATCAACTGCAAAACGACTACCGGACATAATCTATAGTTTAATTTGAGCAGCAGTTTATGCCAACATTTCATTTAACTGTATCATCATAGAATTTATTTTTATTTAAACGTCACATCTACTGCAGCGCAGACAAGACGTGTGTGACAACCGTGGGGTCGAGCGGCAGACTTTCTGCATTCGGTTAGTGCACCTATCAAAAGACTTTACATTTCAGCATTGTTAAAAAATCTGATCCAGAGGAGTTGAAAATAAAAAGCCTGAAGAGCCGTGTGTTAAGTAGTAGAAAGTTACCTCCTGTGGTGACCCAGCTCTAAAGGGGATCACTGTGAAAGCTGTGAACTCTCATCAGGAATACATCCTGATAATGGAGAGATCAGCAGCTCAAATGCGTACACGGTGAGGTTTTTTTTTTTTTCCCTGTTTTGACAACCTGGCAGGAAGGATCTGCTCTATTCTACACATTGTCTCTGTGAATTATACCCAGCTGTATAAGATGAATCATATTTACCATTTTTTCCCTATGAATATTCATAATTGGAGATTTTGCATATAGCTTATCTAAATAGAAATGGATGGTTTCAGATTTCAGAATCACAGTTATAATACATGTCAAACCATCTGTAGTGTCCTGTCATATTATTACAAATGGATGGATTGGTGATTTTTAAAAACTTTTTATTCAGTGTGAAAAAATGCACATACTCTAAGTGTGTAGGCAGAACTGAATAAGAAGGTCACTGAATTTATTATGTCACAATATTATTGCATTATCAAGTTTTAATATCCAACTCCCACTTGACTCTTTGGTACAAGATATAATACCTGATTTTCTTCCTCAACTTCTTCCTTACAGTAACAGCCATTCTTGAGTAAGTTGAGTCTCATTAAATGCTCTTTGCGAGTTGTCTGGAGATGTATCTATTCATTAGCTTCAAAAGGGTGTCATGTGTATGAATTATGCTAACAGGATCTAATTAGCAGATGCAAATGAGGTTAGTCAAAATTGTACTGAAAAGACAGAAGAAAAGCTCCATGGGATAGTTGGAGCTCGACAGCTCACCAACCGCCCCCACGCTGGGCACCAAATGTGATGGTTCGCCCCTGCTGCTGCTCTATACAGGAGGCAGGACTGAACCATAAACACAGACGTGGGGAGGACAGCTGTTCGGAGGTGTTCTCGTCAAAATCAGCAGCGTGTTTTATTTCAAAAATGCACGACTGTAGCTCAGGCGTCGCTAAATTACTGATTCACATTATTAATATCATGTCATTAATCTGGATGAATGTCCGCTCACACTGCTCTGCACGGAGCCAAAAGTTAGCCCCCAACTCATCACGCCTCCCCCTCCTCCTGAACACACACACACACACACACACAGCAACACACACACGCCCCCCCCCACAAGAAACAAGTTACACAACCAGCTGATGGAACTCCAGAATCCGGCGTGAAGAGGACTCACTAATAGCAGCCGCCTACAAGCTCCTGCCATTCTGACATCAGTGGCCCCAGACTGTGGAGGAGCTGGCAGGACTCGGGGAGCATGCCTTCTGGCCTCGGCAGGGTGGAAGGCCAGCAGGCTGCAGCATAACACGCATACAGTTCACACACACATGCACACACACACACACACACACTCCAGCCTGCAGTTGGAGTCATGGCTAAGGTAGCTCACATGCACGCAGGGTTCGAGAGGGGAGGCAGCAACTGGTGACCCTGTTTATGGTCGGAATCAGAACGGCACAAAGAGCAGAGAGCAGAACGCTGTTAATTGGCATGAGTGGGCTGATGCCTGCCTACCCTTGTGCTGAACCCAGAGTCAGGTCGGCCCTGCCAAGACTGGCAGAATGTCAGGAGTGAGCAATGCAAACTGGGATGGGCTACAGCTCAGGTTTTGTAAAGTACAATATGACTTGAATTGTGTATCTGACCTCATCTTGTCTTATCGTAACAGAATGGGGGAAAAAACAAATGAGGGGTGACGTGGTCGCCAACCTTCCATCACTAATCTTGAAAATGTTCAGCTAGGGACTTTTGTTCCTAATTTACTGTCATCTCTCTACTGTCCACAAAATACAGTGTGCACCTATTGAATTTGACAGATATTGTAGATTGTTGTTGAGGAGGCTTATATATATTTGTGCTTCACACTCACTGTATACGAGCAACATTTTGAGGTACTTGTATATAACTTTACATTTTTACGCTACTTTCTACTCAACTACATTTTGGAGGCAAACATTGCAGCTACTTTTTACTCGTTACATTAAATTTATTTGATAGCTTCAGATAATAAATACAAAATGTGAACTAATAAATTATTTTGTGACCATTTTTAATGTATTTTATTTCCTCCCCTTTCTCTTGATGAATTCATTGCTTAACATTTCAGTTCCAAAACAGCAATGCACTGTTGTTACTAAGACAAATACAGAAAAGCAACAGAAAGCATACAGCTGCAACTTCGATCGCTCCTTAACCCTTCCCCATGGGTCTGTCTCTAAATTCTACTATACAGGCAAAATATTTCAGTGCATTGCAAAATAAATAAGGAAACAAAATAAATACAAAGGAAGGAAAATATCTTGGTTCTAGCTTTGAGTACAACCTGGCCTGCTCCATTCATCCTACCAGCAGAGAGTAGATAAAATCTATTTTAAAGAATGAGCCACTGATGAATAGAAAGAGTGTGTTGCTCCCTAATAAATCATGATATATTATTATAGGTGAAGCTGAATTACCATATTATGGAAAGTACTGTTGCCTTCTCTAAATGTATTAATGATAATAATCTGAAAGTGAAACTTGTAAATCTGAAATAATGTGTCAAAACTTTTGCAGTCAAGATCACATCAGATTGGTCTGGTTCTCCGTCATCAGAGAGGCCGATGAATGTAGGTTTCTACAAAACCAATTTTTCCATACCACAAAACATCATGGCTCCGTATCAAGTCACAGAAGGTGGAGCGGGTTTGTGAGCTCTCCATAGATGCTTGTCAGCACCATCAACTGACCCCTGGTGCTGATCTGGTTGCAGATCAGTGGTCTTTTACTCATAAAGTATAAAATTTCCACTTATTATTTGACACATGTCTGAAAAAACACCTGCTACTTGAATACAAGTGATTTTGAATTAGCTTCATGGGAATCCTGTTGAGAAAGTGAAAGAGAAAAAAAGCCTTATGGTGGTACAAGACCACCCACTCACATCCTCTGTAGCTCGGGGTGACTCACTGTCAACCACTGATAACCACACAGGTGAAATGAACCCTAGTTTTGCACCCAACTCCTACATAGATCACTCCAAACAGAATTTAAAATGTTGTCGTTCTCATGGGTTCCACACTTTGTCCCCCTTTTCCTTTTGCAAAAATCTCTCTTTACATTGACGTTCTCGTATTCAGGCATATCGATGTCTCTGCATGTTACTGCAACTGTGATCGCTCTTTCCACGGAGAGCTCCTTGATATTTGTGACATCTAACAATTAACAACTCTATAGGCAACTAGCAAAAACAAAAAGCCTAACAATGATCATAATTAATTGCAATTTCACAAGACGTGAAAACAAAGCAAAAGCAGTTTTCTTCTTTGTTCATTTTGACTACAGCAGATCCCCCGTCTTCACACCTCCCACATTGGTTTAACGTGTTGCATTGTCCCCCACACAGCTATTCACGTACACACACACACACACACACACACACACACAGGCGCACAGTAGAAACACATAGAGACCCACAGGCACACACACACACAGCACACAGCTATATGAAGACCACATCAGCCTGGGGCTCCCCTTTTGTCTGCCTCGGCACTAAAGGTGTGATCGCTCGTTGTGCTGGTGAGGAGGTGGGGGACATTCTTCCAGAGGTGGAAGGTATTAGGGTGGTGTGCCCTCCTCTGCCACATCATATTTTGAATTGAAAGTTGGCCATCAGTGGGGATCCCCTCAGTGCATTCATCAGAGCTGTGAAGGACAGTTGGTTCACTACGCAAACATGTGGTTCCCTGCTCTCTCATGGGTTCATGTCTGGTTCAGTATAATTTAATAAAAATTTAAAAAAATAGCTGTTTCCGGTCTTTATGCTCAGTTAAGCTAAACGGCTGCCGACTCCAACTACGTACTAACAGCACAGACGTGAGAGTGGTATTAATCTTGTAATCTAACTTTCGGCAGTGTATATCCCAAAAATGTCAAATTATTCCTTCAATATGACTAGTTTCATGGTGACACGGGTGTGACAAACACTTTGAAAGCGCCACACTCTTCCTTATGCAGCTTTATGTTTGACATAAAGCGACATACACGAAACGTCCTGGTGTGGTGGTGGTGTGACATGACGTCCCCAAAAATGGTGGCATGACCTTTAGCAAAAGTGAAAGAAGTAGATAATTTCAATGAGCAAATTAATATAAAACAAAAAATGTAAATATTTAAATAATTAACAAAAATATTATTTAAATAGAAAATATTATAAATATATATGAATAAATTACAATATAAATACATATTTTTAAAAGACATCAGAAATGTGTTCTACGTGGTCCACTTGCTCTGTGGTATATCCCCCATAATTTTCCAGAAGGTTATGAAATGGATCTGGGTTCTTATGGGTTAACATTGTTAATTAGCACAAGTCATTGTGAGCATCTGTTTTCTGTTGCTTGTAAATCAAGGCGTGCTCCCTGCCTCCAAGTGGGTCACGAGTTGAATCATCAAATGTTTGCAAACCGAGTGAATAACACCTTGCTTTTCAACTTTTCAAGTTTACTGCAGGTTATTCAACTCCTTCAGACACTAAAAACATTCATTTCATACTCTGTGCCTACGCACATGAAAGAAAGACCAGCTCAAAGTCAGAATTTTGTAGTGGCCTCAACAGCTCAGCATACACCAGATTTTTTAAAATGAAGTCTGGACCATTAACACTGGGTATGAGTCCAGCCTGTCTCGGCTGGTCTGTTCTATCAAGGTCCACAACCATCAGATGAACCTCGAAACAAGCGCTCCCCCGTCAGACAGAATGTTTGGTCCATGCGTCTAGACCTCCACCATATCTGACCCGCCAGCACAGAAGGACACACAAACACTCGACAGACGATCATAAGGAACAAATACAGGCAGGCTCCTTCCCTCCACCATGTGACTTGGATATGCATGCTCACTGCTGTTCGTAATTTCTTATCATTGACACCCACCCCTCCACATCCACATATACACTTGTCAAATATGACACCTCTACCCACAAGGAAGAGACCAGGTTCTCAGCCCTCTTCGAGGAAGCCTGACTAAACTGTCCCACCTAGTATGATTGCAAGCCACACATGAGTGGGCCTTCCCTGAAACGTAAACTTCTGCGTCGGTTTCGGTCTTGAGACAGGAAGGCCTTTCGCTTCGTCCTTTACATGTCTCCCCTGCTCTGCAGTCAGAGAAGGAGACCAAACCATGGACCACTTCCATGATATGTGGGAGTCCCTGCTGTTTCAGTGGCTGCCAGGCAGGCAGCCTCTTCCCTCTCTCTTCGGAGCGTTTGGCTCCATAACCACGGGAGCCCATCTGATGTGGTCCCCCCATCTGACTAGCAGCTCTCTTCCCCAGGCCCAGACGGCTGGAGGGACAGAGCAGACGAAAGGGGCCGCAGATTGTTGTAGACCATTTACATGTAAATACAGAGACCAGGCCTGGGTCTGGGTTCAATATTGAAGGTGTCCGCTGCACTGAGGTCCCTCTGTGTGTGCATATATGAGCGTGTGTGCATACACGCCGTGCGAGCGTATATGATTGTGTGTGAGCATGCGCGTGCACGCCTGTGTGTTTTCATGTATGTGCATGGCATGATCCAGTACATCTAAATTATACAGCTGCCAAATTGCTGCAAATGTTTTAATACAAAAGCATTCTGTGGTCTCTAATTATATCTAATGGCTGCTGGATGCATTTCTCCAGAGCAAAAATAGGAGCCTTTTCAGTGAATAATTTGGCATTTTATCAACTAGTTTAATATCTAATTGCACAAAGCAATGAAAAGAAATAATAATATTGACTTAAATGTGTCCAGTATTGATCTAAATGAAGCCTTAAAGGGGGCTGTGATGATGTTTTTTGTTTGACAGAGAGGGGCATCTGAGGGCCTCCGAGCACTGTGAATGTAGTCCCTGCTCCCCAGAGAAAGCTGAAGATGCCGAGGCAACATCCCCGCTTCACTGGGGGGTCAACCTTAAACCATTAATCATGTCTACATTACCTCCCTCCCACTAGCATATGCCTCTGGCTGGTAGACAGTAAGTCAGTTAGGGCTTTCCTCTGTGTCGCTCTAGAAGCTTTCATACCGGGAGAGAGAAGTGTTAAAACTCTACATTCTCACTTCTGACTCACTGATTTAACCACATTGAGGCAGGAGCAGCAGCAGAATACTCCTGTGGTGTAAATCTGTTAGTGTTCCCTGTCCAAAAAAAAAAAAAAAGCAAGAGGAGAAAAAAAAATAAAGGGTCCTCCTGAAATGCAGTTTCTGAGTCAGGGTTAGCGATGTGATAAAAGCCCAGCTTGTTTGGCAGTAATAGTGCTATGGGAAAGGACAGAGAACCAGGGGTGAGCCGGGTTGGGTTTCTGCGTCTTGGTGGCCATGGCTGGTTGGTTGACGAGCTCGAGTGTGGGGACCGTCTCCCCCTCCTCACCCCCGCTCACCCCAACTCTCCTCGGCCAAGAGAGTGCGCCTGTTAGAGAGGGCATGTTATCTGGGAGGCTTAATGTCGAGTCGATACAACTCTGCCACCCTCCCTTACACCTCACGTTCCAGGGAACATGTATATCCAGTCCATGCTGTCAAACTTTTAGCACCTGCTATTTTGCTTTGGTCCCTTATGTCAATTCCTCCAGTGTTCCAGGAGGATGGGCCCGGAGAAGTGGGTCAACAAAGGTTGATGCTAAAATGGGGATGAGGGTGAGACTCAGGCCATTGGACGAGCATCCACTTGTGGCGTCGCTGGCTTCATGTTCTGTCCATGACGACACAGCGAGTGAAAGTAAAAAGGTGGATGTGCCAAAATCAGTTTAGTTACACAGTTAAAAAAAAAATCTGTAGTTGACTCCCTGTTGTAATTACTTTAGTGGAATTTTTAAAAAGCTCCAGAGATTTAACGTGCATTTATTCCACGTTTTCTCAACATCTGGAAAACATTACTAGACTTCACTCCAGAACTGCTGCAAGCATGACAGTAACCGAAGTATAAAAAGTCAGATAAGAAGAGCACAGATATTACCTGAAACTCACCCTGCGTCCACACTGTGTACCTGCTGCTTTCCCCACAGGGCCTCTGTGACACTTTCTATAATGCAGTAATCCAAAAATCATGTTATCCTGCCTTGGGGAATGAAATACAGTGAGTGCAGCTTCAATCCGATTTCCCTGAATGCAGTCAGTACACCTTATTTTTCTAAGATTTGTCTTAACACAGTGGATTATCATTGCCCCCTGAAAACCTGCGCATCACAGGAGCATCGGGCTCGCATATCCCCGGATACATTTCTACAATAATCCACCGCTCCTTCCACGGGCCAGACACACTGAACTGGCAAACCAACACACACACACATGCATGCATGCAGCAACATGCTGACATTGAGACTTATCTGTTGATATGACGCAAAGTCGATGGTTTTATGCAATCCGGCGTATTTTAATGTATTTTGAGGAATTCAAACGTGCTGCATATATAGAGAGAATTCCCGCGGGTCTCACTCACTGACTGGTTGCAGATGGGGAAGATTCCCATTTCATGATAATTTGCTCTGCTGGAATGACATCTGAAATACATGACATCAAACATGAATATACTTTACATATTCTAATGTTCTTTGAGAGTAAGTAAAAAAAAAAAATAGGAGGCTCTTATTTTACACAAATACATTTTGTCCAGTCTGGAGGGAAAACCCTGTGCTGTTTAAATCATGAGGAAAATGGCGGAGACAAGGAAATAAGAAAAAGAGAAATTGATGAAAGCAATATGTACCCAAATGGAAATTCATGAAAGCTGTCACCTCCGTATCTTTGAAGACAGCAGCATGTCTGTAACATAAGCTTTCCTTGTGTAAAGACTACTGCTTTGATTAAATGTTAGCAATTCCCACACACTGGAAAATATACTGAGGGACATCTTTGATAAACTTGTGAAATAAATTCTTTCCAATAAAAACGTTCTTGAGGATGATGATTTGCGGAGGAGCGCAGCGCTGACATGGTGCACATTGCACTCGGTTCTTTTCCCAGCACCCCTCCCTCCAGGGGTCTCGGTGGCGAGGATCTCTAATGAGACTTGCGTTATTAATCCTTGCAATGGGGTACATGAATTCACTCCAGAGCAAAGGCTTCAGCAGCCACCTTGGCCCATAAAACCTGGAATGTATTCCTTTCATGTGCTCTGTTGATGATCTACTCTGACAACAATATGGTAAGACTTCCCTTCCCCTGTCGCGCGGGCCCTGGCCTGGGGCCAAAGAGGGTCATCTCAGACACACTTGGACTTTTATAGGTGGTCAAGAAACATGCTGACAGGTCACAACTGGGAGCTCCTTTATGAGTAGGACCTAAACATCCACCTCATTTGGAATTAGTTTATTTATAGGTGGCCTGTAAATCACATTTATTTTGTTTTCTAGCTTTCAAATGGCAACTGAGTCTTTGGGGTCATTTTGGAAAACCAACATACTTTTAAACCACGGCCATTAAAACAACAGCATTTAAGTTTGTTTTACCAAGATTTTCTCTCAATGGGCTTGTAATCATCTGTGAAACATAGCCGTAAAGTACAATGATCAGCTGTGAAATAATTCATGCAAAGAAAATCTGACTTATACTTTAATGAGCTTGTAAAGGATCAGAGGTTGGGCCTGTGCAGGTGGAATGAAGGTCAATTTTTTTCTTTAAAAACAATACTTCTCTTTGCTTCATTTTATCAGTAACTTCCTGATCATGCAATGCAAGGGTGCATTAAATAAGAAACGCTATGCGGCAGGATTGGACTAATGAGGTGTTGACAGCTCAGGTGTGAAATGCTCGACTTTGGTTCTAATACAAATGCAGCTTCCTTTGATCTATAGATTTACTCTGAACTATAGAAGGACAGCCTGTAGCAACAAGAGGCAGAGACAGAGAGGGCATAAAGAGAGAGACTGACAAAAAGTATATTATGTTTAATCCTGGATCAAGTTCACCGGCCCATGATGATCCTCATAATGCATATTTTCAGTGGTTGTTAATTTTTCCTTTTGCATCCAAGCACAATCCCTCAGACCCATTGGGATTCATAGAAAATGGGCTTTCGCAACAGTAGTTCCTCCTGATTTTGCTAAAATGGAATTAATGACTCAGAGTAACCCTATTTCACAAAACCCACAAAGCTGCTCCGGCAGCATCATTTTTACAGGTTTCCCCTGAGGAAATCTGCATTTGCTGCATAGAACAGAAAGAAGGGGGTGATTGGTGAAAATCAGGATTTGGTTATGCTGCAGATAAGTGAGATTCTCTGTTGAGAGACAGGTCAAAAAAAATAATAGAAATGGGTTTGAGTCATTAAAAAAAATGCCTGATCTCAATTGTCAAATGTTTGGTGTTTTCGTCTCCGCGCAGCAGTCTGGGAAGGGTCTCGCTCTTGATTGACAGACTGTGTGCTGTATGCATGTAGCTCCGGTCCCCTGATGGCCCAATAGCCAGCTTCACTGTCCCATTTATGACACGAGCCAATCTGCCTCCAGCCGAGATTCTCCCTCAGCTTTTCACAGATTTGTATCCCCATTTTCCCCAAATTCATCTCACCCCCTACTCCCCCTCCAGCTTCCTTTAAGACTCACACATGCACAAACTGTCCACACACACACAGAGATGCAAACACACACACACACACATGCAAACACAGGCACAAGCTGAGTTCACTGCAGTTGAAGATGATGTAAAGTGAGATGCAAGTGGAAAAAGTGAGAGTTAACGCTCTGCTCCCTTACAGTGTTAAGTTACTTTAATAAAGGCTAAGCAACGTTGGGGAAGTTACCCAGTTATCCTGATCGGTCGCTAGAGAGCGCTGTGCCGGTGTCAGTGCTGAGAAATTCCTTTATCATGAGGCCTGGCTGCAGGATGAACGACGTTTGTTGTGCGACATGTTTGATTATTTCTGGTTTCTGGAGCTTCTCGATTTCTCTCCCTCGCTCTGTCACTGTGTGTGTGTGTGTGTGTGTGTGTGTGATTCAGACACACACATGGGCGATTCTGAATTACTTTATATTTAATTAACATCCTTTTTTCATCTAGTTTTTGAATTATGATCCAACACCTGTGGTGATCATTTGATTTTGATTTTTCATGTTTAATTCTCTGGTCTGGATTCAGACTTGTGCATCAGTTCTCTCGGTTTGTGCAGAAATGTACAGGCTTGTATTTGAATTTCATTTGGCTTGAGTTTGCCTCCATTTCAACACGGTGCTTGACCTCTTTTGCAAAATGCAAAATGATAAAAAGAAAAGAGCCTTTTTTCTTCTGCTTTCTGAAACCTCGTCCTCCTCAAGCAGCAAATTATTTTCAAACGTGTTAATCCCAATCTGCAAAGATTCATCTGAACAGTTTCATTTTTATTATGAGGAAAATTAATTTGCTAATTCGATATTTTTTCCTAATATCTAACAAGCTGCTTTTAAAGCTTCGCATGGTCGTTGATAAATATGTTTTTGTTGCGTTTCACAATTTAAAGAATGCATTAAAAAACAAGGTCCGAAAATAGGAGAAAAAAACACAAACATTTACATTTTTATTTTTCAGTTTCTAGAGTTAAATAAAGCCTCAGGAACGATGATTGATTTGTCACTTAGAGAAAAAGGAAAGAAAAGCTTATCTGGAATAAAAGTCCACTGACTTTATTTGACTTTTTTTCTGATGCAAATAAAATAAGATAACAAAATTTTTTTTAAAAAAGGGTGACATTTATTGTCAGTTTTTCCCTTTACAACCCGTTTTTCTAGTCGATGGTTTTATTAGAGCCAAGACTGAAAACACGAAGAAGCGACGGAGGCCAATTATAGGAAACAAGGTGCACGTGTGGTTTTTTTAAAACGTGTTTGCAGGAGGGAGGAGGTCTGATTGTTTGCTGTTCACCGTGGATGCATCTTCATGTTTGAGTGAGTGGAAGCAATCTGACAAAAAAAAAAACAATGTTTGAATGTGTGTGTGTGTTTTTGTGTACTGTGACGAAGCCGCAGCTGAAAGTTTGGATGTGAATGTGCGTGCGTAAAGGCGCGTGGCGAGCTGGTGAAGTGCGACTATTTTGAGCCATTTTGTCTTTAATCCTCGAGTGAAATTGTGAAGAAATCCTCGTCGTTTTAACCTCTTAAATGCCTCTCTCATATTTTACAAAAATCAGATTATTTCCTCTTGTCTTTAATTCTAAAACCATATAAATGTTGGATTTGTGTTGCGCCATAACCAGAACACACCCGCAAAAATAAACTTGATGCCAGTCGTGACAAATTTCCTCTTGATATTATTTCAACCAGACACTTTTATAATTGAATTAGAGTGGTGCCATCATTGGCTATGGAGAGGGCATGCTTCTCCAAAAAGCTCCTCCCCTATCGCTTGCAACCACTTGGGCGTATGGAGAAGTGCATCTTATAAGAGCATCAGCATCTCATGTCCAGCCCATAATCTGATCTGAAAATCCGTAGGTGAGGAGAAGGTTTTCACCTCCTTCCATCATTCGTCAGGGAGGGAGGCGCACACACACACAGACACCCAGGGCGCCTCCTCGGCTGCACACTCACCCTCCTGGACTCTTAAAACTCTCCACTATTTATTGCAACATCTAAACAATGCAGCTAGAGAACATCCTTCCCAGCGCGAGCATCAACCTACCCAAGACCTTTTACAACCTCTCCTCGTCGGACAGCGCCAACAACAGCCCGAGGCCATCATCGCAGCTCGAGTACCAAGAAGTGGAGCGGACGGAATCCGAGTCCAGCAGCGCTCCGAAGAAGTACCTGAGCGGGGTGGGGAGCGGGATGCTGGGGGAGGGAGAGGGGGACTCGTTCGCCAAGCCCGGGCCCGATGGGAGGAAGGGCTCCCCGGTGCTCGGGGAGGACGAGCTGGCGGGCGGGCGGCGGTACAACATAGACGAGCTCGGCTCTGACAGATACTTCATCTCGTCGTCCCAGCCCAGTTCCGACATGGCGAGCCCCTGTTCCCTCTTTCCCTATGCAGGACAGACGGGGTCGGTGTACACCGGGTCCAGCAGCTCCAGGTACCCGGCGTCCCTCCATTACGGATCCGTCCTGCCGCCCACGGGCTTCTCCTCCTCCTCCGTGTGCACCGGCCGGAGCCAGTTCAGCAGCGGAGGCTACCAGTTCAGCCAGGGTCCGGGCTGTTTGTACCCCTCCTATCCCGGCACGGGCACGGGCATCGGCTCCATGTCTCTGCCGGGCTCTGCCGCCGGAGCCAGGGCGCAGGTCTACCTGTGCAACCGGCCCCTTTGGCTCAAGTTCCACCGGCACCAGACCGAGATGATCATCACCAAACAGGGCAGGTGAGCAGAGCTAAAGGCCCAATTTAAACATTCATGTGCAGGATATGAAATTAGTTTTTATATTTGCAGTTGAGCCCTTTTTTATTTTTCGAGATACAAACCGGTTTTTAACACCTTTTACGCACGAGAACATTTTTACGCACAAACATTTTACGCACAAGATCCACACCGTCCTTTTCCGCATTTTTACTAGCTTGCTACTTTCACGTTGCAAGTTTTCGTTTCTGCTAAATTGTAAATGACCATTTGCACAAAAGGCCAAACATAACGCCGAAGAAATTAATATTTATTCCTGTTTAATATCGGTAAAGTCTTGGGCCAAAATGCAACACATTGAAGACAATCAGTGCTCAAGTTTTTCTGTTAGTTTTTCCTCATTTACGGGCACAGCTGTTTAATTATTCCCGCTTTTCTGTCTGCAGACGGATGTTCCCATTCCTCAGTTTCAACATCACTGGACTCAACCTCACGGCCCATTACAATGTCTTTGTAGAAATAGTTTTGGCTGATCCGAATCACTGGCGCTTTCAGGGAGGAAAGTGGGTCACTTGTGGAAAAGCAGACAATAATATGCAAGGTGAGTTACAGAATTAATAAAAGCTATCTAGCTCTGGTAAATCTGTATTTTGTGTTTTTATAAATGCTTGAGAAATAAATGAATAAAACGCGTTTAGAAATGCTGCAGTGTTGAATTCAGTGAGGACAGCTTGAGGATTTTTAATTCTGGGTGTTAAGATTAAGGTTGTTTTGGAAATAAAGACAATTTTTATTTCAAATTTTAGCAAAATGTTTCGACAGGTTGCAGGTTTTGATGCACTAATTTAGGTTCTTCAGTGCAATTTTTATTTTGAAGTCTTCTTGGGAACCAACAAAATAAAGTAACTGCTGGCTAAACAGGCCTTTTAAATGACTGGTACTTTAAACAGTTATAAATTTAAATACATTTAAAAATGATAAATTCTTTATTAGATAATTTAATAAGAGAAAATAATTTTGTCAAAAAACCATTTTTCATTTTAAAACAAAACTAGAATTTTCTCCCACTTATTTTCATCAGCCTCTCTCTGATCTACTCTCAAATACATATTGCTTTTATTAAAAAAATCTAAAAAATGAATTGTTTAATTTGATTATATTTAGATTTTCCAACAAATCAAGATTATTAAAATAAAATGGTCTGATTTATGACAAGCCACTGAAAAATGTCAAAAAGCAGGATCTGATTTATTTCATATATGTTTAGACAACAGTTTGCACAGACGCACGCTCTCTCCTTTCCTGTTTGTCAGATTACTCATTATGTTTGTTTCTGTTCCAGGTAACAAAATGTACGTTCACCCTGAATCTCCAAACACTGGTGCTCACTGGATGAGGCAAGAAATCTCTTTTGGCAAGTTGAAGCTGACCAACAATAAAGGGGCCAACAACAACAACACACAGGTTAGATATTGATTTGTGATGGGCTCCAATTCACTATGTGCCAAGTAGGCCTGTGTTAATATTGTTTCTAATTTTATTTACTGAAAATAATTTGTGTATTTGCACGATTGCCACCGTTACATATATTTGATAACAAGCAGGCATTTTATTTTTGATAAAGAACCCAAATGCATTTCTGCAGCCTGTTTTGAAATCTGCAGCGTTGCACTCATCACACACTTCTCCTTTTGCAGATGATAGTTTTGCAGTCGCTTCATAAATACCAACCGCGACTGCACATTGTGGAGGTGACAGAAGACGGCGTGGAGGACATGAGCAACGAGGCCAGAACTCAAACCTTCACCTTCCCAGAGAACCAGTTTATAGCCGTCACTGCTTACCAGAACACAGATGTGAGCATTCAGTAATATTTTTTTGTGTTTGATTTAGAATTTATTTAGCTGTTTTAATACAACACATTTTCCTATCTTGAATTGCATGCATTAAAAATATCATTCTTTATCATTGCTCTTCAGTCACCCAGTGCTGTTGCTTGCTTTAAGATGCACATTATTTATGTTGGATTTCTTTGTTTGTTTGTTTCAGATCACACAGCTGAAGATAGATCACAACCCATTTGCGAAAGGCTTCCGGGACAACTATGACTCGTACGTGTCTTGCACTTCAATCATTATGGTTGATCTGTGTTTTTTGTGGTCCACTACTTGATGCATGATGTCTTGGACCCTGACTTTTTTTCTTGCAACTAATTTTTTTTTTCTACATTTTGTTGAACAGGATGTACACAGCTCCAGAGAGTGACAGGTTGACTCCGTCCCCTACAGACTCCCCTCGCTCCACCCAAATCGTGCCCGGGGCCCGTTATGCCATGCAGCCTTTCTTTCAGGACCAGTTCGTCAACAACCTGCCTCAGAACCGCTTCTACGCCAGCGAGCGGGCCGTTCCCCAGACCAACAGCCTTCTCTCTCCACAGAGCGAGGACGCCACCGCCGCCGCCTCTGCCCAGCGCTGGTTCGTCCCCCCAGTCCAGCAGCCGGGCTCCAACAAGCTGGACCTGTCCTACGAGAATGACTATTCCACCAGTAGCCTGCTGTCCTACGGCATCAAGCCCCTGTCCCTGCAGACGTCCCACGCCCTCAGCTACTACCCAGACTCGGCCTTCGCCTCCATGGCTGCGGGCTGGGGCACCAGAAGCTCTTACCAGCGCAAGATGACCACGGGCCTGCCCTGGTCCCCTCGTCCCAGCCCCCCAGCCTTCCCGGAGGACCAGCTGGGGGTTACTAAAGACAAGCTGCCCGAGGAGAGCGCGCCGCCCGCCTCGACCTGGATCGAGACATCCCACTCGCTGAAATCGGTGGACTCTACCGATTCTGGCGTGTACTCCGTGGTGTGCAAGAGGCGCAGAATGTCCCCTGGGGGCTCAAGCACAGAGAACTCCCCAACGATCAAGTGTGAGGACTTGACTACGGAGGAGTACAACAAGGACAACCCAAAAGGCATGGGTTATTATGCATTCTACACAAGCCCCTAAGACTGTATTTATTGAAACTAAATATAATTCTTTTGTTTATTATTGAGTGCTCTCCATTCCTTGTTAATGTCTTTTTTCTCTTTTCTCTAAAGGTGCCAAAGCTTAGTGTTCCCCCAAGCAAGCTGCACAAGGTTATTTTCCCAGGCCAGCCCCTCTCACATACAGTACCTGAGCAGAAACATGCATAGTGATTGTTGTTTTTGAAAAAAAGCATGTCCCTTTTTATTCCTTTTTATTTTTACAACTTTTTTCTTTTTTTTTTTACAAATGTGATATTCTTTTTCTCCCGCCGTATTTAAGTCATTTTCGTTGTACAGTATTCGTGCACTTTAGAATGTGATGTATCTTGTACAAATTGTCTTCATGGAGGTGTTATTAAATGGATAATAAAACAGCTTTTCACAAAGCACTGTCCAAATGTCTTTCTCGGTATCCTTTTATTCTTATATGGCCATGTGACATTGAGACAGTTTGATCAGCTGTAAATAAAAAAAATCTACAGTGCATGAATTTTAAAACATACAAAAGCTGCTGCGGCATGAAGTGAAATAAAGATTTGACGCATTTTCAGTTTACTTTGGGTAAAAAAGATGAATGTTTATGAGCAGAAGGATCTGTAACACTAATGTACTTTATGGCTTGTTCTTGAGGCCTTGAATTAGAAATAGAGGCTCCCTGAGTGGTTGCTGACAGAGTTGACATTGCAACAAGTGGAGGAAAAAGCATAAAATCTATTATACAGTGTGCGGGATGGCAAAAAAATATGGCCAAATTCATCATATTCTGTATTAATTTCCAAAAATACTTAATATGATATGTTAAGTATTATCGATCAACATTTTTCCAACTGTAAATGAGGAGAGAACATTACAATTCAATAAGCTTCTGCTGCTTTATATCTATCGTCCTTCTCCACGAGTAAAAATTTATTTATTTTTTGTCGTATGCAAATACTTATAATCAGATAACATAAACACAAATAATCATAAGCGTAGTAAGTGACAAATGTTAAGGAGATGGGTTGGCAGAGAGTGTGAAAGCCCATCCCTGTATGAAGGCCACAGTTGCAATAAAGTAGTTTTATCACATTGCTGAAGTTTTAATTGTGAAGAATAAAAGATGGGGACTTATATATGACATATGTTTATGTTCGTTTATATTTCACGTTAAAGTGAGCAGATGTGACGATAGTGAGGTCGAGCTTGTTTGTTTGTGGGTTCAGTGTGTGTTGTCGTATGTTTTCCTATGATGTAGATGTTATATACTGGGAAATCTAAATTTGAAAAAAGATATTTTTGTCGCGTTTGCTCGCTCCTCAAATAGAAAGCAGAAATTCTCAGAAGCCGTGTCGTTCATGCACAAAAGTGCTGAGCAATACTTTTCAAGCTACAAATAAGTGTTACAATATAACACCACCGCTCACAATTCAAGTGAGCAAAGTGTGATTTAAATATGAGATTTATATGTCTTACATGACGTGATTCAAAACACAGACCCAATTAGGCGAAAAGCACACAAAAGAACATAGTCCTACTATTCCTTCTGTTGTTACCATGGTGTTTTCACACATTTTATCATTTACCTAACTAATGCAACTGCATGTGACGCTTGTGTACTTTGAAATGATAAAAACAGGCTAAATGAAAAATGGTCCATCAGCCATCCAACTAAGGGCAATGTACAGCTCAACACCTCTATTTATGCTGTATATCTCTGGCCTCTCCAAAAGTGGATTAGAGGAGATAAAAATCCATGAAAAGAGAAGTCATAATATTCACACACGTACTTGGCTCATGTTCTCAGCACCTGTTTTTCCTCAGTGAAAATACTTCAAATCCTCCCCCATAAGGGCCCCAATTTGAATTGATTTACATACTCGAATTCTAATTAATTCTGTTGTCAGACTCCTTGACAAAGTGAGGAGTCTGACTAACTCCAATTAACACCTCCTAACAAGGTAGAGTGCTTGATTGCCCTGGCCTCTCAGGAAAGCTGTAAGAAAAAGGCTCTGGGGGGGGGGGGGTTCGAGTCTGGAGAATAAAAATGTTTGCACTCGTGCGTGTCAGCAAATTGTATTTCAGAGCATCTGATGATGTTTTTCTTCTCCTTTTCATGTGTTTTTTGACCTTTGCTCATCAGTGGTTATGAGGTGGAGAATAGCTGTCAAGATTATGACTGGACAAGTGCAGCAACTACAGGAACTAGACGAGAGAGTTACAGAGACGTGATAGTAACTGATACACTGACATTCAGAGAGTAAACATAGAATTTTACACCTTATAAACCGCAACTAACTTCTTTTTTTCCTCTCCTCTTATGTCTACAAACTTCTGGTGCTTCTTATTGACCTTTACAGGGGTGATTGTAATATCTATTTCATATTAATCATGGAAAACATTGCAGTTTAACTTCCAATAATAATACGATTGCTGGAATTTGCCTTTCCACACAAAACTCCAGCACACACACACACACAAAGCCAAGCACATATACCTACTTCCAAGGTGCATCCGCTGTCACCAACACTGTATCATCCTGCTTAAATGCCTTGTCAGAAGCATGTTGGCATTCATATTGGGCACTGCAGATGTAATCTCTGCCATCCTCCCACTGGAATAAAATCTCCTGCAATGAAGTAGCATAAACAGCAACAGCGTGACTTACATACACTGTAACAGGAACATTAATCTTCTACTTAAACTAGAAATATCACGTCCAATTCTCCAGCTCTGTAAACATCCTCCCATCATTCATTTGATGGATACATACAACTTCATAACAGGTGTTTCTGGCGAGCTCCAAAAACCGACCAACAAGTCAATAGATTGTGCCTTTCTCAACCATTCATGCAAGAAGTACAGTAATCAATAGACACCTCTACAGCATGCTTCCACAAATTCAGACCATGTTGACTTCAAGGAGATATGCGCATTGGGATGAGACCTGAAGAATTGACTATGTGCTCTACTGCTGTTGTTAACATTGCAAGCTACAATCTAAGTAATTGACTGAGTTTTGTTGTAGTGTTGGCAAAACAAGGCCGAACTGTGGTTTGTAGAATTTACGGCGTATTAGTCAAACTTAAGTTCTTGTTTCATGTCGCATGTCTGTGCCCTTCCCTCAGGCCGTCCATTGGCGACCATGTTGAGAGTTCATGTAAGAAAGGCCAAAGGAGGCTCCGGCGACATTGTACCCAAGGAGGGCTGACATCTAAACCCAGATGAAGGCCTGAGGCTGTTTCCTCACCTTCAGTCACACACTATTACTGCTCTCACTGACTAAATGCAGCCACGGGCAGACATGTGTGTCTGGGTCAAGAATTTGTAGACGCCCGTTTTAAAAAGTAACCTACAGACAAGCAAGACTGAGACGGTGGCGATTATGTTTCCTCTTCACACTATATTTCCCCTTTTGATGTGTTGATAAATGTCACCTCTGTTAAATGATTATCAAGCCAGTTAGAATTACTGCAGAATGGTTCCTCAGGGATGGTTTAAGTCTGATATGGTCACTCTGTGGTTTTGTGATGCATTCACTCGTCATCTATTTAATCGCTTTTACAGAGAATTTTGATATTTATATCTTGAGCTTAATGTCATTAGTCGAGATGAGTCAGATCCAGTCTTTATAATCTGAAGTGATGGACACAGTTTTCTCTCTGGGGCCAGACCAACACCAAAGCCAGCAACCAGGTTTGCGTGTGCTATATTATATTTCACCACTCTTGGAGATAATTATAATACACGGTAATACATATACTTTCTGGCAGCTGTACATGTCAATGAGCATATGTTCTTTGTATTATTAAGTGGAGGTCATGGACACTGACAGTCCTAATGAGGCTGGGCTCTCCTTTTAGCTCGCCCCAGGTGTCTATGTACACAACACAACACTTTATTTAGTCTCACTGCCTCCTTTGGACCTGGTTAATCAGCAGTTAAAAGCGGGGTGGGCTGACTATAGTACTGGTGTAATGCTCACAGGTCTGTTGGAGTGAGACCCTGGTGTGAGATGAGTCTCAAGTTAGCAGGGCCACAACTGTTTGGAGAAGGGCGTTGAGTGTTGGCAGACAGCACGGAGGTGAGAGGAACTGGAGGCGCGGAAGGGCCTTGTGTCGGTGCCCTCAGACGGCATGTGCAGCGTGCAGGCCCTGACTCACTGGTGCATGGATAATGTTGGAGAGAGTATCCCGCAGCTAAGCTGCACTTAACAGCACATTGATTTCAAACCCCTGTGTTCCCTCTGGAGGGCAGTGGGATGCACCTCAACAGGCCGGACCCCCCCTCCCGCTCTATCCCCCTTCCCACCTTCCCCTTCTGACCACCGCCACCATTTACCATCTCCTCAACCTACCCCTCCCATCATCTACCCATCCCTGAGTCGATTTGGGTACACCATGCTGGTCACTGGCCTCTACTCACCCCCTCCCCTGAGTGTCCCGGAGGAGCTGAACAGGATTCAGGGGCACTAAGGCTCCCGCAAGACCCAGGTCTTGAGAGCAGTGTTTTGGGTAGGGCATGCAGAGGCAGCCGTATGGAAAAGATCTGTGGTCAAAATCAATGCATTGGCACTTTGATGGAGCGCTCCAGCAGATTTGGGAATTTCATATACTCTTCTTTCTCTCCTGGCACCATCAGAGGGCCGCACCACTGGAGAAAAATCAACATCCACTAAACCTTCTGGGGAAAGAGGGGCCCTCAGTTTCTACAGCTTCTGGGACAAAACATGACGCAGTCAATATTCATTCATTTGGTGTCATTTGTCTAACATGCTCCACTCTCCAATCTTTGGCCTCTCACAGGAGGGGTCGTCACACTGCTCAGAGCTAAATCACAAATATCTGTGTAACCTTTGCACAGATTCTCTGCAGTTCTCCAGCCATGACTTTACTACTGGACACAGTTACATTTGACATAAAGAGACAGAAAGAGTTGTAATTGTTCCACTACAGTAAGTTCAGCACAACTCTCATTTCCTCTCTGAAGCTTTCAAAGAGAAAACTTTCTTTCCCATCATCACCACACCTTGTCGTCTGCATCTTTTTACGTGTGTCCCAGCACAGGTGGATGCCAGTGTGGTGCTTCTTCCACTTGTATAACTTCTGACTCATCTCCCAGCTGCATTATGCGGATGCATGTTTCAGGAGCCGTACACAGCACTCTTCTTTGTGCGCTAATGGGCTCTCAGCATCTTTAAGACTCAGGGTACAATTAAGAGGTGATAGTTTGATCTCCCACCTCGCAGTTCTATTTCTGAGCTGCCGTGTGATTATGCCGGAGGTTGATGGGCGGGTGAGGAACGGGCTCTATTTAAAGGAAGACACAGATGAACTCTCCTGAAAGAACAGACTACTTTTGCTGTTTGCACCTGACTGATTTCTGTGCTAACTGTATTGTATTCCACTGGAGCCTCAAGTTTCTGACACGATCACAAAGTAGTTTTGCAATAATGCACATGACTGGGGGTGTTCGCTGTAATTGTGGCAGAAATCAGCTTTTTATTTTTCAGAGTCTGTGCTAAACCCCAGGGATGTGGGAGAAAGGTTGCCCTGCTTCCTGGGCTAGGTCATTAAAGGTAATTGCAAAGGCTGTCATGATGTCATGACCTACCATGTTTTACACCGAGGATCAAAATGTATTCTTCCATCTAAAGCTTTTTTGTGATCCCTCAGGCACTTTTTTTTAGGTCTATAAAGTAGGTTATTACAGGCGATTTCACTTTACCAATTATGTAGCCTAAATGACAATGAAATGAAGTAGAGAAGAACTGAAAGTATTACCTCTAAAGAGTGAATTAAATATGTTCATATCTTGCAGCCAACTGCTGTCTTTCACGACTAGAGAGAAATGGTTGATACAGCATTGCCATCTGCTGGTGAAAAGTAATTATTACATTGTTATTACACAGTTTTTAATACAAGATGAGCAAAGGTGGTTTTGTGCTGCAGGATGATGTGAAGGATTCAATTTCAAATATGTACAATTACTTTGCATTGCCTTAAATTTAGAAGTGATTAACTTCAGGTAACTTAACTTCTTAAAACAATATACTATTGTTTAAGCCGTTTTTCTTGAACTTAATTTCCTGAATACTAGGTTTACCTTAAAGGCCCAAACAGTCATTTTTGACCATAGATATTACAGGTATATTTTATATATATTGTTGTACATAACATTATTTCTGCTTTTCAACTTTTTGTGTTTGTAACAAATGAGAATTAAGCAATTTTATTCCTGTGTTATACTGCTAGACAGCATCAAAATAGTTTGATGTGCAAAGGTCAGCATTTGCTTGTTGTCTTTGTCCTGTTAGTGGGTTAAGGAACAGATTCCTCTCTATTGTTTTTTAATTATAGTTGCAACTTTGGTTCACATTTCCATCACAGACTTTGCCTCTAAGGAGGTTTAAAGTCAAAAGAAAAACGTATGAACAATCAAAAATATATCCTGTATCTGGTTATTCATTCTTGCTATATTGTGCCCAAGATATCTTCTTACAGCTACATGCATCATTGTCATACCCAGTTAGTTTATCATGATATAAAAGTTGAGGATCTAGACTAAAATTCTGAATAAAGTTTTATCCGTTTTAACAGCCCTTGTCTGCCCAACTTACATTTGCAACGATGGAAGCAAAGTCATGCCAGCCGGGTTAAAAAGGTTAGAATAAAGAAACATGACCAAAAAAAAAGCCCGCTGGGGACTTTGAGGGGACAAGAAAATAGTTCCCGCCCTCATCTTGACGTTCTTGAACCTGATTGGCTGAGAGCGCGGAGCGTCGAATCCGAATTGGAAATCAATCACTGTCAATCACAAAGTAGGCGTGTCCTTCGCGGTGTCGTCGGGGAAGCGCAGCCGGCGGTTTCACACAAGTGTCACCGCGCCCGGTCTCCTCCGCTCGGTAACCGGCAAGAAAGCGAGCTAAACGGCGGTGCAGGTGAGATGGACGAACCCTCGGAACAAATGAGACCCCTCTTGAGAACAGTGAGTACACGGTAACACAGCGAACCGCCCGCCCACCATTATGTTTGTGTGTCTCTTTGTCCCCCTGTTTGCTAAAGCAGCCGTGGAAGTACGAGGGATGCTTGGGAGTCAGACTCATCCGGCGGCTGCTATTGTTAGCCGGCTTCCACTTCTGACACGTGGCGTGGGCACAACTTGTGTCCAGGTCTCTTATTAAAGCTTTCATTCAAGTGTATATTTTATAAAAGCACGTTCCCCTGCCCTGTTTTTAGTAGTTTGCTTCTTCTTCTTTTGTTTTCAGATGGTACGTGCTAAAGAAGTAGCATGTTTACCTTATTAACGTTATTAACCGTTAGCTTCCAAGTCAGGACGTTGTGATACATCCAAACCAAAACATACACATAACTAGCTTCGGATGTGATAAATGTCGCCTTAATAAGTCTCACACTACTTTATAACGCCTGTAATTAATTAACGTTTAATAGCTTTGTATCAGCTTTGTTACTCATGATCAACAGGTTCACCTTTGTCCATGACTTGATGATGTGTCCCAGCTTGTCAGTTGATAAGATCTGCTGGTGCATTTGCAGAAATAAAAGGTTAATTTGCATATCAAATGCTCCCGGAATAGATCAGCTTTCTTACGTGACATTTCCAAGTCCAGGAGTAGCTGCTAATTTTGCAGTGAAAGCCTCTGCAAGCTACAGAGAAAAACAGACATGGAGCTGGAAGACAGATCATTTTGCACAATGTAAAACATGAGTTGAGTAGGTTGCATCTGCCAAAGTGTCTTCAATGTGATGTTTTAACAGAGTTGTGGGTGAGAGTCAAGACCCACATCCTCTCTGTTGGGTGTAACTTTACAGTCACAGATGGAGATGACGAGCATCAAACAGAGGTGTTAACAAGCCCAAAAAGGAAAGTGGTTGCAGTGCTAAGTTTAAAATGCATGCTGACTGTCTGACATTAATGCTGGTGTAGGGTTGTCCATTACTATGTCTGTGTGTGAGTGTGACTTGGTATATGTGTGTGAACATGTGCATGCTTCTGAGGAAATTCGACCCCTGGCTGCCCAATAAAAAGGAGTTGCTGGATAGCTATGCCTGGAAGTCAATACATTCACTGTGACACATGAGCCTTCAGGCAGTAATTCAACTGCTTGATGCCTACTAATGGGCAAATTAACTGTTTAGCCCTTAAAATGCACATCTCAAGCAGCACACCATTGTTAATCTTTGAGTCTGACATTTAGCAAGTGTATGCATGTTTAAAAAGTGTGGTTCCAACAAGAAACTCTTGTTATTTTCACGCTTGCTGTTTGACCAGTGCTATTGTTAGGGGTCTCACACATTGCTGTCCTTGAGCTAATGGGTTTGAACACTGAGAATCTTATCTAGAAAAAGTGTTTGAGTCATGCCAAGAATTGATATGCCTTTATGCCATCAATTATTATCTCAGGCTGTGTTAGGGGCATTTATAGAGAGCTACTTAATGGCCGTGACTTTGCTCTATTAGTGTTGCCAGTGTTCAAGATAAGTTTATTACACTTTTATAGCAGTATAATTTTAATGGCTCATTTTTTTCTTTTTTTTGTGGCTATGTTTTGTGTGTTTAACCTCTACTGTGAGTGCCCATTGACTGGAGATTAGGCTAATTGATATCAAAGTCTAATGGATCATCTTTTTTCAAACTGTTACTGGATAGATGGGTTACATTGTTTTGTCTAACTCAGTCTTCATATCAAAAGTGCTAAACCAGCAAACATCTTAGGGTTGTGTATTCTATTTAAAAACTGCAACAAATAGTCCTCAAGTGATAAGGACATTTAAAACACTGACAGGTTTAGGACTGACCACCAGGTTTCCCTTTCTTTCTGTTTGGTCCTTATGGCATATTTCAACAATAAATACACACTTTCTGTCACTGACACCCTGAACTCTGTTTATTGGTTCTACAGTGTGAGCTTCAACCTCAGGTGTTTGCTGTCTTACCAGGAGAAGAGGGATTTGCACGTCCTGCTGTTCTTCTACTGAAAGAGGGTTGTAGTCTAGCCAGTGTAGGCTCTTTGACCCGGACTATTATTGGCTCAGCACTTACTGCCAGGGTTAGTGAGTGTTTTATAAAGCTTACTCACTGTATGGCATTGCTTTGAATGGGTAATTACACAGAGTGAGCCTCTTTGCCAGTCTGATGGTGTTCTGTTCTGTTCAGCTATACTATTATGATAATACGATAAAAAAATGAATTCCTACAGTACCCAGCTATAAGCTAATTGGCGTACACAACACACAGCCTGTTACTTTAAATTACACCCAATCTGCTTTGTTTAAGACTGAAATGTACTTTCAGAAAGTTGGATGCGATTACAGTACAACAGGCCACACGTTTTTAAGAGCTTTCAGAGGCAATGATAAAATCCACGACATAAATTAGAAATTGGCACAGTTACGTGTATCATTGCACCATTGTTTGTTTTTGGCTCAAAGAAGTTGTTTTTCATTTTAAGAATTGCTTTCCTTGTCAACAGGAAGGCAGCATAGTTGGCAGTCTTTTCTAACTTCTCTATGCCTCATATCCACGCATTTGAATGCATTTATACTTTGGAGCTGAGAGAGCCACAACCTTCCACTGAAGATAACGCTTGCCTTTATTTGGTTGCCCATCAGCTGTGTAGGTTGGACAGATTGTCCTTCATTTACTTTAGCCGCCCACCTTTTTGCAGCTAGTCAGAGGATTCAAACAGGCATGCAAAATTGTCACCTTTCGACAAATTAGTGTTAGGCTTGGTCTTTAACAATTATTTGAGTATTCTCTTATAAACAATAAACAATATTACTTATGGGGTAATGATACTGACCCTTGATGCAACTTTTACCTATTCAAATGCATTCTTATTAGTTATACTGCAGCGAAGAACAGGGTAAGATGAACACTTTTTACATTTTAGGCAATCATGGCCAGAAAAACAAACTCAGTTTTCCCATTTTCTTCTGCTTTTGGATAAGAGCTAGCTTTTGCATGCATTACAGGATGTAAACCTAACTTGTATTTATCCTGCATCATCTGCTGCAAGAAGCGAATGATTGTGACTTAAAATTTTCAGAAATTAGCATTTAGTTGCTTATCTAAGAAAAAATCTCAGGGGCAACATACCCCATGGACCCCCCTAGCAGATTTGTGGTTTTCTCTGCTTACACATCCATTTACCTTTTCCATCCCTAAGCACTTTGCATGCCTGTTCAAAGCAGCAATATTTGATCACAAGCCTACTCTTCTAGCCTCTATATTACTGCTTTGATTTGAGCCTTACTGTCTGCGACTGACTGACATTTTGAAGCTTGTGTGTGTACAGAACAGTGTCCCAAAGGTCAGTTTATCAATGTGAAAAACAGAAAAGCAGATCAAAGGGCCCAAGATTGCACTAATCTAAATAGTATTGTGCTGGTGTCTGCCATGTGTACAGACAGGATTTGAAAGCTCATCCAATTACAGGAAAACTTAGACTCATCAACCTCATTATGCTGCTGAGTGTGGTCTGAGTCTGTGATTGTTGTTTATAATGGGACCTTGGTTTTCTGTTGGGTGGTGATATAAACTGGCACTGATAATGGATCTAAGACATTGAGGAGTTAATCTTTGTTCTCTAAGCCTCTTTCTAGTGTGTAAACAGTGGGAGGTGCAAACACATCCCAGTGCCAGGAAAATCTTTCTGTCTTACCTCAGAGTGGAAATCATGGGATGGATTATTGTATATATTGATGGATATGTTTAGAGCTGAAGCACTTACTCTATAACTTGATGAGTTGAATGACAGAATGACAATGACGAATATGAATGTGACTATTTTGATAATTAATTAACGGTGTTTGTTAACCAAACAATTAGGAAAATACTTTGACAGCTTCATAGATAATGAAATGAATAATCTGTTGCAGCCCTTGTTATTGATATTGATGTATAATGGGGTTAACTTGACAAAATTAGTATTTTCATGAACAACTTGAAAGCTTAAATAGAATAGTAAGGCCCCAGCACTCTTTTTCAGAGCTGTTTGTTGGCTGGTTGAAAAGCTTTGGACTACTTCCTATATTTGAATATCTCCCTTTCCATGACGACCAGTTAGTAACCTCACCTTTGAGTGATGAGTGCATGCCGTAGGGACCAGTTGTTTCCTAGCATAACCGGGCCCTTGAACACTGTCATGTGGTTTGCATTAGTTATGTAATTCAAGTAATTCGAATTGGGAATGCATTTTTGCTTTGGAGCAAACATATTTTTCTTTTTTTCATTTTATTGAATAAAGTATTCCCATCTTATGTTAAATGTGCTTATGGCTGGGATTAGGAGTATACTTGCAAACTGCATTTAATTAAAGTATTTTGTTCATGCTGCAGATGAAGAGAGGATGTCAAAATCCCGTCCACAGTCTTCCACCACTTAACACATAACACACATACTATACAAAGGACCCAATACCAAAAGTTCTAAAATGTGTTAAAGGAAAAATGTGATGCAGAACAACAAATATATTTGTAGCTGACCACAATTTTCCAGTAACAATACCACAAACAAGGCTCTGCTTTTCTCTTGTCCTCTAGGCACATGATATGGCAGCTGTCGTCATCTTTGGCATGCCATTGAACTGGATGTAATGTACAGTAGAACCTCGTATTTCAGGCATGCTAATATTACACATCATTACAGTACTGGCTCTTATGGCGGCTGTTATTGAGATTTAGTTAACTTGAGCAGCTCTAGTAAAGCTTTTCAGGAAACACCAGTAGTTCACAGTTATTGTACTTGTTAGCCTTGGGTCTGAATGTGTTAATGCTAGGAACATGAGTTAATAGTTATTCATATTATTTGTTGTTAGACTGTATTTATGCAGTGTGCCAGTTTACAACAGTTGTAGAAAGAAGAGCCGAAAAGAGTTAAGTCATATATCAAGAAGAAATGTGTTTCCAGCTTCTCAAATGTGAAGATTTGCTGCTTTTCCTTGTCTTATATTACAATAAACTGCATCATTTTGAGTTTTGGACTGCTGGTCTTGGAGAAAAAAAACAATTTGAAGAAATGAACCAGGGCTCTGTGAACTTGCGTGCACCTTTTTTACTCTTCTTTGGTGTTTTATAGACTAAAGAACTAATTAATGAATGCTTTCACCTCAGATTAATCAATGATAAATATAATGTTTTCTGCTGCATCATATAAAGTTAAGTTGTAAAATCTTAAGTAAAAACCTAAAGTCAGTTTTCTAAAACATTTGTTACTTCCTGCATTATACTAGTGCGTATGAGCTTTTCAGTCAGCACAAGATCTCAGGTCATTCAGTCAAATTTGTCTGATGCGTCTGCTCAGCCTTTAGATGTCACTCTTTCTATTTCAATCCATGCAAACTTTATGTCCCTCACGACCAGGGGAATCTTTATTTTAGGTTTTGTTTCACCTTTGCCTTCATGGTTTTGTGGTTAGTCTACTTGGAACTGACTGGCGGTGTTATGAATGCCATGTCTGGAAGGTATCTCTGGACCAGACTGGGGGACCACAGCGTCTCCTTGAAGTAAAAATTATTTGCTGCTTAGGTTTCAGGAATATGTTATTTTTGCCCTACTCATGTAACGGCCCTTGTTAAGGACAGGAAACAAACGAGCCACAGTTCTTTGTAAAATTACAGGTTGTTGAATGACATGTCCAACCTTCAGGCTGTGATCAGGATTGTAAATGTCAAAGTCAAAGGCACGGAGGCATTTGGAATCTTAATGAATACACAACTATCTGTGCTTTTTCAATTTACTGCACCCTCTGAGGAATGCCGAGCCCACACATGTGCTTGTTTCTATTTATCTGTGTTGGGGGTGGTTCTTCATTTGTGACCTGAATACCTCAGCGGGTGAGCATTTGAATGTCCTCCAAATGTGTGTGTGTGTGTGTGTGTGTGTCCTCCGTGCGGCGGTGTATATGTGAGTGTTTTTAGGCTCTTGGCTGGGCGAATGAAATATTCATGGTGGCATGGTGGGATTGGCTGCTGAGCAAAGAGCGGGCTGACAGGGTAGAGCAGAGCACGGTGCGTTCTGAAGCAGTTCGCTCCCTCTCTCTCTTCCTCTCTCTGTATAAAGAGATGAGCGGAGGAAGAGGGAACAGACAAGTGCGACAGTGTGTCTGTTAGCGCTTAGCTCACACGTACCTTCTACAACCGAGATAACCGTCAGAAAGGAGGAACTGGCTAACGTCCCCGCCGCCTTTGCTTTGATGTTTTAGTCTAAATGGACGAACAGAGCGAAGGGGAGCATGTGCTTACGGTACGTCTGGTCCTGTGTGTGGTTGTATGTGTGCCTGACTGTCATGGTGCACTTGAACAGGATCCAGTGGCTCTGTGTGTGCAGCTTTATTGGTGTATGTTTATATTGGTTTGTCCTGTTGTGTTCCTCAATGGTAGAGCGGAGTAGTGGTCTGTGCTAATGTATGGGGCAGGCGGTCTTTACATTTGACAGACAGAGGAAAGGCAGGAGTGTGAGGATGAGTGGGATTCGGTGAAAGAGGGGGGTGAGAAGCTGTTGCCTTATCGGACATGCCTCTTGAAATGGAAACGTTTCCCCTCTACTCTTTTAATCGCCTCAAGGAGCAGGACTGAGAGGAAACCGACACAGACAGTTATGGCTGCTCGAAGGAGCGGGACAAGGAGAACAGGAAGGAAGAGAGGAGAGAGACGAGGAGTGTCAGGGAGAGGAGGATGACAAATTTGTCTGCCAAGGTAGCAATCAAAACAAGGTGCATGCTGTCAATAGAGGTGATGTTTATTGACTGAAGTGAAATTAAATGAAATGCTTGTTTCCATTCAGTCTAGCTAAAAGCACAAAATTACTATGCAAAGAGTGGGAGCAATGGGAAAGAAGGGACTGTTAAAATCAGGTGCACATATAAGGAGGAAAATATTTATGAGGCAGGGAGAGGGAATGGTTTCCATCTTTGTGTTTATGTGTGTATGTCTGCCAAGTGTGTGCATGTTTGAAAGTATTGATTACATTCAGTGGAAACCATGATTAGTATCTGTTTGGTTTTCAATGTTTCTGCCGAGTGAAATATCCCAAACTAAAAGAATAAACTACATCTTCACTCATTAGATTAAGGATTCAAGCCTTCTTAGTTGTGCCCTGTTCAGATGTGTTGAGGCTCCAGGGAGGTAAATATTTGAATGTCTAGTCAACAGAAGTCAACAAAGCTGCCTGATCAAATTATATAATTATTATTTATGTGTTTACGTTCATTACCCAGCACCTGCTAAGCACCATGGATGTTTGTGCCTTCCTGAAAAGACTTTGACCAATTTATATAATATGCATCATACGTGTACATATAATGCAATATACATTACTTGGTCAGCAGCCATTTGTAATCTCTCAATTTCCTGTCTCTATTGTCTTTCTGTTTTCAGACATCATTTAATTAGTTACATAATTTAACCTCAATTGGCAGTAAATATATGTCAGTCTTCTCGTCCGTAATATGCAATTGTGCATTTGGCAGTGTGAGACCGAGAGATATTCAGTAATCTCAAGGGACAGGTCTCTCACTATGTAACACATCTCTTACGTCAGTCTCCATCGATTGGAATAGGTCCCAGTAAAGCAAGGCTGGCAAGGAACTGAGATTAGAGGGAATCAAGCCTGTTGGCTAGTTGGGTGGCTGGTTGTTGCATTCACTGTCTGGTTGGCTTGAAGAGGTGTTTGGCTGCTGTGTGGTTAAATCACTCCCACACAAATATGCATTTGACAGAAGTGAGGTTAACCTTCGTGTTGTTGATAGTTAAAAAAATTACTTTTAACATGTCATAATGCACAGCTGAAATGATCGATGATTAGTCACTAGAAAATGTATCTCTAACTACGTCTTATTAGTCAGTTAATCATTTGAGTCATTTGTCAAACAAAAATGACAAATATTTGCTGGTTCCAGCTTATTAAATGTGATGACTTGCTGTTTGTCTCCTGATATTAAAATGAATATCTGAGATAGGAGCTGTTGGTCAGACAAAAGAAGTAATTTAAATGTGCCACTTTCGACTGTGAAAACTGTGGACCATTTTTCTATGTGTGGGTTCCCGTTTTGTTTGTCTTGTGCACTTGCACGAGGACGTGGGCCAGGTGATACACGTCCCTGCCAAAATGGTGTCACACTGTTCCACTGATCTACAGGTGACAGTAGTGTGCCAGGAAATTCAGGAGAGAATACTGCTTTCTCATAAACATGGATGTAAACAATGCTGGATTCAAACTTTTAAGAAACATGTGATTAAGTGTTTTATGAGGACAAAATGCTCATCGTTTGTTAGACCCCAAGGATACACACAATGTATTTTAGTCAGTAACAGTGACTGTAAACATAATGTTCATATAAAGTTCAATGGTGAGTTCAAACATGTTTTCCTTGCTATTGGGTGAACACATGTTAAGCCTTGTGTTTACTCTTAAAGGTTCATGTGAACTGTAAATCCCGCCCCTGCATAAAACCCAACAAATTGGTGATTTTACCACCTAAGCTGCTGTAAAAGCCAGAGAAAGTCCTCGTATGCAGACACACTTAGCACATTAACGTTTGCACCAGCCCTTTATCTTCCATGGATACAGCATGGGAATCATAGGAGCTCGTGGAACATTTTGTATTCATATTTTTTAATTTATGTGTCCATGATGTGCTCCCTTTTATACTATCTGAAGAGCACACAATAGTCTGTCAGTCTTTAGTAGCAGCTTTATTAATTATTGAGTGAGTCTTTCTCTCTGATGAGCACTCATTGAAACACTTCCTCACCAGTATTAGCAATCTGAATTCAACATTTCATGCAGCTGGCTGACTGTTTTTTTTTTTACTGCAACAGATTAACGTAATGTTATTTTGGAGTTTTTTAGGCTGCTACCACCTTAATGGCTTCTGCTTAAGTATTCTCTCAGTGTCTGCTCCAAAACAGCACAATTGAACAAATAAAACCACCATTGCTATCACCTGGACTTCGCAGTTCGTTTCTTCAATTTGTCAATGTAAGTTTTGGTATTGAAGAACTCATATTAATCATTTAAATTAAACAAAGTAGGGGTTAATATGTAGGTGACATAGGGATCGTAATGCAGAAGTAGTTTGAATTGTCTTTGGATGTCTTGATACTTTTATCCAATGTGTTAAACTGGACAGTATTGGAATCCACTGTAACCACCATAAATCCAAGCAGACTACAGCTTCTGCTCTCTGAAAATGTAAACTATAAACTTTTACAGCAACATTTCAAGTCTGTAGGTGTTGAGTGTTATATTCTCAAAAGACTGACTTTGTGGAGTATAACTAACACAGAGCAGCTTGTGTCATTTCAGCCCACTTGGTATCATTAGCCTTTTCAAAATCACAATGGACTTGATATTGTTGTTTGCTGACTGATCTGGTTGGGAGATAGGATGATTGTGAAGATCCCATAATGAGATAGTTACAAATAAATTTAAGGTAGTGTTTGATATTACTGATTTTTTTCCCACAGATTTTCCCACATTTTATTATTGTTGTTTTGGAACAGCATTCCCACAAGGTACCCATTTGAGAAAGAATAGAGAATGAGGGGGCAGGAGTGGAGAACAGAGGGATGAAAAACAATGAAGAGTGGCACTTTTTATGGTTTGATTGTGTTGACACTTGGCAGGTTGCCTGCTGGTGTTGCCTACCTCCCTTTGATTGCTATGTGGAACTCACTCTCTACTCCACATTTGTCCCCTCTACAGTGTACTAAGCAAAGCCAGGCAGGGCTGATTGTGCCTCAGACTCCATGCATGCTTTCAGTTCTTCTGAACTCAGACTAGAGGTGACGTTATGCTCCCTGGTGGCATGCAGGGGCTTCTGATCAGAATTCCCCACTGTGCTAGACATCTGTTTTGTCAGCGGTAGGGGGAGCAGAATGTGGTGCATGTGGACAGTAATGTTTCTGTCGTGTGGCTGGACACATGTCTCAGTGGACACTGTAGGCCAGGAAACACTGTGATTACATTCAAGTCCAAGTCAAGAGTTTTCTGAATAAAGCTCATACCATGGGTATGTTTGAATTCAGTGTTTCCATCTTTGTATCTTGATCAGTAGTTGGCATTTGTTGTATAGTCTAGTTACTGTTCTATTGATGCAGATTGACTCAGATGATTTGACCTCCAGGTTTGGCTATCATTCATTAGTTTCAGACAGGTTTGGTGGTGTATTTAAAACACACATTATAGAATCATAATGGTCACCACGAGACAATGATCTCCCTGGATCCACACAGGAGAGAAACAGCGGTAGGCACACATATGCTGGCTTTCTCTATTGTGTCATTGCAGCCAGACATGCATCTGCCTTCTGTCATCACCCTGTATTTGATGTCACTATATGGTCGCTTTTCTTACTCAGCTGGCAATTGATCCAGTCCTCCCCACTGGCACCGCTCCTGCAGCCCAACCACAGCTGTGCTTTGTGGGCATAATGGCCCTCCCTAGCCTGGAGACTGCGGGTGATAGACTAGGGGTTTATTTTAGACGAGGCTATGTGACAGGTTGCATCATGTGTTCTTAAATTGTACCGAGCAGTGCGGGGTCGAGGGCACAACAGACTTCAACACGTGCATATACTTCACTAAACAGGTATGACGACAGCACGCACAGAATACATGATAAATGGATGTTTGTACGTAAACAGGTGTTTATGCAGTAAAATTCACAGATTTGTGGAAGTGGTATTTTAAGAAGCTTAAGAATAAGACGATACTCATGAAGCAGGAATAGTTAAACGCTAGCTTTGTGTGCCCTGCTTGTAAACATTGGTGCATGTGATCCCTGCAGAATGGAAAATTGGAACTGGCCAGTAGCCAAACTGTGTTCAAAAACTTGCTCTCTTAATTGACTTGTTTCAAAGGTCTTTTTCCATCAAAATAAAGTGTTATTCACATCACAAGACATTTAATCTTGCTCAGACCATGAAAAAGACCTTTTTTTTTACATTTACAGTTAAAACGTTGTTTAAAATAGAAGTAACCACACTGCAAGCAAGCAATCAAGGACAGATGTTTAGACTTTGTTATATAGCAGCTGAACATGTGTCAGATCTGAAACTAGATGGGATCCATTGCCCCTCAATCCCATATGACAATGAGGGAAACAGTCCAGTCCTGTCACCCTGGGTCAGTTTTACCCCTCTTGGTTTGTACTGTGGAAGGACAAGCTCCAGTAAGTTACAAGAGATAGATTAATTTCTTGCTGCTCTTTTGCCTCCTTGCAGCTGAATTATTACCGCTCCTCATCAAGGCACTGTCAGAGCACCACTGCTCATTATCATGCAAATCCACCAGCAACTGAGAAACACACACACACGCAGGCTTACAAGTGCACACACAAACACAATCACAGATGGCATCATTCATTGTAGGTGGGGTTCCAACAGGAGAATTATTATGGTAATATATGTGGAAATCTGAATGTCATTAAAGACGTATTCATAGTAGTAAGCCAGTAATGAAACAGAGAGAGCAGGAGATGGACATAGAGTGCTTGCTTTCCATTAGAATAAAACTCAAGTGTGGTCAGTGGAGGTGACTGACATGTTTGGGCTAAGACACACAAGGCCCCGATATTATGCACGTATCACATATCCTTTCAGCGTGTGGCAAACATCTTCACCTTTTGTTTCCACTCTCTCCTGCTTGGCAGCAGTGCTTCTCTGTGATTGGTCGAAGGCATTGAAAGGATCCTCCAATTGGGGATTGTGTTGCCTCAAAGTGTTTGTACATGAGGCAGGAGAACAGCACATATGTAGTTGTTGAATGGCGGTGCCTGATCATATTATATGGCCAGTGTCAAAGAGTGAATGATAGATATTTAAAGACTCATAGAAGTACATGTCTGGTCATTTTGGGCTCAATTGAAATACACAGAAATTCATTTTTAGTTTCATACTCTGTATTCTGCAACCTGTCCCACACTGTTTAAAATCATAAGCCTGACAGAGCCAGCATTAGGTCGCTGCCCACCTGTGGTATTATACACTCTATATGAATGTGTGTCTAAAATAAGCGTTTCCTTCCCGGTCACAATACATCATGCTTACTTGAAACACACACTGACCCACGGTGCCAAGCTGGCCTGACTTCTGCTGACTCTCTGTGTGTGGTGTGAGAGAACAGATGGAAGTATTACTGTTGTTAGAGGTGCGAAATTCAAAATTTCTCACTGATATGTGCCTGCAGTGTGTTACAGGTGTATTGGTAGAAGTCGATTGACATGCTGGCTTAATTAATGTAATTGCATGTATTTGTTTGTTTGTTGACTCGGGGGAAGGGAGGGGGGGATTAGGTGGTGTGATGTAATGATATGAGAAGAAGCCAAGGGATTCTGGTTTTCTCATTATCTTTGTAGTTGTGACCTGGAGTAACATCGGTATCAGTTGCTGTATTCTGGTGGTAGACTCAGTGACTTCTCCCAACGCACTTATATGTGTTTTGGCCTCACATGCAGCAGTAATTGGAGACACTGTCTCTGTGGCCGCCTTAAATGTTCTGGCACTTAAGGGCAGAGAGTCAGACGACCACTAATAACAAGGTTAGTAATTGGACAACACCGGTTTTGGGTTAAGGGGGCGTTTGTGGTTTTTGTCTGCGTGTGTTGTACATGTGTCTTTGTGTTAACCAGTTTTGAGTTTTAAACTTTTTCACTGGTTAAATGTTGAGGTTAAGCATGTACTGCTGATGGATAAGGCTATGGTTTGGGGCTGGCCTTGAGTGTCCTCACAAATATAGCAATTGTATGTGTGTGTGTTTGGGCACTGATTTGATAAAGAATATTAATAATATGTACCTTTGCTGCTATGTATCCTGACGGCTTTATGTCTCCTCTAATTGGATCCTTCTGTCTTTTGATGTTTCCATGACATTGATATCATGCTAATCACTGTCACTAAGGTCATAACCTCTTTTTTTAATGAGTGTAGCCTGCCTCTTGACGTTGCTACGAAACTTGAACTTTATCACATGGACCATAACAATGAATGTATTTAACAATGATATAATAGAACGTATTAAGTTCCAGTGTTCCTTCGCTGCATTATACAGTACTTCAGTTAGTAAAGCAAACCAATTTAATTAATTTGCAAGATAAGCTATGCTGCTGTTATGAAAATCTTATGGCACATTTAACCTGTTTGTCAGAGTATGTCATTTGCTTCTGGGCTATATTTCAAAGCAGATGAATTATCACAGTCTACTTTTCATTAAGTACCCTTAACTATGTTTTCATCCAGATCATAGGCTGAGTTGGTTCTCTTTACTGCCATGTTTAAGTGGTGTGGAAATGAGCTGTTGATGTTGGTCATGTGCAAAACCAAAGTACTTTGTTTCATTTACTCCCATGTTTAAACCAAGAGCTGTGGAGTGATTTAGTAACAATTAAAATGCAAATAAAAAACCCCACACAGGACTCCCTACATACTATACCTGTTTACCAGAACTACAGGTGATTAACATGTTTGGAGTGGAGGAGGAAATTGAAGGATCTCCATGTCGTGTCTAATCACAGCCAAGTCAGCCTTCGCCAAGCTGCTCTGCTTAGTGCCAACACTATTAGAGAAACTGCAGCCTGATGGAGTCGGTTCCCCATGTTCAACTGCTACGTACAGACTCAACACATATCTACATATGTATAATTCTGATGATATATATATATATTCAGTCTCTCTCTCTTTTCCTCTCTCCCCTCCTATTTTCAGGGTCTAGATGAGGAGGCAATAGTCGACCACGGGAAGACCAGCTTCACCACTCACACAAACTATGAAAAGGAAGATTTGGAAAGTAAGTTAAAAGCCACCTGAATTTTAAAGACCCTTCTTGTCACTATGTGCTTTTTAAGGGAAATTATATTGAATTTTATTGAATAATAATAATGATTGATAAGACCAGATAGTGTAATATCTGTGTGTAATGTAAGTGTGTGTTCACATGTAGAGAAAGTAGCAGCACCACAAACGTTATTACTACCACTATATCTCCCTCAGGTGCTACTTGTCCCTCTGTCTGCCCCCTCCAGCTCACTGCTCTGCCTTTATGTGGGTCCACCACACTTCATATCCTCTATCCTTCATTCAATAACATCTCATTCTCTCCCTTTGTGACAGCCCAGGAGCCCTCTGCTTTTTGTTCAGCTAAGCTGTCAGGTTTCTTTTCTCTCCATCCGCTTTTATCTCCTGTGCCTTTTCTCTCTCTTCCTCTTTCTTTCCCTCTGTCTCCATCACCACTTTTCTCCATCTGCTCATGTGTATGTCGCTTGTGCCTTCCTCTGGGTGCTGCATGTTGGTTTCATTCCTCCTGGGTTCCCTCTCAAATCAAAGAGCGATGACTCATCTGTGAAAAATGGGTATTGGCAGAGAATGTAGGGCGAAAATAGGGCGTTTACATCTCAGAACACGGTTCCTGCGTGGCAGTAACAATAACGAAGGGAAGTGGATAAAACACTGGAGGGGAAACGGAGGGGTGAAAAAGTTAAATGTTGCACTCTGGTTTTCTTCACGTAGGTTATCTGGAGCACTCAGATGAAATGGAAAGTTCTTTGTCTTCTGTCTCAAATGTTCATTTGTCCTCCTTTTACGTCAGTTGCAAATGACTGAGACTGTGGTACTGTTCTTGTAGGCTTACAATATGGCCTATATTTTGATTACATTTCTTGGGTTTGGATTTATTGAATTTAATTGAATCAAATATAATCATATCAATATATTACATTGGGAATTCCATTTATATTATTATTGTCCTTCCAGGAACAATCCTTCCAGGAACAATAGCATGTAACAGTTTATATCATAATACTGAAGATGCTTTTATGCTATTATCTTTACAAAATACTGCTTTTCTGTTTTTTTTCCAATTTGTGTTTTCCAGGGGGTGTACGGGAAGGCTGCCTAAATTGTAATCACACTTTTATTTTCCCCAGGCCACAGAGCAGTGTATGTAGGCGTCCACGTTCCTCTTGGGAGGGAGAGCAAACGGAGGCATCGCCACCGAGGGCACAAACACCACCGAAAGAAGAAAGAGAGAGATTCTGAGGAGGGGAAGGAAGATGGCAGGGAATCTCCCACTTATGGTTGGAACACTCATCACACTCCCCCTAAATGTCTTAATGCTCCCATTTAGTACCAAACCCCACACCACTGTTTTTTTATAGCTCTTTCTCGAAATTGCTCTACCTTGCAGTTAATGTCTACTTTTGAAAGCCTTCAATTGTGTTTATTCATACTCTCAGGACTTGACTCAGACAATAAAGAGAAAGCCTTGCAATACACAATAGATAGACCCAGCTTAGACTTTGTGTACCTTTCAGTTTCTTTTTTTATAGTGGAATTTTTCTAAGTGTATTTCACAGTACTTTAAACTGACATTTGCAAATAGCTATAAAGCTCGTTATACAACTTGCCAGTCTCTCATGCCATGTGTCATGATCTTTGAATGCAATTAGAGGGCCACCACACATCTTTAGTTAAAACACATAAAAAGCAGTCTGCTCAGTAATGAGTAAATGTCATTTTTTATGTTCAACCTTGGTTGGCAAAGCAGTTACAGGAAAGTTGAGGGAGGCAAGTGTGACATTATGGTGTGATTTGAAATCAGACCCCCCTTTAACAATGCACACATTTCCAGGTGAGAGCACCACTCTGCTTAAGCCCTCTGAGTATCTCTACCTTTCAAACAGTTCTGAATAAAACATTCTGCTCTTAAAGGCATTAAAGGCCACCGAGAACCAGCCGCTGACACTGATGGAAGGCTGTGACATTTTAAGCGACGTGTGAGTGTGTTTGTGTGTGAAATTGCTGCATCACCTCTGCAGCAAGAACCATAAGCACTAAAACAATGCTTTGAACTCTATGAGATCCTTTATGACAACAACACCAAACAAAAGATGACTAGTCCTGTTGTCCTCCAATCATGTTAAGCACTGGCTGAGGGCACAGAGCATCCAGATTTATAAGACAGATAATCTGTAACAGCACCTTGCTCATCCCCACAGTAGGACTGACTGCTGGTGTCTAAAAATGTCATCACATATCACACTTTAGCAGAATCACACTCATATTCTTTCTAGCTGCTGAGTTAGAAATCAGTACTATTGAGGCTTGTGCTGCTTTATACTCTATTCCTACTAATTCATTATCAATTTGAGGATGGCAGATGATGATAGAAGATTAATTAAAAAATCATCACTTTTGTTGATTAATGAATGATGAAGAGCAGTTAGTATGCAGGTTTTTCCAACTAGCTTTCATCATCTACCCTTCTCATACATCTCATACATGCAATATTTGTTGAAGAAAACTATGCAATCTGTCATATATACTGTCTTATATACAGGAGTTAGATAAGGGCTTCGCTGAATTTCCACTGGTTATACTGATGCAAAAAATAAATGATTAAACCTCATCAGCATATTCCAAAACATCACTTATATGAATCATGATTCTTGCCATCTAGTCTAGAAATGACTAACAAAAATCCTTTAAGATCTTGTCAGTAACATGAATTATTGACCCAGAAAAGATGTTTGTCAGTGAATACACATCTTTGTGCTCAGATATAGGGTTGGAATAACGGTAAGCAGCAGCAACATCAATATGAAGTGTGTTCACATGTGCTTCCCACCACACAGTGTACCCATGTGTTAACAGAACATAACTCTCCCTTTTTTGCTTCCAGTCATTCCATTTCTGCCTCCCTGCGGCGTTTAGTCTTGTAATCTGCCATATCTATTTCCGTTTTCTCTCTGGTTCCAGATGTCCTGACACTGCCCTCTAATTCAATCAGACATGAAAAGAAAATTGCTGGAAATCATTTACGTTTTCATTATTCTCTCTTGCACACTTGCACCGATTTCTCAGCATCAAGCCTTCAGATGTGCTCCTCATCATGTAGCAGAATGAGAAGCAGTTACAGTGATGTACTAGTCTACTGTACCTTATCTGAAAAGTACACTCCCCAGCTTCAGAAGACATTAGTGCAGTTGATCCAGCCAGTCACACACACATTTACACACTAATCCCAAAGATTTCTGTTTCATCCTACTACCATCTCCTGTTATGATCAGATTTAATCTCTGCTTCCAAGAAACATTTTCCGCTGTCATCTTCGATAGATGAACTCACAGAACAGTATCGTACTACAGAGGAAACTCAGGGGAAAATGTTTGAGATTAAGACATCCACTTAAACATACCCTGTGGAGTTTTCTTGTAAATGAATAAAAGTTTTGTTTCCATTCAGCCATTCTACGCTGTGTCTTGTCATCTGTGTGCGTGTGCGAACAAAGAAAACCATAGCACTCCTAGAAGTAAAAAACTCCACAGGGTACCTTTAATAATAAGTAATGCCTCAAGAATTTTACTGTTGCTATCGTCAGAAACATTTTAACTTTGGCCTTTGCCCGCTCTTTGTGCAGACACGCCATCCCAGCGGGTCCAGTTCATCCTGGGTACAGAGGACGATGACCTCGAGCATGTCCCCCATGATCTCTTCACAGAGCTGGATGAGCTCTCCTTCAGAGATGGCAGCGCCACTGAATGGAAAGAGACTGCCAGGTCAGAAATCAGGGCAAATATGATAGTTCAGCTTGATGACAACCACATAAAGTGAAGCAATTCAGAACTCCATAGATCTGTTGCCTGTTTGTACAAATATTCGTTTTCAGGATCTTTAATGCATCTGTGTGACAGATTTTTTAATTAAAATTCCTTGCTTTATCTTCCATTAAAGTGCTTTATTTAATTACTGTTATGGGAGAGAATTGTCTAAATCATTGTGAAGTTTGTTGTGTGTGTGTTTAATGTAGCCCTCAGAATCTGCAGCAATCCTGAAACATTTTAACTTGCCTTTTTCAAAAGCCAGTCACCATTAAAGATCTGAAGAGGCCCAGACTAGACTCATACTCATCCTCAGGTCACAGAGCTTTAACAAGGTTATTTTTCTAAGGACTTGCAGTTTGACATAGTAATTGTGACTTAACTTGGCATGCATTTTAGAGGTTGTCCTCTCTATGATAAAACTTGTGTTCGGTAAAAGGCAGATTTGGGGTATGAGTCACTCAGTTTGCAGTGCTTCAGTATGCACTCTGAAAAGTGAGAAATGTAGCTGGGCGATGCGAGCAGGGACATGTCCCTGAACGATAATGCAACTCCTGTTTATTTTTTTGTTAATTATAATTTGTGGATTCAAGTAAAACATTTGGCTGTGTGTGCTCTTGATGTTTTCCTACAGGTGGCTGAAGTTTGAAGAGGATGTGGAAGATGGTGGGGAGAGGTGGAGTAAGCCCTATGTGGCTACACTGTCACTGCACAGTTTATTTGAACTGCGTAGCTGCATACTCAACGGCACAGTCATGCTGGATATGAGGGCCAACAGTATTGAGGAAATCGCGGGTAAATTTTGCAGCACTCATTGAAATTCATGACATAATGATAATTTTATTGTATTTCTTATGAAATTGAAGTGAAAAAAGTATGAGATAAATAAAGTCCAAATGTAATGCTCTTGTCTTCGTACAACTCAGATATGGTGATAGACAGCATGGTGGCATCCGGCCAGCTGAAGGAGGATTTGCGCGCCAAAGTGCGGGAAGCCATGCTGAAGAAACACCACCACCAGAACGAGAGAAAGCTCAGCAATCGCATCCCTCTGGTGCGGTCCATTGCTGACATAGGCAAGAAACATTCTGACCCACTCTTGCTTGAAAGGAACGGTGAGATCTTGCGCACTCGCATTTCTTTTTCCTCCACATTTTCCACCATTGGGGAGCTGTTCCTAAAAATCCACTGTTCAAATCCCTCAATGCCAGCGTAGAAGGTGGATGGTAAAAGTGAGTAAAATCTAGAGAATGATCTGTATTGAAGCAGCTGGTCCCCTTAGTGAAGGAGAAATCTGGGTGCTAATGACTGTGCTAACCTGTATGGCTGGCCTGGCTTGGGGTTTGAATTAATGATTGTTTTTACTCCATAGGGTGACACTTAGGAAATATTGCTTTCCCTGCAACTGGAGTCAGAATTGCGTGTGTGTTTTTTGACTGGGCATGCCCACAGTGGTGTTAATGTATGGTGTGCATTTTAAGATCTTGGAGTTTTAAGAATGAAAGAAATATCACATTCTCTTCTTCTGTGCTTGTGGTTCTTGTTGGGCTTGCATATTCATATCATTAAACCTCCAATGCAAATGTGAAAGGTCAAAAGTATATGCAGTATATATATCATACTGATGGTTGCTGATGGTAATAGTTGCAGTTTGAAAGATGTATGTCCTGTGCCAAATGAGTATGTACGTGTAGGATTTATGACTGGTCTGTTGTGGTAGAGCACATGTTTGCTTACAGTGCACATAACTCATCCTCTCCTGCATGCAAGCCTCTCTGAACTCAGAGTTTTGCCTTACTTCAGTCATGCTGTGTGATTGGTTTGTTTGGTGTTGAATGAGACAAGTTCTTTGGCCCTTGCGGACCCTCCTACATGCCTCACTGAATCATTCTCAGTGTCTTCTGCACACAGCCATGCTTTTCGCTCACATTAATGCAAGCACGAATCTCTCTAATGACACCTCTGCCACGCTCTTGCTGCCCACCCCTTCTGGCTGCTTCTCCTCCAGATACCATCTCTGTGATGTACTCCTACTTCATATGTTTTTCCTCTCTGCTCCATCCCTTATTCCTTTTCCTCCTCCGTCTCCTTTCCCTCCTTTTCTCTCTCCCTTCTCCTCCCCCCTCTTTACCTTTGTCTCCTCTGTTAGGAGAGGGCCTGTCCTCTTCACGTCTCTCTCTCCACAAGCCAGGGGCAGCCTCCTCTGTCTCCAACCTCTCCCAGAGACGAGAGTCCAGAGTCTCCGTCCTGCTCAACCATCTCCTGCCCTCTTCTTCCTCCAACACTGGGGCCTCCTCAGGCCCCTCAACCCTCACCACCCCTCAAAATAGCCCTGCTTCATTCCGGGGTTTCTTCCAAAGCTCGCCACGCACCCATGGCGCAGGCCTTGGCCCTCAAGGCATCCCTGAGGTGGTGGTATCGCCTCCCGAGGATGACGATACGCCCACCTCTGCAGAAGAAGAGGCGGCATCACCACAGTTCAGCCGGCGAGCATCCTCGGCATCCCAGGGCCTCGAGCTGCTGCCCTTAGAAGGCAAATATCTGTGTAGCCTGCCAGTGTGAGTCACGGCTTGAACAGAGAACACTAGCACTAGCATGAAAGCTCTGCTTCCTGTTAACTTCCAACCCTCCAACCCTGCGGCCATCTCATCAATAACCCACAGCAAGGCTCACTCGCTAAGACGCTTTTTCCACTGTATTTATCCACAAAGTTTTTGACACTGTGCTCTTCTCCGCCTCATGATTCTTGTTTCTCTCTCTTCTCTGTTTCTATCTATCCCACTGACCCATTCTTTTCTACTAATGTCTCTGGTTATTGCTGCACTCTCGATTTTCTTAACTTCCTTTTGCTTCTTTACTTCTTCTCCATTTTCTTCCACATTTTCAAGTCATTCCTCAGCGTCTATGCCTTGCTTGGCCCTGTTTCCCTTCATACCTTCTTCATTACAGTTGCATGGCTGCTTTCCAAAATGTTTTGGTTCGTCTTTCTGTCATTCTGCATCATGTGTCCCGTGATGTTTTATTGCCACATTCTACCCCATCTTATTCTTCTCAGTGCAGGCATTTCATGTAAGACCTGTTAGAAGGGATGTCCCGATCATGTTTATTTTACTTTTCACCCCGGTAACAGTCTGGGTCATTTAGTCTTGGGTATCTGCTTCTGCTATTACATGTATAAGACAGCTACAATATACAGTTGCACAGTACAAACTTAACCTCAAGGAGGCCTTTATTATAATCAGTAAAGTCAATCCAGATAGGTTTAACAGGTTTAAATCTTCACCAAGAAAATGTAACCTGCGATTCTGCTTTCTTGTTACGGTTTTGTGAAAAATTTTAAAAGGTGCAACATGATGTGCCTGCAAAATGTCACATTGTTTTTTGGGGGTTTTTTTCTGTTTTTTTTTGTTATACCAAAACGGCTCTGCTTTTACTTGCACACACTCTCACTCTTAGTTTAGCTGACTTCTGTTTATTTTTCATGCCACTCTGCTGTTCACTCACTCACAAAATTGCATTAGGAAAAGGTTCCTTCTGTTCCAGCAGAGTGCATTGGGACCTTTTTGACAGGTTACATATTCAGAGCACAATTTATTATAACAAAGGATTGAAAATGGATTGGGCTTTTAATCACAGATGCTGTCAGTGTGAAAAAATGCCTTGCAGAGGTTCGGGACATCCCTAGCGGTTGAGTCCTTATGTTTTTGTTATGGTGTATGACGTGGAAACTGACATAATGCGTCTTTTCAGCTATAATGTGTTTTATACCTGGGTGACCGCCTTATTTTGAGTACTTGCAGATTTAAATGTCATGCTACTTGTGCTTTTCCCATCGCATCATATGGCACCCATGCCCTTCCTCCTCATCAATTCCTAAGTATAAACATTCTTTTACCCGATAAAGCGAGGGCTCATGTACCAGCAACATGGCTAAATATAAGCCTGAGACCGTAGTGGGTGGTTTGGTACTGTATGTACTATCTTATTGGCACTTACAGTGACTTTTTGTTCTTCCCAAACCAAGCCTTGTCAGTTTATTATTAGACTGTGTGTGCGTGAGTGCGTCTGTGTTTGTCTCACTCTGGGAATGGCTCCATTTCAAAGTACGGGTCATTAGAACCAGCGATCGCTTGGTGGGAGCTGAATCTGAAAGGTTGGCTTGGTCTTATTATAGCTGACAAGCTTCTGTAATTGTACCCCCTTCTAGGAAAATATACAGTGTTTCTCCAGAAGCCAGCATCTTGACATCAGTGTGTGGGTTATTATTAAGAAGGGGGTTTCAAGCCTTCATCATTACAGTTTAATAACACTGCAGGTTGTAAAAACTGCACTGTTGTACAGCGGTGACTTAAAATAGCTAGTCATCAAATTGTTTATAGAGCAGAAAGATGGTGTTGCCCTGAATGTGTCACTTACAATAATTTGTCTGGATCCCAGTAATAGCCTGGCTTACAGAAGAGTAATTCCAGTATTCTTAAATTTGAGCCCTGCTCCTACATATTTTGGTGTCTGAATGACTAATAGGTACAAAAAGTTTTTGAATTGGTCCAGTAGATCACCTCAGCTGGCAACCACAAAATGAGCTGCAGTGGCTGCAACATAGTCCTTAAGGGCATTGCGCCCGTCAGTGTTCATCCACTAAAAGTTCTTGTTTATGTCTGACAGGCTCACATTGTTAGTCTAAGTGTCTTACAGCATCATGGAAAGGAACCCTGCAGAGACAGACAGAGACATTTTTTTAAAGAGAAGAATCTTTTTTGTTTAACCAGAAACAGCCACATATATACAAACACACACACACATATACATAGTTGTTCTTGCAGTTCTTTTAGACACGTTCTGTAATGGTATTGAGTTGACCGCAGGCTATTTATGGACCTACTGAGCATAAAGTCATGGGTGAAATACCTGTATACAGGGCATGCAGGGAATCACTGGTACACTTGCTCCATGTTCTTGCAGGCCCTCCATTAGAACTTTTCAAATCTTAAGCATTTCTCCTTGTCATTTAATGTCAACTGGGCAACCATAAGTCAGTTTTATGAAACAGACATTTTAAAATTGAAAAAATGGTCACGTCTAGATTCATAGTATCTAAGTTTCATAATGTAGTTCCTGTATGTAAACAGGTCCGTGTAATCTATGAGTCTTTGTACAGTATAATGAAACTGTGGACAGAACTATAGGTTACCAGCTCTAGACCAAGCTCAGTACATACATCTGTACAGAAAATATAAGTTAATATCATCCTCTTTTTGCCTTTCATCAGTGAAGTCTCAGTACTAACAACCCCAGAACATTTGTGTAATTTCAGTTATTTATGTTACTCTTTAGCATATGAATGAGGTAGCGCTGTGACGCCACTGTTTAAAAGGCTAGTATGGTGGAGCATTCCAGGGCTTAGCCTTCCTGAATGAAGTGTGTTGGCGGACGCAACCTAAGCTAATCCCTCTCTTATTCCAAGAGGCTTTGTTGGGTATGTGAGCAATCATGCTCCTGTTCAGCAGTCACAGCTACCCAGCATCCACTGGGGTTACTCCAGGGTACAGTTCAAGGGTATGGATCACTGGCCAAACCTCGTGCTGATGGAAATGGCACATTTTAATTTTCAGTGGGGATTAATTGTCGATGAGAACGTAGTATATTGCTTAAGCTTTTATAAATGTATTTCGTTTGACGTTTGGTTTGATGATGGCGATGTCAGACATGTGTAAACGTGGATGAGAGATGATGGAAAACCTGGTAAAAGAAGTGTTGCCTCATAATTTCAGAGGATAGTATGCATAATGCTATCCTTTGATTCAAATACATCACTCCCTTATTTCATCTCCCACTCTCATGCCACCTCAAATGCTAGCGTTTCCTGTATCTGGTATGGCTCAAATCACATACAGTAAGCAATGTTGAAGTGTGCAGCCAATTATGCAGAGAAATACCGGAGCTTCAACACTTGAAGGTGCTGAAGTCTGAGGAAGGTGAACTGTCAGGCATATCAAGCACATCCACTCACCTTTACCTCAGAGCTGACATGAATTCAAGCTAAGCAGCACTGACTTAAGCGCCAGGGTAATGAGCTCAACAGACGGGGAGCAACCAGCAACAGTGCTCTGTGAAATATATCATCTTTCCCGTGGAGAGACATCACAATGTAGCAGCTCTGTACCAAATCAACACATCTAGAAAGTAATGGCTGTGGTGGAAGAAATCCTTTCACTTGCAGCCCAAATTCAAAATATTAAACAGCAAATCCAACTGTTAGACATTTTAGTTACTCTGTCTATTCTCAGCTTGATCACCTGTCTGTTTTATTTTAGTCATTTTGGACTCGTGTGGGCAGCAGTGTGACAACAGGATTTTGTGTCAGGTTTGCTTGCCAAGAGCTCACCTGTGATCAAAAATGAGTTAAGCACCTGTGAAATTGCCTCTCGTTTGATGAGCCCATGCCATAAAGTAGCGGTCTGTCACAAATTAAAATAACTTGAACATATTTTTTCCCAGTTCTTCAAAATTTGAATCTGAGTAGAGATAAAAATGAAAGACAGATGCCATTTAATAATGACATGCAAATGGATTTTCATGGTGAAACCAAACTGCTATTCTCGACCAGTCTTTGCTTCCCAAGTACTTACACTGTGTCCATCACTGCTTCGTCTCTCCTGCCCTTCCTCTCCCCCTGTTCCTCCCAGGACCACTGGTGTCTCCGAACTCTGTCCCAAACAACCTGGATGGCAACAAGGCAGTGGAGAGGAGGCCGTCCAAAGCAGGGGTCAGTAGAGAAAGCAGCAGTGTCGACTTCAGCAAGGTAACCTAACCACAGTACTGAGCACAGAAACAGTCCATCATGGTGGAAGGGCCCATGAGTTCATCAGTGTCTTTCTTCAGTCTCTGGACTTCCACAGACATTTCAGTGGTCTGTGTTGAGCACCGCCTATGTGAGAGCCACCATCACATACCCATCAGTCCTTTTCTTCTGGGCTCAGTAACAAGCATTTTGGGACTAAGAATTGATCACAAAAGTACAAGTCTTATGTAGTTATGTAACTGTGTTTAGTTTTGAGAATTCCTCCCTCACACAGCCTCCATTCATCCTGCCATTTTGTAGTTCTTCATCCATTAAATAAAATGGCAGGCCGCCATAAGTAGTTATCATTATAAAACCATCCATTACCACTGCCAAAAACTAAGGTGCAGTGTTTATATGAGTCATAGGATACAAAAGAGGGATGAAGGCACAGTCTTTTCTACTAAAAAAAAAAACTGTTGCCATGCTCAGAGCTGGATTTGTCATTGCACATTAGATATATTTATTCACAACATGAAGAAATGCTTCACAGCAACGGACAATCTTTGCTCAGTACCTTGTAGTTGTTTACGTAGCTACTAACTTGCCTTTTGCTGTCATAGCATCCAAACAACCATCCATCTCTTACATACACTCCACTTCTTCATCTCTGTTTGCATGTGCATCCATGTAAACTAGTCTCTGTTTTCCATCTGTTTAGTATTAGTATTTGTCTGTATATCTGATTCTTGAATTTTATTGGCTCCATTGGTTTCAGGTGGACATGAATTTCATGAAAAAGATTCCTCCAGGTGCTGAGGCTTCCAACGTGCTGGTGGGAGAAGTGGACTTCCTGGAGAAGCCCATAATTGCCTTTGTACGACTGTCCCCTGCAGTTCTTATCACAGGCCTCACAGAGGTGCCTGTGCCCACAAGGTACAATAACTAGGAACTGAACAATGTCTTGATATTCAATAAGAGTTCCCAACTCCCAACTTTGGCAGCAATGTAAGCAAACTGACAAAGTCATTTGTAAAAGCCCTTTTCACATGGGCCTAATATAACCTGAGGATTTAATGTGGTTCTGAGTCTGGTCGTGTGTCAGTGGCTCTGTTTTCCGTGTCTGTAATCTATTAAGTAGCAAGACTAAGAGTCTGTAGCCACGCAAGTAGTCCTGTGACGCACTAGTGCTCATTACACACCAGAAGACAAAATAGAGGAAAATAACAAACTTTGGTTTCCTTTTGTAACTACAAATGTACATTTTTTGTGTATAGTGGAGCAAAACTTTTTTTAATTTGCCTTCAGCATTACAAATTCTGATTCACTCTATTCCACTAATGAACCATGACAGTAACATGCCAAAAAATGTGTCCGCAAAGGCAGGGAAGAAGACTGTTAGCTTGTGAACCTGGATGTAAACAATGTAGGTAACATCCCGTCAACGTGTTCATTAGACCTCAAGGATATACACAATGCATTTTAGTCAGATATGATAAGATATTCCTTTAGTCCCACAACAGGGAAATTTCAAGCAAACTTTAATTTAACTACAGTTCAATATTGAGTCAGTGTTATTCATGGTGTGTTTCATGAGTATTTGTCTTGTTCAAAGGTTTCTTTTCCTGCTTTTGGGTCCTCATGGCAAAGGGCCCCAGTACCATGAGATTGGCAGATCCATGGCCACACTAATGACTGATGAGGTGAGGGAAAGAAATACAGATCCTTTTAGTAACTTATTTAATCTTGACATATCCTTAAACTGTATCGAACAATTATCTGGTTCAGTATGGATTTTTTTTATTTAAGCTGGGTTGGTCCTTTTTGATTTGGCCCTCTCCTTGAACATACGTTGAATATATGGCCTTGCTGTGAACAGTTGACCATATTGCAAAGACATTTAATAACCCCTATTAATATTTGCTGTGTAGATTTTCCACGATGTGGCATACAAGGCCAAAGACCGAACAGATCTCCTCTCGGGGATAGATGAGTTCCTCGATCAAGTGACTGTCCTGCCTCCTGGAGAATGGGACCCTACAATCCGGATTGAGCCCCCGAAGAATGTCCCATCTCAGGTTAGTGATTGTATAGGTCAAAGGTTATTTAATGTGTACTTGGTGAATAATGTATACAAAGGTGTGTTGTTGTTTTTTTAAACTTAACCCATATTGTGTTTTGATGTATGAAAATTACTTATATTGTACATTACAACATTTCCCTGGACGGTGTTGGTGCATACTAACGCAGTACACACTTATTAGACCTCAAATACACGTCGGATTACACAAACTGTAAACTACATGTTTTTATTGATTTCAGTGACTCTTCTGTATGTGTATTTATATATGCCACTGTAATCACACTCAGAGTGCCCCCTTATGGACATAACGCATCATGACAGCAAAGGAATTGAAATGCATGTAACTATATTATATTTAAATGTCCTTTGACCTGCAGCTGAAGAGGAAGAGACCGTCCCAGCCCAATGGCACTGCATCTCCAGCAGAGCTAGAAAAGGAGGACGACCATCACACAGGGCCTGAGCTGCAGAGGACCGGGAGGTGAGTTTGGCTTCTTTCTTAGACCTTATTGGACCTTACTTACTCCGGTAATCTGGTAAATATGTTGACAAATGCACATGTGATAATTAAAGGATGTCCTAGTTGAATTAACAACTTCATTAGCACAAGTAGGCGTGTTGAATATATATCGTTTTGATTATGTTTGAGACAAGTGCATCTTGTTAACAAAGAGCCGCAGGAGAAGGAGAAAACTCATTTTATCCTCTTTTATTTGTGGTCACGATTGTGAGAATTTCCTTACTGCAAAAGCTCTAAAATTTAGATTTTTATTATCGGATATTCGATACAGTTTTTTTCTGAAATTTGTCTTGTGTCTCAAGGCATGCACTGTTTCACACAACTAACCAAACACAACTAGACATTATCAAAAGACGTCTCCATGAGCTTCCTCACATACCATTGAAGTAGATTACAATTTGAAATAAAGTTGTAAATTGTGAAATATGCTCAACAATAATATATGTTTCAGCAGCAGACACATCTCTACTGTACTCTGTGAAGCTCAGATGCTGACATTTATAGATAACTCATGCTGGGTCTCTAGGGCCCAGGCCGCACAGTGAGGAGAATGTGTTTATTTGAAGCCTCAGACAGACAGACACACACACACACACACACACAAACACACTCTGCACACACACACGTCAGTTGGGAAGCTCTGTATTATTTACAGATTCACTCTCCTTTTGAGGGAGTGGCTGTGAGATTGAGTGTACAGAAGCTAATGTAAAGAAAGCTATTAGAAACAGGGACTGTATAGGGGTTGTTGAGGCAGGCAATAGAGGTTATTCCAAAGGTGTGGGGGAAAAGAAAATGAAAGAAGACCGCACAGCAGAACAATTGGGCAGGTGTCAGAGAAAAGAAGATAAGATATACAAGGTGAGAAATGGAAGCTCTCAAAGGCAAAGGAAAGAGAGGCAGAACAAGAGAGGAGGCTGGTTGGGCAGGGAGTTATTCTGTACAATGTGTATATAAAGACAGATCCCGCACTAATAATAATAATAACTCAACATCTAGTAAATGACCATAATTGTAAAATTACAGTTTAAATTGCCTTATAATCACTCTGTATTTAAATGATTCCAACTATGAAAGGAACAGCAGGAAGATTCTGTAAAATGAACACATAATAAGAAGGGCAATTTACAGGGTGAGAGTGTTAAGAGGCTTCAATGATTATGAAGTGAACAATATAAATTATAAATGTTTGCAGCCATATACTCACAGTTATCTAGACTGCTGTTGCCTTTGCACATTTTTTTCAAATTCACTTCCTGAAATAGTCACAGTGGAATTGAACGATGCTGCTTCCTATCAATAGAGTTTATGTGACACTAAATTAAATGTGTTCACTTGACTCTTCTCATTTCCCTTACTTAACTCACTGATGCATTTTTAATCATTTTAAAGCAACCGTGTCACTGTTGTAATATAATATTATCATGCACTCCTACTTGAAAGTTCAAACATAAAGTACTTCTCACCTCTTGCAGGATATTTGGAGGTCTGATCCTGGACGTCAAGCGGAAGTTACCATTCTACTTGAGCGACATCAGGGACTCCCTCAGCCTGCAGTGTCTAGCCTCAATCTTGTTCCTCTACTGCGCCTGCATGTCCCCTGTCATCACATTTGGAGGTCTGCTTGGGGAGGCAACAAAAGGCAACATAGTGAGTCCGAAAGCCTGGCACTTAAAAGTCAGCACTTGTGCTTTTCATGAACCCACTGGGAATCAAATCCTTAACCCCTGGTTGTATAAGTGCCATGTTGTACAAAATCAGATACTCAGAATTTTGAATCATTTGGTGTGAGTCATATGTGAGTATATACATTATTTTTGAGCACTTTAAATTGATGTTGTCATGGCATTGTGACTGATTGAATTGATGTGATTGATTGACAAACCTAGAGTTACCCAGAATCAGATCATTTAAGGTGTCCTGAAAAGTCAACATAATCTCTCACCCACTTCACTGATAATAATAAGATATGATGATTATTCAGCCTCCCGTGCACTAATGAGCTATCACACTGCAAGCTGTTCTATATATTGTCTCTCTCTTTTTATTGCTCCCTCTCACTCTCTCTGTTTGCCTCGCTCTCTTTTTTACCCAGATGTCCTTACTAGGACAGGGGACTGTTGGCATAGGCACAGTCTGTGTGCTGGTGTGTGTGATGCGTCTGAATAAACTCAGCAGGCCGGGGCTAAACAGAGATATGACTTCGGACAAGTCAGCAGGGTGGAAACATTGGAGCAGTTTATCTAGCCTCTCAGATACAGCCCAGAATGTCTGTTTAATCAAAACTCTCTGTGTTTTGGTCGTGGGTTTCTTCTTCACCTCGCTCTTTTCTCCTTCAGCCTTTCCCTGTCTATCCTCCTTTGTGTGGTTTCACCTCCTCCATCCACCCTTACTCCTCCCCTCTCCTCTGTGTCTACAGAGTGCCATAGAGTCTCTATTTGGGGCCTCACTGACAGGAGTGGCATACTCCCTCTTCGCAGGCCAGCCCCTTACTATTCTTGGCAGCACAGGCCCTGTTTTAGTGTTTGAGAAGATCCTCTTTAAGTTCTGCAAGTAAGTTCAAAGTTCAAATATTGGTAATAGTCTAAATAGTCTGTATTTGACACAGCATTTTGTTTCAAAGTTCACTTCCATGACACCTCATCTTTCCCAGCGACTACAGCCTGTCCTACCTGTCACTGCGGACCAGCATTGGTCTGTGGACAGCCTTCCTGTGTCTGGTCCTGGTGGCCACAGATGCTAGCTCCCTGGTCTGCTACATCACCCGATTCACAGAGGAGGCCTTCGCTGCACTCATCTGCATCATCTTTATCTACGAGGCTCTTGAGAAGCTCTTTCACCTGGGAGAACACTACCCTGTCAACATGCACAACAACTTGGACAACCTTACCCTGTATTCGTGAGTACTGACATTTTACTGAGATGTTACTTTTATGTTTAAGTTTAGTATTGGTAGTGGTATTCTTGCTTGTTCAAATTACTGCCTGTACAAAAGTGGATGTGTTGTCCTGTAGGAGGAAGTGGGAGCTCTTACTGTAAGAAAACAAGAAGCTCTGTTGTTGTTGCATGTCAAGTGCGTTCTGTACGTAGTAGGAAATATAAATAGTCAAGTAACTTGTAAGAAAATTATCATCTTGTCGAGCAACAACCACTTTGGCTGCCGGTTCTCTGGAGGAAAATCTCTTAAATTATTCTTCAGTGGAAAAAAATAGCTGTTTTATTTTGAATATTTTTAAAAAGAATTGGAGTCAGTGTGTCCCTTTTCAGTACACTCCTCAGGTCAGGATGCCATGTTAAGTGCCAAAGGGTTACATAAGTAGTGTGTTATGCACATAAATAGTATCCCATTAAGAGAACACTGCTCTTGTTGCTGAAAACTGATTGTAGTGGGATGAGCTATTCCCTGTACCCCAGAGCTGACATGAAAATTACCCCTTGCAAAATAACACATTTAGAAACAACTGACAATAGCAGGTTTGCTGCAGCCTATAGATTTAATTAACTTTAAAATGAACCCAACTCTTTTTCACCTTAAAATAGGTATATGTATTTAGGTTAGCATTTGTTTTCTTGTTCCCCAGCTGTCAGTGCTCTCCACCAGCCAACGCCTCGACTGAGCTCATACAGAAGTGGAACCTTACAGGATACAGCCCAGACTCCATCCCGTGGAGCAGCCTCAATGTTTCGGTGAGACCAGCACACAGTAATCTCCAGTGTGATGTGTAGGATGTGTTGAGCAATCAGCCAGCTTTGCACATAAATTCTTGCCCTCACACCAACACACTAATTCAAACAGATGAGGACATTAACACTACTGCAACTGCAACTACTTCTACCACTACTATAACCACAGATACGCTGCCAACAAACCTGCTCCGAAAAACCTCTGTCAATACTGGAACAAAATATTACAGTACCCACCTAATACTCCTTTTTCTCTAGATGTGTAAGATACTCCATGGGGAGTTTCTGGGTCCTGCCTGCAGTCATCATGGGCCCTACATCCCAGATGTTCTCTTCTGGTCCATCATCCTGTTCTTCACCACCTTCTTCCTGTCCTCCTTTCTTAAGCAGTTCAAGACGGAGAGATATTTTCCCACCAAGGTGAGATGTTGGCTAGGTTTATTATGTGGACTCTTGTTATACGACTGTTTACACCACAAACCCTGACCCTTTTAACAACATAAAGTATAGTTAAAATCTATAAATACATATAAATACATACATACATATATATATAAATACATCTGAATATGATATTTTTCCTGTGTCTCTGTGCATGCAGTAGTGTGCACACACTATGTCAATGTTTACATTGTGTCAGTCATTAGTATGCAGGAGCAGACTCATGTACAGAAAGAAAAGATCTTCTAGCATCCTCCCACACAGTACCCGCTGTTATCACTTGGTGTTCTGTGTAGGCAGGTGCTGGTATTGTCTGAGTTGTTATGCTTTTACTGTTCACACAAATATAATTATTATCGGGGTGGATCTCCAACAGTGACCTGAAGAAAAGGATTGTGGTTGTATTTAAGCAGCTTCTATTTTGTGTAAAGACAAAGCTCTGTGTGTGTGAGTGACAGAAGAAAAAGGCATGTACACTCAGCTGCAGTTTCTGAATACGTAAATATAACTGTTGTTTGCTTGTGTGTATGGTTTGTAGGTGCGATCCACTATCAGCGATTTTGCTGTGTTCATAACCATCATGATCATGGTGCTGGTAGACTATCTAATGGGGATCCCCTCTCCTAAACTGAATGTCCCTGACCGCTTTGAGGTAGGCATCTATTCCAGCATGTCCTTTCTTTATACATGAATGTTCAAATGACAAGGTGACATCACTCATAATCACATCCTCTAAAAGATCAGGCAAAGGTCTAAATGTAAAGCAAATTATTTTTCACATCATCAAATAGTCTCAAATAATTCTATGCCTAATATACTAAATGTAGACCATCCCTGCCCTTTCCCTGCAGCCGACTTCAAAGCACCGAGGCTGGCTCATCGACCCGTTAGGAGAAAATCCCTGGTGGACGCTGCTGGTGGCGGCACTCCCTGCCCTGCTTTGCACCATCCTCATCTTTATGGACCAGCAGATCACTGCAGTCATCATCAACCGCAAGGAGCACAAGCTCAAGGTCAGACATGTCTATGTGCCTTATGCCGCTGTTATAGTATCCTTTGTGTCTTTTCTATTTTTGTCTGTGGTGTCTGCCCCTACTTTAATATCCCAGAGTGCAAACTGCAGCTGTGCAGCATCTAAGACTACTCAAGTAAAGATCACAAAGGTCATAAGAATTCCAAACCATTCCAAACATTTAAAGTTGTGTTTTAAAATGATTGAATTGGTTTTTAAACTAATGAACCAAATGTACGATATCATTTGAGTTTTTTCAATAAAGTGGTTCTGCAAAATCAGATTGAGCCTCCAGGAAATTGGTTTTATCCCAAATGCTGGATTGCATTTCTTTACTTACAAAGAAAAAATATTGGGCAAATAACAAATATGCCACAATGATAGCTAAACTGTATTGTAGTTCTTGCATGCAAAACTCAAGGTCTGGTTGCATTGTTAATATAGTGAATGAATCTGCTGAGTTTGACTGCAGCCCTGGTGTTTGACCTGCAAACTAAGCTGTTTCTGTGTCACCAATCTGTTTTTTTATTATTGTTGCTCTCTCTTGTTGCTTATTTGTGCCACCTCCAGCTTTCTCTCTTTCTATCTGAACACTCACTTCTTTGCACTCTAAATCTCCTCTGTAGCTCATTCATCTCATCAGTCCTCCTTAATTAGAATCTTGTCTGCTCCTCCGCTGTGTTCATGTCACAGAAATGCTTTAACTATAATCAGCTTTTTTTCTTTTTTTTTCTTTATGTATTTTTACGCCTCTGGGTTCTGCAGTGCTACTATTTTTAAAATAAATTCAGTCCACTGTGAAAATTCATGAGGCAACGATTTGCAACTCAGGGTTCCAAGTATGGACAGGCAAATTAAATTTTCTAAGAACTATGCTCCTGAATCAATATTTCTCAATACTGGTTGGCTGGCTCTCAAACTTACTTGCTGAATCTTTTCTCCCTTTAACTCTACAGAAAGGCTGTGGCTATCACCTGGACTTGCTGATAGTGGCAGTCATGCTGGGTGTGTGCTCCATCATGGGCCTGCCGTGGTTCGTGGCTGCAACCGTCCTCTCCATCTCCCATGTCAATAGCCTGAAGGTGGAGTCTGGCTGTTCTGCTCCAGGAGAGCAGCCCAAGTTCCTGGGCATCCGGGAGCAGCGCGTCACTGGGTTCATGATCTTTGTCCTCATGGGTTGTTCTGTTTTCATGACCTCAGCACTCAAGGTGAGATACACTGGAATATATAATTATACTTGGAAGAAGAAATGGCAAAGAAATATGTTGCACATTTTCACTATTCTCAGTGTGTCCTAGTGGAGCAAATGCCATGTTTTCTTTTCACCTTTTCTTTTCCTGAACTCTAAGTTGACTCATTTATACTATTGTTATATTGTGTTGCTTCACTTCTTCTTTACAGTTTATTCCTATGCCAGTCCTGTATGGAGTCTTTCTCTACATGGGTGTCTCTTCCCTCAAAGGCATTCAAGTAAGACTCCACTCTTCTGGCCTTTGATGATAATATGCCTCTTTTTTCTGAGCAGAAGCACAGTCAAGATCTGTTAAGTAAAGATAAGTTTGCCCCTTGTAGTTCCAAACCTTTGATCGTGATTCAGAATCCTTAAAAGCGTTTGTTAAATGTGTTCCCTCCTCTGAATAATGTGTTGAATTTTCCCCTTTTCCTGGCCACCCCTCGCCTTTCCAGCCATTTTTATTTGCATTTCTTATCTCTCACTCTCACCGAGCCACTTTCATTTTCTCTGCAGTTCTTTGACAGAATCAAGCTGTTCGGCATGCCTTCCAAGCACCAACCCGATCTGATCTATCTGCGCTATGTGCCGCTGTGGAAGGTCCACATCTTCACCCTGGTGCAGCTCACCTGTTTGGTGCTGCTCTGGGTCATCAAGGCCTCAGCAGCAGCTGTTGTGTTTCCCATGATGGTAATGATGTCAGACCTCAAAGACTGTTGCACATTTTGTCACTTTACATCAACATGATTTGCCAAAACATACAAACAGATTCAGCCTCAGAAATAAAATTTTGAATATTACAGTGATACATAATTAATGTTCTTTGTGGTGTCAGATGAAAATAAGATATTATATACTCAGTATAATTAAATGTTTCACCATATTTAGGTTCTATTTTGTCATGTTAAATCTGTCATAATCTGTCTCTTCAGGTTCTGGCGCTGGTCTTTGTGCGAAAGCTTCTCGACTTTTTCTTCACCAAGAGAGAGCTGAGCTGGCTGGATGACTTGATGCCAGAGAGCAAGAAGAAGAAAGAGGATGACAAGAAAAAGAAAGCACGTGAAAAGCTGGTAAATATAATTACAGCAAATTAAATTAGAGCAGCCCTTACGTGTTCAAGTGTTTTTGTACTTCAAAAGAAAGAAAGACACTTCATCTTGCAAATTGGAGAAAGTCATCACTGAATGAAGCCAGACTTTGTCTTTAGTTATAGAACCAGGCAGACAGTTAGGCGCCAGTTTGCTTAATGCTCACACTTACAATATAATGATATTGCTCTGATTTGTTTGTGTGCATATTTGTGCTAGCTCAGTAAATGTTATAAAAAAAAATACATAAGTGCCTTTTGTACTTGCGGTCTCACACTGAACAAAAAAACACACACACAAACTGTAATATTACTAAAAGCATCAAAATCCTCCACTTGTCTCCATCTGAATTACAGTAAACAAAGATGTTAGAGCTTCACAAATCACATCATTCTCAGTCTGGTGACTCAGTTTTCAGGTCAGTGTGATAGTGCTGCAATACAAGTGGTAGGACTGAGTGTAAAGTAAACAGTGGATGTTCATCACATTGCTACCGGACTGTTAAAAAACAAATGGCCAGACTTGCAATACCTCTGAGATTTGTATTTTGGACACTATACAGGTACAATGGCATTCAAGCATTTCTGTGTGAAGGAGAAGGGAGCAACCACAAGAGACACTTTTAGGCTATGTGTGAACCTAAAGCAATGTAATCTCACAAAACCCAGCCTGAAGAGTCAGCTATTAAAAATTATGTGAATAAGGAGATATGAAAACATAGCAGTGTTTTTCCAGTGTGGTGCCTCATTGCAGTCATGTTCCAATACTGTTTTCATTCAGGAAGCAGAATCCAGGCTGCAGGACGAAGAGGAGATGGGAATGAAGGTCAGCTTTGAAGGCTCAAACAAGCTCAACATCCCAGTGAAAACACTCTCAGGGAGGTGAGTGGTGCACCCCATAAATCCCAATTTGATTAGATGTCCAATTCTGTAATGAAAAGCAGCTTTTCATTGCAAATGTAAATTAGTAAGGCATCAAGTGTATTTTATTTTAAATGATACAGTAATGTATCATAACATCAATCACATCTTTTTTTAATTTTATTTTATGGTCCCTATGAGGCAGCAAAATACATTTTTATGACGGCTTTGAATGCTTTATTGACTAGTTCCCAAAAGATCTGACTTCCTTTGTGACAAACCAGTCCAAAAACTTGAACAAAAGAATGCAGACGTAGTTCATAGTAAATAATGAACTTTTATTATTATGTTTTCTGATGCATCATGTACAACTTGGTATTGTGGAATTCTGTCCCTGGTAGTCAGCTGTGTGTTATTATGTCCATCTTGAACAGATCATACAGAATAGGACTAGTGACCCAGAGCCTCCCAATGGAAGACGAGGTAGCAGGGCTGTGTGTCTGATGCAAATCATCTGACCCACATGGCTGCGTTCTAACCCTGCTCACTCAGACAGTTAGCGCATGGCCACAACTGTCAGTGCTCAGCTATTTTTAAAAATAGAAACACTGGCTTTGAAACACACTGCTTTTGTGTGTTGTTGTGTTCTCTTTTCATTTTTAGGGTAAATGGTCTGTGTATCCTTGTCTAACTAACTAAAAATGTGTACACAATCAGCTCATGACAACTTTTGCCTCTAATGCAAAAGCCCCACATTTCTTGATACATGTTAACATAGAACATATTGTATGTGGCCTGTCTGGTCATCATGTGCTGTTAATTTATTTTAATCTCTGATTTATATGCATGTTTGTGTCTGCTCGTTTGAACTGTCCTGCACTGAACCTCTCCTGCTGATTTGACGTCCACATGCCTGTCTTCTCTTTGTGTTTCTGTTCATGTTTGTGTGTGTGTGTGGGTGTGTGTGTGTGGGTGTTTGCATTTTGGCATGTAGTTCTGATTCTGACCCCTTGGTTGTAAATATCTCTGATGAAATGGCCAAAACCGCAGCGTGGAAAGCAGTGAACTCGAGTGCAGAGTCATGTGCCCAACCTGTGAAGCGTAGTGGAAGGTAGCTATGCCATCTCCTGGAGTTTTCCAGAGCTCCTGCTCCCAACTGCATTACTTTAATATGATAATATAATGTTAACAATAAAAGATGAGCTAAATGTTCTCTGAGAGGGACTAAATGTACAACCCTGATTCCAAAAAAGTTAGGACACTGTGTAAAACATAAATGAAACAATGTGATAATTTGCTTATCCTTTCTGACATATACTCAACAATATATTCAATGTTTTTCATTGATTTTTGTAAATATCTGCTTATTGTAATTTTGAGCAACATGTTTCAAACAAGTTGGGACAGGAGCAACAAAAGACTGTGAAAGTTGTGGACTGATCCAAGACACCTGTTTGGATCAGTCCACAGGTAAACAGGTTCATTGGTAACAGGTGATCATGATTGGGTCTTCACTTTGCACTTTGTAAAACCATTGTCTGTAAATGTAGTTTGTTTGCAAATTTACATTTTACACAGAGTCCCAACTTTTTTGGAATCAGAGTTGTATCTCAAGCAAGTTTGAAGCAAGATTATTTTCATACTGTAGTGAAATCAAACTTAGTGTTGCTGCCTGGAAGGTAGGAGATCAGTTTAATTTTTGAAGCAGGACTTTTATAATGAGAATTAAATAAGTACCTTTAAGTGTAAGTCCAAAAATGCAATCTTCAGTTCTGGTTATTGTAGTCAAAAATCTGTACATGCAAAGATTAGAGTTTGTTCTTGTCTCCTTTGGCACCTTAAGCTGTTAATTTGAGAATGTTGACGGGAACAGCTTTGTTGCAAAATGTAATTAATCACACTCATTTGACTTTCTAAGCAAATTCATAAAAAAGTTTTACATAAGTTGACAACTTTGATGGGGAATTGTCACAGTTAAGTGCAGCATATTTTAACACAGTCCTCATGTGAACCCTGTCGTCAGCAATTGTACTGTAGGTGGTAAAATCTTGTTCTAAGTTGAGCACTATCGCTCCTCTACGTGACAAACTCTCACATTTGCTGTTGCTCGCCACCCTTAGTGCCACCATAAGTTTGCACAGGCGCTCAACACGTCTCTTCTTCATCTCTGTACAGCCAGGAGAAGGTGGCTTGCGTTAGAGTCGACGTCAGCCCAGATTCACCAGGTGGGGGTTCAACTGCCGAGACCTTCCTGTGATAAAAGGAGGCCCCCCTTTTACCCTCCTGATACCTTCTCCCAAGCAACACTTTCCCCCGCTGACGGGCACCATCTCAGTGGCACAGGGGGCATAGAACTGGAGTAGCACAACCTGCCTGCAGTGTTCCCTTCTCCAGGGCAGCAGGCGAGCTCCCCCAGGGCTGAGTCCTGTGCAGCACATGTACAAACAGCTGCCGCGACGTACTGCAGAGCATTCTCCGCGGAACTAAGGAATTCTACTCTTACTGCCCACCGACGCTCACTGTTTAGGAACTCTCTCGATCTAGCAATTTGTCAACCATTAAAACCACAGATGCCAAAGGAACAGGCCTCGCTGGTGGGGATCTTGGACTGAATTGAATTTTCCTTTCAACCCACTGTATGTTTTAATTTCGATTTTACTCTCCTTGTTTTAGCTGGTCACAGTACTGTACATTTTGGGTTCTTTGTAGCTCGTCCTGCACTGTTTCCATCGATTTTAGGTTGGATTAAGACCTTTCACCTAACTACACCAGCTTCAGAAGCTCATTTGATTAAAGCCATTCAGGTACTGTCGGTGTCAGCTAATTACATGTCATAATTAGCCTGGTACAGTAAATGAGACAAACCAAAACAGAGGTACATTCAGACACTACTCCACTACAATACTACTGCATACATCTTTGTAGAATTCATGAATCATCTCTGCTGTCTGCAGGGGAACACTCAGTATTGATATTGCTGCTCATCAGTTTGTCGGTTGTTTTCACTGTAAACCTCACTGTTCATATCGTATGTGATGTAATAGAAATATCATTGTAACATTATAGAAAACCTACTTCAGAGGCCATATGAAGTCTGTACTGTACAGTAAGCACTTTGCCAGTATAGTTTCTTACTTAAAATCGATTATAGTGTATTAAAACTATTACTTCTCCTCCCACCGTATCATAGAGCTGTTGTTCAAATGTCAGTCAAACAACTCAGGAATCTTGAATGATTTCTGGCTGATCACTTGATATTTTTGTCATAAGGCAGTGATAATTAACTATCCTCTGTATTCCTTTCATCGCTGGTATCACAACTATTTTAATAAATGCTGTAAATCGTAAAATATAGGAAGGTGCAAAATAAAAGAGAATATTCGTGAACCCCAGTTAGTTGCACCTGTTTTTATACTGTCTGTATTATTGTTGGTAATAGTGTGTGTGTGTGGTGTAAAGATAATTTGGTATGTTAAGCATTGCAAATCATTTTATGCAAAATATTTCTACAGTAAATGTAAAAACTATTATATTCTATGAAGTTGTTCTTATTTTGCTAAGTGCAGTCCTGTTTTAGCAATAAGTATCCCATACTGTGCAATGTATGGACTCATGAACCTAGCTAACGTTCAGGCAAAGAATAATTTGTGAAATGATTTCTGGGTCTGTTTCATCGGCTCTGTCTGTGTGTAGCTACAGTGACTATACGGACAATAGCTTACGTGCCTTGTCAAAGCTCTTTATGTGCAAGTCTTGTACCAATTATGTAAGTGTTCAGAACAGATGTACAGGTACACACACACACACACATACACACACGGTGGCACACGAATGCCAAAGACAGACCATCACTACTTTACGAGAGTGAACAGTACACGGCTCATTTGCAGAGGCTTATGTCTGTCGTAGTGTTATTTCACGTCTGTGTCAAAGTCGTAGCCTGAGCCACCGACTCAAAGCGATGTAACTCAGTTTATCTTCCATTTGCAAATGTAACTCTGAAAACTGTTTCTGTATGTGTGTTCTACTGTCACAGCACTAGTATTTGCTCACGACATAAAAGCTCTGTAATCTATATTAAGGTACTGTTTTTTTTGAATGATCAGTGAATGTCAAATGATTGTAACGTCAACAATGAAGTCAGTGACATTTTGCCAAACATCTATTTTCTAACAACTAAATTTTAATTCAGTCACAAATATTTCACAAGTTACTTCCCTGCACATATATTTGATATAAAACTGTGAGTTGTCTGATCGGTGGAATCATCACTATAAAGTGAGCATCTACCAACCAAGTACTTATAATTTCATAATAATATTGTTTATTTTGATGCAAAATACCCTATTTTCACATGACATCAGTTTCAGTATGAACATATATAGGTGTGTTTTACAGGTGGATAACCTGTCAACATAAAGGTGGAGAGTTCAGCCTCCATCATCACTCCAACATCACTAAGTAAAAATGCATTTGTTCTGATGTACAGACAGAACATCAGTGAAGCACATAGCATCCTGTTGTTAGCTTGAATGATGACTTCTCTGTCATTGCCGATTGGTGCAAAGCAATAAAAGTGAATACATGGTGATTTTCTTCTGTCTTCATTTTCTTTGTTAGACTTTTTTTCATGAGGAGGTTCAATCCCATTCCTCCTAAGCCTGTGGGTGTTGTTCATGATGAGGACAGAAGGTGGCAGCAGAGATCTGCTTTATGCACCACAGCTGAGTGGACATAATGGCTGGCACACACACAGGTGTTTTCACTTAATGAGCCATTAGACCTGCTCAGGAATGTTTGGCCATGTGCACATTGTGTTTGACTCTTCTTTAGTTTTTTAGGAACTTCTTAGGATGGGAAACTTGCAACTAATCCTGAACCCTGAGGTCTAATCAGCCAGAGTAAGTAATGAGCAGAGTCTCTCAACTTTACAGAAATTAAATTAGCACAAAGAAATAGTATCAATTAATCTTTTGGTGCAGTTCAAACAAGGAATAATATTTGTCAGAGTCACTTCTTCAGTTAGTCCTGCATGGGTGTAATTCAGATTACATGTCCTATATTGGGAACTGCAGAGGTGGAGTCAATTTATCTATCTCTCCTCACGTTCACGTGGTGTCTGCTCTTTGTTTAAGTGAGAATCAGGAGGAAAAAGATGGTATTACCTGTCTAAAACCACATGACTACAAGACCATGAATGAAGGTTTAATAAACATGAACATTTTTATTGGTACACAACATGTTAAAGGTAACAGCAGCAGCCATTTTCACAAGTTTTGTCCCACATGAACTTTGAACTGTGGCAGTGCTTCATTTAACAGTAGGACCTATTAAAGTGTCTCTTATCCGCTCGATGCCACATGACTTGAATCCACGACAACATCCGTCCTCTTCATGCTCCATTAATGGTGGAAGATCAGTTCTTCTACCTCACTCAGCTCTTTCAGGCTGTCACAGAGTTAGTGGTTCATTGTTTCACTTTCTGTCAGCCAACGTCACTCTGACATACACTTCAACACAGTACACAATGTGTTCAGACACATTTTATCAACTCTCAGGCCAAAATCACTCATGTAAGTTACTTCAGACTCTACGTGATTCAGGATGATTCACTGACGTTCAAACTTTTGGACTGAAGTGGCCCTTTTAAAATTTTTTGGATACAACCACTGTTACAAAAACATTACAATTCAAACAAAACTATTTCAACAAATATTGCAGCTTCTTACAAAGAAAAAAAGAAAGAGGTTGTTAAACACAAGTAGTGCTGTGATTATTTTTCTTTATAAATGTGCCTGCTGTCCCTATTTTATAAATTACATAAACAATGCATTGGCAGACACCATTATTATTTTGACTATGTTTACAAGGCATCACTAGCAGTCCTTCTATATAGCAGTTAAACTAAGTCCCTGTCATCCCTGACAGTCATATTTTTGTCTTTGTGCAGACAACAAACAAAAAAAAAAACTCCATATGAAAACACCATCTTTCTCTTTTCAGCTTAAATCAGTCCTTCGTGTTTTGGCTCAAAGTCTCAGATATGTAGTAAAGTAGACTAGTGGGAAACTCGCACTGCATTGCAACAGAAACAGTTTCCCAAAGCAGGTCGGATACTCGTCCTCCTCTGTGCTCCTGTGGTCCGGCTCGTGGTTCAGTTAGCAGCGTTTGGCGGTCCCTCTGGGATGAGAGACATGAAGAAGGTTATGATGAACGACCACGTGGACGACAGGAAGCCTGTGTGGGGGGCGCTGTTTGGATCTTCTGCTCCTTCCTCTCCACTTTCCCCGTCATCGTCCGAGCCGTCATCCATCGCTCCTTCCTGTACAGGATCAAGTCATATTATGAGAGGACAATACTGTATGTGTAGCATATTTGACTGTGAAATGAGATACAAACTATGTAAACATGAGCCATATCTGCCGAATGCAAAGTTAGTCTCAATGAATGGATGGAGGAGAGGCAGCTACCATTTCTTGCAAGTCGGGGTTTTGTAGCTCTCCCTCCATGTCGTCCTGATTGGCTCTGTCTCCAGGAAGCTGGAGCTCATTCTCCAGGTTGAAGGGAAACCAGCCAGCCTGATGCCTGCAGACACAAACAGCAAAGTGACATTTCAAACTTTTTACATCCTGCTAATAACAAACATTATCTATCCATTATCAATTAGACTAGAAGTAATGGCTTCAAAATGTCTGTGTTCTAATTTAATTTTCACTTCAATGTGAATAAAACTGGGGATTGACCATAATGGGTTTTTGATAGTAAGCAACTCCACTCACAGGTACAGAACCAGCATGGCCATCATCACCATGACAAAGCGGCTGAAGGAGGAGTAGAAGTAGACAACGCTGAGTAAGATCGCGGCACGTGAAAACGTGTACACCCAGTCCAGCCAATCCCGGTTCAGCTCCTCCTCGTTCAGGATCTCCCCACCCTGGGCGTTCATCTGGACTTCTGGGTTGCCACGGCGATCCGCCTCAGGCCGCTGGCTCAGAGGGTCGGGTTGGTTAGACTGGGTTGAGGACTGGTCTGGCCTGAGGTGCTGAGAGGATGTGGCCAGTAAGTGACTGGAGGGAGAGAGAGGCACACAGACAGGATGGTGACACTGTTTGTTGTCGGAACAGTTCTCTATAAACATTCACCAGAACTGAAGGGACAGAAACATGAAGGGACTTACTAATGCATGTAATACTGTCGGGCGTAGAGCTGCTGCCACCACATTAGAGTCATGGGGTTATAATAAGCAGGCATCATGTTTGTGGGAGGTGTTGGCTGCGAGGAGTACTGATTCCAGCTGGAAACAGATATTCGGTCACAAAAACAGGTACATTAGATTTGTTGATGATTTCTTAATGGCATCAAGAAACAGCTGAGGTAATTTTACAACCTTGATTCCAATAAAGTTGGGATGCTGTGTAAAACGTAAATAAAAACAGGATGCAATGATTTGTAAACAAACTTTACCAACCACGGTTTTACAAAGTGTTCCTGAGCCCATGTAGTAATATCTTTTATACAATCGTGTTTAACAAAGTGTCGAACCTCTCTCCATCCTCGCTTGTGAACGACTGAGTCTTTCCAGGATGAACCTTTCATACCCAATCATGACACTATCACCTGTTACCAATGAACCTTTTCACCTGTGGAATGATCCACTCAGACATGACAGGACCTTTCTAGGAGAGAGTGGCCAAGCTTGTGTGCGAGTGTGAGATGCGAATTGAAAAAAAAAATAGGGAGGGAAAAAAATAGTTTTCAGGCTGCATCACTGATGGATTTTCAAACAGATTTTTCCGCTTAAAGCTTTAATTAATGTCCACTGAGAGCAAGGGATGCTCTGTGAATACATTTTCTCATCAATTTCCACATTTATTAGATAGAGAATCCTGCTGCATATTTAATAATGTCCCACAGTGCACAAGCATTACAAGACATTTATTTGGGACTTCCATTTAATTACATTTTGCTCACATGCTGTATAAAAGCTTTTTGCTGGATATTAACAATTTTTGAAATCTTTTGCCCCACATAGCAAGAAGAAAATCATTTTCATAGACTGACATGACCTGAGAAGAACCGCTGTCACATTCACATATGAGGTGCATCTCTTAAAAGGGGCTTAAGGCAGAAGTGTATTTGGTAAATGATCTATAGGTCTTTCCAAAAAGTTTACCTGTGCATAAATTGTTGATACATATGGTGGTCAGGGAAGGGTCCAGTTCGCTGTCTGAGTCCATCATTGCTCTCTCCTGGAGATGTCTGGCTATGTTGACTAGTGGAAGGACTATTTGAGTGCTGGAGGGGCTGTAACCAGAAAGTTCTGAATATTAGTAATGTTTTCTGATTCATCTTGAAAGAGAGGCAAGCAACGATTTTTTACATCCTCAAGGAGGTGTAGATTACAGCAGTGAGGTGAATGATGAAAGAAAATGTGCTGCTGATGAAATAAATGGAAAGGTGTGAGGAGTGTGTGGCTGACCCACCGTGGGACCGGACGAGTTCTCCTGAGGCTTGTTACTGTGGCTGCGGGGGGGCTTCGGGGAGCTGGGAGGAGTTCGCGAGGCGCACACCAGATGGAGCATATGGTACTCATCCTGCTGGAGAGGTCAATACAGCTCATTATCAAACAGAGTCCAAAAAAAGGACAAACTTCTGAACTTTATGGGTGTTCAATGTATCACAATACAGAACACTTCAAAACATTTCTTTCTTTACTTTTAGGACATTTGCTTTAAGAAAATAAAAAAGAGCTATATTCATAATAGAAGGTAATATTGCTAAATGCTACACTGATAAATAGATAACAACATACCCAACTGATTTTCTTAATAAAAAAAAAGCCACCCAATTACAGGAAAACTTCAGATCCCATTTAAAAGTGCATTACTTTGATAGGCTCTTGTGGCCCTGAGGTACAAAACAAGTAGCAAATTGAGGAATATAACACATTTTAAAATGTCTAATCAATTCAAAGAACAAAATGAAAAAAATAAAGAACAAGAAAAACTCTTCTCATTATGGTGGCAATGCCCTTGTTCATTGTTTTCTTAAGTGAAGCTGTAATGCCACCTGTCACACTTGATTATAACATAAGTGGATAACATGTCTCCGTCTGTCTGTCAGTTAAATACAAAGCCAAGTTACAGGAGCCTGTCCTGGTGAGTACATACTCCATTTTCAATCTGTGTTCCAAATTTAATTCATGTGATCAATGAAAACACTTCAAAGCAAGGAAATTATTCAAAAGTCAGGCATAACGCCCAAAAGCTCAAGTCCAAAATCTGAACACTACATCCTGATGTAACTGAACACCTCACTCCAAAACCGTGGCTGCTCGTGTGCTGTTGCAACAGCCGTCACTCTTCTGGGAAGGCTTTCCACAAGGCTTTGGAACGTGGCTGCCGGGATTTGTTCCCATTCAGAGAGCATTAGTGAGGTCAGCCAGTGATGTTGGGTGATAAGGCCTGGCTCACAGTCCACACTGCAGTTCCAAAGGTGTTGGATGGGGGTTGAGGTCAGGGCTCTGTGCCGGCCACTCAAGTTACTCCTGACCAAACTGGGAAAACCACTTCTTCATAGCAAGGCTGCAACTAACCATTATTTTATGAACATTATTTTCACTATGAATCAATTTGTCTATAAAATGCAAAAACTGTGAAAAATGTCCATCGCTATTTCTCAGATTTTCCAATTTCCCAAAAGTGATGTCTTTAAATTGCTTCTTTTGCCCAACCAACAGTCCAAAACCTTCATTTACTATCATAAATGAGAAAGAAAATCAGCAAATCCTTAAAGCAACTGCTTGACATATTTATTTTAACAATGGCTGAAACGATTAATTGATTATCAAATTGGTGGAGATTAATTCTATTTTGATTGACTAATCATTGCCGCTCTACTTTATAGACCTCACTTTGTGCACAGGAGTATTGTCATGTTCAAACAGGAAAGGGCCTTCCCCAAACTGCTATAAAGTTGGAAGCACACTACATTCTAAAATATGAGCTCAACACATGAGATACTTGGGTAGAGGTGTTCTCATAAGTACGTCCACATAGTCTATGCAGTTTGTCAAAGCAGAGAATCAGGCAGCTTGCTTCTTGTTAGTTTTAGAATAATTAAACGAAAATCACTCTAATAAATATCATCTGCAGCAGAGGGAACCTACCTTTCTGAGCACATCTTTTAAGGTAAAGTGATCCAAAAGCAGTTTCCCAGAATACACCAGCCTCTGGTCTTTGGAGCTCTAAAATTAAAATGATAATGGGGTCACAGGAGAGAATTTTATAACAGGAAAAATGTAAAGGAAAGAGTTTGCCCTTCTTAAATGTTTCTAGTTATTACTAACAACAATGTCACCAACGGCGATACAACAATAAGCAGGAGAACTGCTGAAAAATGTAGATCATGACACCAAAAGGCGGAGATTTTGTGTGAGCAAGTAATGAGGATGAGATCATAGTAACCTCAATCAGGATAAGTGGGTCTTAACGATGGATTAAACTGGTACAACAAGGTTAGAGTGTGTCCTCTTACAGCCTACATTCACTGTAGGACCATTCAGGAATTTCAATTGCCTATTTTAAATCCTAGTCACCTGCAACTGAGAACCTTTTATTCCGGGTTCAGGGTGCCCAATTGTTATATATGCCACAGTTAATATCTGCTAAATTCCACTCACAAAAGTGCAGCTCTTACAGGGGTTACTCTGCGGCTTTACAAGGGAGCAATTTGTCCCTGTGTGTATTTACAATGGTTGCATCAGAACAAATCCTGAGTGAAGAGGAAAGGCAGCAAAGTCAGATTAACAGAACAATACAGCAGGAATTTAAACGCCTTCCTTTTACTGTGATGTCAAATCTACAGACACTGAGGCTCTTTCAGCTGCTGTGACACTGAAGACCCAACTTGTTTCACTTCAGAGGAGAGATCAGAGTTAATGGTCTGTGCCACTTTTTTGACAATTCAACAGAAATGTGAATAACAGCATACGCTAAGCAGAACTGAAACAGCAAGAGGACAACTGTAAAATGTTGGCTGTGGCAGTGTCCTGGACTAAAGTACAACTAAAGTCTAAAGTACCTGCCAGATCCATTGCTTCCATACTAACATTCGATCTTATCTTACAAATTCAATTCTCGAGTTAAAAGTCAAACAAACACTGCATCGTGGTGAACCAGCTGACTATATATACCAAGTAACTGATGTAACATATTCTTGTTGATCACTTTCTCTCTCACCACATGCTTCCTGTCAAACTATGTGTCCAAACTACCCAATACAGTTAAAAGACACACACACAACATATATGATGTAACATCTTCCTTCTGCTTCAACAAAGGTGATCAGCTGGCATGGATGACAGAGGGATGGGCCAGAGAGGCACAGAAAGAGGCACTGACAGTTTTTAAGTGGAGTTGAGCAAAATACTCACTGGCTTGCTTGGGTACACATCTGACAGGTGTGCTTTGAGCTTCTCCACAGTCCAGTTCTGGTAACAGTTGATGGTCTGGTCATCGTACTTCTGGTTGGGCGCCCTGATGACAAGGGTAACAGGACTGTCCACAATACCTTGATCCATGACTCAAAACCATTTGTCTCCAGTGGAAAACAGAAAAGACCCGGGCTACCCCGCCAGGGCACCAGCTACAGTCCTCCTGATTGCTTTCTAGAAGGTTTCTGGCACCACAACTTGGATGTTATGTGAAGCTTGATGTTGCTAATCTACAGCTGCAAGGTGTTTCCTGTAATTTTGTACAGAGCCTGAGGAGAGAAAGGAAAACATGAGGTTAGCATGGACCCATTAACATATCAGCTGCATATATTACATACAAGTAATGTGTGCTGCAGTCAAGAAACAGGACGTTAGCATTGCATATAACGTTAGAGTGACATCTGAAGAATTAACTGCTAACAGATATTAGCTTCAATACGCTGTTATCTGATACACATTTAACAAGACAAACCTATAATGACACCTGCTATTACACTGTTATAACGTCACAACGAGCTCGTACACATTGATAGCGACATAACAGCATGTAATGGATAAAATTACATTTGGAAACAACTAACCCTGTTTAGGGGTATTTAAAAACTGGCTAAGCTAACGTTAGCCTCAGTAGGTTTTCTGCTACTAATGGCAGCCGAGCCAAGCAGGAAAAAGTTGTTAGCTAGCATTCTCAGCTAGTCAAATCAAAACGATCTGGGTTTATAAACATGTTCGTCTCAAACTGAAGCGTGATAAGTCTTGTTTACCCACCTAGTTTCACCCCCCGTGACGGAAACACATAGCCGACTTTTAACTCCAATCCCCGACTGAAGCTGGGTGTTGGTCTTCTTCGTTGGATTCACGATGTGGTCGACATTCAATGTTTATGGTTCGTCACCGCCACCTAGTGGTAGAAGTGCAAGTTACAGACGCGATAATAAAATCCTTCGTGGGCCATAACAAAGATATTTTCACATACAGTTCATGACCTTGAGTAAATATAAGAAATACGTTTTAAATGAATAAATAAAAACATCCTAATTTATGAAAAAATGTTGGACAAACGAATACAAACATTTTCTCAGCCACAAACAACACAATAGCCATAAAGTTGAAGCAACACCTCTCTGTTACAAAAACCTGACAGTATACTCTTAATGAAAGTAAGATTTATTGCAGTATTATTGTATTAGACCTTGCATTGATTTTTAAATAAACTGGCAGGTGAGTGTATTTTTACAGGCAACTTTTCTGAATCTATTCATATGATTTTGGCCTTAAATCATAAAGAATACAGAGAGCAATAAAAACACAAGCATGTTAATCAACTACATAAAGATTGACCATTGATTGAATGAGTGATTGATTAATACTGAGGTGTGCTGTGTGTTTCGTCTGGTGATGGAACAGTTGTCTGTTATTAACTAGTACTAATTACTGTAAGAATCAACACTGCAGCAGAAAAAAATCTCTTTGTTCATTGGTGGTATGTAGTGAAAATGTCGTCAACTGACCAGGTAATATAAAGAGAAATATAAAATGTATTGATGTAAAGAAGTGATGAAGTTTTATAAAGTGAGCCAGTGTGATGTGATAAATCTTTTAACATTTCCATAGCATTAGCATGAAGAGTGCGAAATTGAACTGAATGCATAGTTTTTCCATGTTTAATCATGATGTATTGTACAAATGTGTATTATAGTGATATGCACAAAATATTATGAGTTCTGCCTTAATTATCAGGTACACATGAGAGGGGGGTTTCCTGTATATATACAAACTCTTAATGACAACACACAGAGGAAGTTTTCACCTAAAAACATGTTTGATACATCGCATTGCACCTATACTGTTAAGAAGAGAAAAAAAACAAGCAAGTTCTAGGGAGAAAGTTCTGCAAGTTCAGAACCGTTGGCCTGTTCTGACCTTCCGTGAAATAACTGCGTTCAGTCTGCTGAAAATAGGTCAGCCTACTCCTGCTTGATTCATCAAAGACCTTGCAGGACCTTGTGCAGAACAAAGCTTCCAGGCTACTATTTCCTGAGTAGACATGAGCATGACATCATTCATCCGGTTTTAATGCCTTTGCCATGCCACTGCTTGAGTGTGTTACATCGCAGCCGATTTGTGTTTTTAGGGGACAAGAGAGTGTAATTGTTTCCGAATTAATCATGCATATACCAAACCACAGCAAAGTGCACCAATAAATCCACAATGTGAAGGCTCTTTGCTTTTTTCAAATGTCTTCTAGTGTGCATTCTCTTAAAGCTTGCTTTCTAAAATCAAGTTTTTTTTGCAGATAAACACTATGAATCATGTCCTGCTGGATGGTTGCTTTCTCTTTCTTCATGAGCTCCACAACCATACAAGGACTTCCTGTAATAAAAACACCTCTCATCAGGAGGGTGAAGCACTTTCCTTGTGACGTCCATCATGTTTGTTTCACAATGTTAACACCTTTGACAAATCGCTCAGAGGATGCAACACACTGACAAGGTGTTGTGCACTGCAGCAGCAGTGCGCATGCCTCCTGTAATGGCACTGCATTAGAGATGTTCCAATTGCTTTCATTTCCCTCTCCCTGTCTGTTCATCCGTCTATTACCCCGCTTCACAAAGGATAGTTTTTCACACCCTGCATCAATTTAGCAGTGTTTGCGAGATTTTAAATGTGGAAGGGGTTGAAACGAGGTCAGCATTAACCCAAATTCTGATGTAACTCACCATCACCATAGAAAATGATGTTTTCAAATATCTAATTAGTTGCATCATTGGATTCACTGCTGCGCTATCAGGAGGCTTTTTTGGGGGTGTTTTTGAAAATGTTTCTTCTCTCCCTCATTAGTCCCTTTTGCTGCTGTTGTCATTGTGTTTATACTGGGTCTGTTCAATGGGCTCTTGCTGCCCTTATTGGATTTTAATAAAACCTGCATTGATCTGAGTTGGGTTTTATGCAAAGTACGTGAGTAAAGATTTGTTTGTGTGCTTGCATGAGACAGACATGTGAAAGAACACTGCAGATCAGTGAGTCTCAGTGATTGTTCCTGAGTTTGTTTATGTCACTTTCAGATAGGGAAAGTGGCCCAGCGATAATTGTGCCACCTTCTTTAAATAGACCTTATTTATTTGTCTATTTACTCTGAGCAAAGTATCAACAACACTTTATTTTCACGCTTCCATTTAAGACTCATACGCAGTATATAAAGAAAAAAAAAGAACAGTATAACACACTGCAATGTAGTTTTAAGCTCACACACGTATATATTTTAAGTGTTTTAATAGAATTGCCAACAACCATGAAACATCCCCAGCTGGTGTATAAACAGTTAATGAATGATTCATAATATAATAAATCACATTTGTAAATATAATAGAACACTGTTATAAGTATCTATATTTTATGTGAATATGTGTTTATGTGTAATATGATTAAGCATTTATTTCTTATGTTTTAGTCATATTTATTCATAGCAACCACCCCAAACACCTGCAAGCACTGCGTGTAATCGTTTACACTTACTCCATTACATATTAATGATACAGTACTTATCACATTTCTATTTATCGTATTAATTCATTATTTAATTATTCATAAATACTTTTTCTTCATGCTCCACCTCAGCTGAGCAAATCAATACACAGATGAAGGCCATAAAACTCATATCATTAAATCATACATCATTAAATATGACTACAGCTGTGTCATACTGTGTTTCTGGCTGCACTGCACAGGACAGAGGAGATTTGTATTTCTCTTTCAACATAAATTTGCACTTTGCTTTGGTGCAAGTTTTTCAGTGCTACACAAGCAGACTGGGCAAAATTGAATGATGGTGCAGCCAATAAAGACAAATCATGTACATGGAGAGGCTTTTACAGCAGGTGAGGCACTTCATGGAAACATCTTTCCTTCATTCTTATGTACTAACAGTAAATCTGCCCCCTAGTGGCCATTGGGGGGCACGACAATGTTTATAGATGACAGACTGAGCAGGGAACATTTCTTCTTCCTGCAATGCAAGAAATTAGTCACATAAATGATGCTGTTGTATGAAAGGTTACAGATTTTACATTAATTGATCTAAAAAATAAATAATGCTGAAAACGTGCATCATCCCAAATCTGGACAATTCAAGATTGCATCTTTATCGCTTTTGAAACTTTGCCCTTTGAGAAATCACGAGTGAAAGCAAATTTGTAAAAAAGCTATTATTTTTTTAACAATGCTGCGAGATTTTCTTTTTCTGTTGAACTGAGCAGACTCAGAGGCCCTCGTGCCCCCTCTGTTCATAATGAGGGCCTACATTAGTGACTCACGATTGTGAAAAGGTCTCTGCCTGAAGGAGGTTTTAATTAAGCAGCAACAACTAGGGGTGTAACTCAGTTTGTTTTTGAGGTCAGAGTACAATTTGGTTTCCTTTGTGTGTTAAACTGCGTTCAAACTACAGAGCTCTTTCTATATATTTATCTATTTGAAAAAATAATCGGCATCCCTTTTTTCATTCAGGTGAATGGCACACATCCATTTGTTAATCACTGTAGAAACATTACTATTGTTGATTGTATGCACTGCAGTTATAATGCAAACAAAGCAAAATATCCAATAGGTTGATTTCATTATTTTTCTCAACTCAGTGTGTCTAAAGGCTCCACACTCACTCTCCTGTTAGCTTTATTGCACAGTCTAGGGCGGGACAAGTGACACATTCTTCATTTTGATTGGTACGTTGATTCGAATGACCTCACGTAATTCACATAAAATTTAGCAAGGACAGTTTAAAACACCTCCGTGGTTGTGCACAGCCTTTAAATTACATTTAAGCCAATTAATAAATTAAAAACTTTGCTTTTAAGTGTGGAGCTCTGATGCAGCATTTACGCCTTCGTGCTGGAAAAAAACAGTTAACTGATTTCTTCAAATGTTAACAAATCCTAATAATTGGCCTTATTTTGGTGGTTTGGTAACAAATGTCTGAGCGGGAGGGAACTTGGGGTCGTGACCTCACTATATGTAAAATCCTACAGCCCTGCTGAAGCAATATATGAACAAGCTTGACTGCAATAAGCCACATGGAGCTGATTACATTGCTGTTGAACACACAATATAATGCACAAAATGACGAAATGTGTGTTTAATATTTTACATAGCATCTTACAAATAAGGTAAAAAATAAGTAACATGTCAAATATGCTTGGTAAAACCTAGTTCTTCTTGTTCCACAGCCTTCCTGCTTTCACCACCTCAGGTATTCTGCCTGAATCCGTGATCTCAGTGCAGTCAGCTCACACCATAAAATATTTAAAAAGCAAGCTTTATTTACGCAGGAGCTCAGGTTACATTATCTACCTGCAGTGGCCGTTTTAATGTCAAACATCTCAGCCATCCTCTGCCAGATGATGTACTGTATGACTTCTATATGGGCCATGTCATAAATGATGTGCTCTGGGCAACTTGCCTGTACGTCACTTTTATTAGAGTTCACTCGATGTCAAGGTCTGCAGGGCTTTTTGTGCAAAGCTCACCTCTGGCGTATGTATGAAAAGAACAGTACGCATGCAGTAAACAGAGGCTTCCACATGCTGGCAAGGTTTATTTTATGTGAGTATGTTTACAGGATGCATGGTTTATCGAAATGATTTAGATGTTTAACCTCTGTGGAGTAAAAATGTCATCCAGTGTTTCTATCGCCTCGTGACCTTGCATGAAACGAAGCGACTGCTCAGGATTTAAAATCAAAATGAAATTAATAAAACATTGATAAATCCTTTGGGGGGATGTTTATGCTGCAGCTCTATTATGTTCTTGACACTTGCCCTTTGAAATGCCATTAGTCACGTCAAATAAAAAGAAGCAGTGATCTATTGGTCAATGCTGTCAGTTTGTGCTTCCATTTGTATTGTGCTCAATGGATTGTGAAGCCCTTGTGCCCCCTCAGTGTAATTCATGTTGGGTACCTACAATTAGTGACTCACTGGTGTGGAAACAGTCATAGGCTGAGGAAGGAGGAGGCTTTAACTCCGGTTTTGACTGCGTTAAGGACCATGTCAAGTTCATTTACCCTTAATTATGCCATAATGATAAGCTGAGCTCCCTCACCATTTGGGGCCATTAACAGAATATCCTGCTCCCTGCATGACTCACTTTATCATTTAACGTAGTCTTTGCATAATGTAGTTATTTGCATGCTATATATTCAGAATGGCTTAAACATACAGTACAGGACTGTAATTAACTGCACACTCGCAATGATGGAAAAGTATCATTCTACAAGCACAGATACTGATGAGTCATACGCTCACACCTTTCCACAAACCTGTTGCTTACACTGGGTGGCAGTGTGCATTCATTTTTACACCAGAGTCAAGAGCCTAATTAAACAGTGACAGACAGGATTTCTACATTTCCTGCACCCAAAACTCCAACGTTATCATAATAGCATTTAAACAAATATATTTAATGCTTACAAAGTTTTAAAAATGCAAATGCATCTAGTGCATGATATTCTTCTCCTAGAGGATGATGAAATGCGAGTCTGAGCGGGAAAATGGCTGCAACTTTTTGCAGCAAACAAGTTCTGCAAAGTTCATCTACACATGCATGCACACACCCTGACATCGGTGAGTGTACAGAATGGATCCATCCACTCTTAGTTAGAGAGGACATGTTGCACAGTCTTGAATGGATGTTCCTGTAACACTGACACTTCAATGTATCTTTGATCCACTCTGCAGGCCCCTTGCAATCAATTCTACAGTTTCGACTCTCAATTGATGCTATTATGCTGCAATAGGCCATTGATTAATTGGAGCGAAATCTGAAGATTATCTTCAACTATTCATCTTGCGTCAATGCTAAGTATGTCAAACTGAAAACTTTTCTTTTTCGAGCCGCATGACTGTCTTACGCACACACATCTAGCCAGCCTGAAAGACAGCAGTCCCCATGGAAACAGGTTTCCTATCGGCGGGAGCTCCATAAACAGATTTCCTGATAGAGAGGGGGGGGACGGAGGGAGAAAAAGAGAGGGAGAGAGGACAATAATCAAAATTTGAGGTCTGTAACATCAATGCGTTAACTCTACACAGTAAAGACAGTGTCTGCACGTATATTGAGGGCTCTGCATGCCATTTGTTCCGATTTCACCCGGCTGTGTATTATCAAGTGCTTATGACTCACCTGCTAACTTGACGTAAGGTAGGTATTTTCTAGTTGTGCTCACACTGTTTGCACTTAAGTTTTCCTAGTGCACCAGCATGAACCAAGAGAGGGTGAATGAAAGCAGCCATTAGACAATGAGAATGACTCAAACCTATATGGACAAGTTCTCTGCCCACAGGAAGGGAAAATGTACAAATTAGGAAAGGTCAATTGCATCCTATCTGGCTAAAGAAATCACTCCCACCAGTGCTGGAAATGGATGTGAAGATGAGCCTGTGAACTTTCATTCACAGAAACAGTGTTTGTCTCCCCTCTCATGTCGTGGTGGCTCATTAGGTTGCATCACAGGCACGATGACCCCGTGCCATGTCTCCACAAAGGGCCCACCACTGATCCATGTGTCACCTGTGAGTTTGTGCAAAGCTGCCTTGTGTTAGTTTTATTTCTGGCAACCTCCTAATGGTCCCATCCAAACCATGAATAGCGCGCTTAACAGACACTGATTCAGGCAGAAACATCTTGGCAGAGGCATTGTGATCAACAATGGTTCCCCACGCGGGTAAATCATTAGTTGCACCAACTAAAAATAGTTCCTCGAATTCACTCCCAGGCATTAAAGACAATTACTGGTGTTCAACCAGAGGCTCATTTTCAAGACACATATTTATAGGAAACTGTGATCTAAAACTGAGCCCGCGGGAGCTGGAAATAGGACTTCTGGAAATCAGCGGTTAAAAAAAGAATTACTTGCATCACAAGATGTTTTGTCAGGAAAAAAAGAACATACAGTAAGTATCTTATTTAAATTAAGCAAGTAGGAAGGAAACAGAGATGAGATCTTTTTGTAGCAAAGAGAGGCCAGACAGAAAGTCTTCCAGCTCAAGCTCACAAAAATGAAATAAAGTCAGTGCTGCAAGTTTTTATCTTTCCAACAATTTATCCAATGTTTTGTCTCCTCATGTTTAAGCCAAGAAGCTGTATCATGTTTACAATTAGTTCATTTGTACAAATTGTTGCCAACATGTCAGTGAGTTGTTCCAGAAGGTTCACTAGACTTTTGAGTTCATCAAGAGCAAAGTTTTCTGTTTATGCAAGACGCGTGGTGACTGAGTTTCTGCTGTCGTGACTTCCAGGCTACGGAACAGTCTCTCTCTGGAGTCTGCTGCACAAACTATGCTAAGTTTGATAAATCTCATCTCATACCTGTTCACTCTCAGAGGCATTTCACTGATGCTTCCTTGCCTGATTTGTTCTTATTCTTCTTGTCTTTATATTTAAAAATTTGAATACATTATTTCCAAATGCTGATCATCTTTTGCTTTTCAACATACTTGCTCTAACTGTGACGCACTTTGTTTTGAAAAATCCCACATAAACTAAGCGAAAACTTCGAAACTGACTTAAAATACATGCTTTATTTATTTAGTTCAGTGGAATAATAAGTGATGGTTTGACACACTTTCAAGGATTGATTTGAAAAACTTTTGACAGCTCAGCCCACTAAATTACAAAAGATGCTCTGTTTTCCCTGATAAGTGGCAACTTTTGTTTTACCGCCCACTTTAGAACAAAACCAACAGCAAACAACAAAAAGCAAAGCCTCAACTTTTTTTTGACAAACTTATTGATGGCATCTAACTTATTCAAAATTCACTTTGAAAGCTAGTCATAAAGTAACTTAAAAATACAGTTTAATTTTTTCTTTCAGCCAATTGATATGTTATCAGGTGCATCCAGTGTGGACATTCATTTTCAGTAGGTGTGTGATAAGGTTAGTTTTTCTTTTCCTTTGGCAAAGGAGCATTGCAGGTTATTTTGGGGTTGACTTTACCCGATCGCTTGATTTGCATGCATACTTTTCTGAACAATTTGTCCCTCAGTCAAGCGGCAAATGTCTCGCAAGTAGTAGCTCTTTTGGTGCAATCTTGGCAAATCAGGGCCTCCGACTGCAATCACAGCCCCTCGAACAGTCAGTGTAAAAGGCCTTTCCTTTCCAGTCCTCATTAGTCCTCAGCAGGAGGCGCATATCAACACTCAAACATCCCAACAGCTCCTGCGCCTGGGGTGGACCAGACAGCTTGGACGGCAAAAGGGGGGACACTGAGCAACAATTTCATGTAGCATCCCAGAAAACACCATATCGGAGGCAAAGGAATGTGAATCGTAGAAGTTCTACTTTCGTTACTTTTGTTTTCACTTTTCGCTTCAAAAATGCATTTACGCCTTTTAAGTGAAACAGTGGGCAAGCGGTGATAGAATATGTAAAGTTATATGCTTTAAAAAAAAAGGTCATGATTGTTTATGCGCTGTCATGAGTTGCACTTCTTTTATAACCATGTTCTTTGTCAACTCATATCCCATTCATGTTATCCCCCCTCCTACAGTTTGATTTGATGAATAATATTATACTAATAAACGTGTTTACTGGCATCCCACTAAAAGGCAAAAATAGAAGATGTAAGTGCGTTGGTAGTGCGAGGCAAGACAAGCAGTAAAAATCTTCTTAGTCCGCCTCCTTTCTACAAGCCAAGAAACAAAAAAAAACATGAATGGAGGAGCAGACTCAGGCATGTCAGCACTGGGGTTGACTACTCATTCAAGAAAAAAAAAAAAGAAAGAAGCATATACAAACTTGAAAACGGACTGTGTCTATCATTTTACTGTCTATCAACATTGGGATAATGGGTGCGAGGGCTCTGCAATAAGCGAGTCAAGCGGAAAGCTGCACTTAAGTGAAAGTGCTGTGCAATGCTCAAAGTGTGTTGTATTGAATAAGTTGGCTCTCGAGGACGAGTTTCCATAGCTACAGGTTCATCAGAATGCAGGACACATATCGTCGAACTCCACTTGAGATGTGAGAGAGGGGACAAGCAGGTTGAATTGATGCACTCTGTACAGTCACAAATGGTACCATTAAGTTCAATTAGCAGGCGTCCATCCAATAACTTCAGGTTGTTGTCGGGATAGTTATCACCAAAGGTCTTTTATTCCACCGAGGGCCACTGTGCGGCTTGTGTCTATCTGAAAGTTAACTACATGCTATATGACTGACATACCTGCAGCCAGTGGTGGAGGACGTATTCACATCCTTTACACTGGCTTTACCCCACCCTCAAAATCTGCTACAGGTGGACGATACAGAATTAATCTCTTATCTTAAAACTGCAAGTAAAGGTCATGCATTTAACACTTTTAAGTCAAGGTATGTACATTTTTATCAATTTTAATTTTAAAAATTTAATAAATCTTTATCAATAAAAAGTCTCAAAATTCAACTCAAAAGTCATCATTGTGCAGTTAAATGTTCCCTCTTAGTGTTTTACTATTATAGATCATGTTTCATCCATATATCCATGTCTTCAGGTGTGTTTCAGGTACTTTACTTTATGTCTTTGTGTGTGTTTCCCACCGGTTTGATTGTCTGCCATGTCCTGATTGTTTTCACCTGTGACCCTCCCCCCCTCGTGTATTCAGTGTGTGTTCCCTTCATGCCAGTTTGTCTTTGTACCTTGTGTCAAGCATTCCAGCCAGTTCCTAGTGTTTAGTCCTCATGTTGCTTGTTTATTGGGCTTTGGATTCCTGTCTGTCATGTTTAAGGTTGAACTAGTTTTAACTGCTTTATTTACTACTGGGTAGTTTAATCTACAGCAATGCATCTTAGTCCATAAGATCATTGTATGTTTGTAGTGTCGCTGACATGTGAGAACCACATATCTCCAAAAGTCAACTGAAAAACTGTATTGCAACTTCCTGCATTGGCACAAGTTGTCATTGGATGTATATTGTGAAGTGTGGAGTAAGCCACTATTTGTAATTACTAGGTTGACTTGTTACATAAAGCAATAGTTGTTTACCTCTGGGGTTGCTAAAGCACTCCTCGTTGCACGCTACTTGTCTCAGTCTGCAAATGAAGAACTCATTTCCACTCTCATTTCTTGTTGTTAGATTACAGATTCTGAATGCAAAAGCAGGGTCAGAACCTGCTAGAAAGGCATTTCAACAGAGGTGGGGACATTCATAAGTGGCTTTTCTCTCGATTGTCACAGGGATAACCTGTAATGATGGTGCAGCGCTTCACCTTGACTTGCCCCTTTAACCTCCCCCTCCTTGCAGCCATGTCGGTCAGCGCAGCCCTCAGCTGTGCCCTACTGTTCCAGCCTTCCCCTCAGGTCTGGGCAGAGAGCATGAGCCACCTGACAGCAGCCACTAGAGCTTGTCAGTATCAGAGTGATGTATTCAGCTCCATTCTCTCGTCTCTCCTCAAGCGCAGCCAACTTCCTGTTGCTGGGTTACACTAATTGCAGCATTAGTATTCTGTATTGAGCTGCTGCCGGAAGCTGAGGCTTCACCAGACACCGATGGCCAGTGCAAGTCATTGTAATTACAACACCGCAGAGACCCTCTGTACTTTTTGTCTGAGTTTCTCAAGCTTCCGCTTTGACTATGTTCGTTTTGCTTTATCCCATTCCTTTTCCTGACCTTTCAGTTAAAGGGGTACACGGGTCCTATTTCCTTTTCCCTCTTTAGACCACATCTTTATTGGAGTTGCGCCTTTTGATGCAGGACCTCCTGTGGATTTTGCAAGTCATAAAAGTTGTCTTTTAACTGGCATAGTGTGTGCAGCAGGACACAGCTGTTTCATCTGCAGTGTGCAATAAGATGCACTTACAGATATTCAGTATAATTTTCAAAATGATCAGTTCTGCACGATTATCCTTTGTATTACAATGACTTGCATGTGCATCTTATCATTTTATATCATCATTAACTTGTTTGCAGTGACATTCTGTGATTGTGCATCAATATCAAAGAAGTTATTTGATTAAAATGTTCATTTTAATGGCCCGCTGTCTCCACAGTTCACACTCTTCTTATCAAATTTAATTTATTCTAAGGAAAGACATCACCACAGCAACACGGCTATCGCAAGCTCAGGGTTCCTCCATATGTCGGGCTCAGTTACCCTGACAACATGTTTCACGGTGAAGTTCCAGCACAGAGGAGCTCCCTGCATCTTGTTCAAGCATACTCCTAATGCAGTCTAAATAAGAAAAGAGGAATTACCTTTTGTGCAAAAAGCATTATTCTGAATTGGCTGTTTGCATGCATGCACGTGTGCACGCAGAGTGTGCTTGTATGCGTGCACACGCTTGTGAGAGGGTATAGCATGCAGAGGTGTGGGCGGTCATTTAAAATACTAGAGCTGTTGGTGCTCACTCAGTGACGCAGGCGATCTTTTGCAGCCTGCGTTTATCCCTGACCTGGCCAAAGGCAGATAGAGGATTTGTGTCATTCTGAGAGTGCGGTATTTATCAGACATAAACAACAACAGCCTTGTTGTGTTTTTTGCAGTTTTTCCTTTCTTGCTGTTAAACACAGTTTGACAGTGTGTGTATGTATCTGTCGCAGCACAAACTTGAGAATTATTGCACTTCTGTAATTTTACATGCAAACCACGATTCTGTCCTCCTGCATGGATGAAAACTGAGGAAAGCTTCACTGATCCGGCAGAGCATGGATTTCACGTTCCTGCTGTTCACCTGCCTTTCTGTCTCACCAAGCATACTCTTTTTTTCAACTTCATGTGCGTCATTAGACCTGTGTGAGACTAATCTCTCTGCAGTAACATCTTTGCCTCTATCAGGTGGAGTCACCAGGTTCTTATGACTAAGTCGGATGCTTCTGCACTTCAGTGTCAATGAAAGACGCAGACTGACATAAAACCTTTATAGGTGAAGAGCACAGAGGAGGCAATAGAGGCAACTAATAAACAGAGAAAAGGAGAGAAAATCTTTTTATATTAAACACGGGAGCTTTTCTGTAGTGAGGAACATTTGTATGGCACTTATCACGCCTGGCAAATCCATTCAGAGCAACCTCTTAAAACCAACTCTTAGAGCATTAACATCTCTAGATTTTGCAAAGCACAATTGGTAACTCAGCCTCAAAGGTATGAAAGAAAGTTGAAGGGTGAATGAATTTATTATTGTATCAATTTATTTCGTGCTTTGCAACATATTCAGTTAGATCGGATAAATGCCTTTTACCAACACTCCTGCAATCTACACTGAAACTTAATTTAAAGTTGATCAATATTTTTATTTGAACAATGGATCAAATGTGTAATTTGAAGGGCGCTCCATTCTGTGGTTTACTTAAACTCTACTTTTTCAACTTAGTTTAAGCATCTTTCATTGTTTCGGTTTGACAGGCCTTAACTCTATTGTTTTGGTTCACTCTCAGTAATCTCATCAACCCTGTTTCCAGCCCCAACAGGCAGCTGTTTAAGCAAAAAAAAAAAAAAAGCTCTGATAAAACCACTGTGCTCTACCTGCCCACAACCAAACAGCAGACAGATGGGGTTAGAGACTAGCTGGTGAACATAATGGATCATTTAGCGACTAAAGAGCCAGATATTTCCCTCAGGAGTTGGTGCAAAGCAAAACAGAGGTAAAAGGAGTGTGAATGTTGGACTTTGGTTTGCCGGGTCACTGCAAATGAACGCTGATGTTGCTTCATGCCCGCTGGATGCGTACGCAGTATAGGCAACTGTTTGAAAGCACATTAGCTGGAGCAACTTTATAAAGACAAAAAAAAAAAAAAAAAAAAAAATCTGCATTAACGTTTGCCTTCTTGTTTTCGTTTGCTTGCTGACATAACTCAGTCAATACAACAGGGCTTTTGAAAATGTCTTAAGAGGGAAAACAAATTCCCTCTAGCTTTTCTGAAAGTCAAATCAAGTCGAGGTTATTTGTGCAGCCCAATCCCACGAAATGTCTCAAAGGGGTTGAAATGTAAACAGCTTCTCATAACAGGCCGAGCTCTCTGAAAAGGAAAAAAACTCTCCGTGCATAAGGAACAAAAAAGAAAAGCAATGCAAAGAGTGATCCTATCCTTTTAGTAGCTGCAGGGAGAAAAAGGACAGTTGCCAGTTATTGCAGCAGAAACACAAGAGGCCCAATACCATAGTGCATCTAATATCAAGTCCAGTGAATTTAATCCAAAGCTTAAAGTGCAATTAAGCATTTCTTTTAATAAATTTTATCTTCCGGAAATTAAGTAAGGCCCATTTCAGTTATTATTGAAAATGAACTTTGCAGCTTTTGGTCACCGTTAGGATTTTATTGCTAAATGTACCTGAGTCAGTTCAAAGCTTCCACGCGTCTTTGTGCCTTTTATTTTTCCCCTGTGGGAAAAGGATCATACACTGAAACAGCTGCTCTGAGCCCCAAGTCAGCAGCAGTGATGACAATGATTTGACAGAAAGGATAAAGTTCCTTGATTCTCACATGTCAGTTGTTGCCCTCTGCGAAAGGTACCGAGCCATTAACTGAAAAGTGAAAATCCATCTGTTGCCTCAAGCATTTGATCATTACACAACCTGGCAGAGCACCAGGCACACATACACATCCTTGCCCTCCGGAGACTTTCCCCATCATTTGGACGGACACACTCGCTGTGTAAACACCATTTTCTCTGCCTGTTTTCCCACATCTCGGAAAGTTGGTGCAACTCCATCAGAAGTTTTCTGCAAAGATGAGAGAAGTACTTGCAATTGCATGTTGGGGGTGTTTTTTTAGGTGAGACAGCAGCACTTAGTCTTTTTCAGAGAGCGAATGGTTTTGCAAAAAAACATAAGTATGAAAAATGTAATTTATTGGACCCTTTGAATAAAGCTTCAGTCAGTGTTTCAGGCCTTTATTGTGCAGGGAGACATTCACCAAGATAGTAAAAGGTATGCTTGTTGTAAGAATGACACCTTATTCTTCTGCACACATTAAAGTCACATTGCACACATTTTAAAATTTGGCTCTTTCATTGTTCTCTTTCAGTTCAGTTAAATTCAATCTCTTTTTTTTCCCCTGAAGACTGACGTTGGTGTGCACACAGGTGTTAGAGATAAAGTCAATCAAATCAAAGGCAGGACTACAGAGGGTGTTAATAAAAAAAGTAAAGTCTTTGCTCTTGAACCACACTTCCTGCAGATTAATGAGGTCAGTTTTATTGGATAATTTACTGAGTTTCATTGATCACATTGTAAGGTTTTCAGTCACCCGTGTGTTTGAGAATTCGTTAAACCTGAATTTAACAGACGCTCATTTATATGTAAAAGTCCAGCTCTGCAGCTTTAAATCTTTCACTTCCACCTTGTTTCACCAGCTTTATCTTCCACTCTCTGTCTCTTTTCACCATCGATGTTCAATGACGTCTGTTTCAGCTCGGGCTGTTGAAGCGCTGTCATTCATATTGTCATTGTGTTCAATAATTGCAATCAGCCCACTCGCCTTGCTTTCTCTCTCTCTCTGCTGTACATGTGTGCGATCGTGCATGTGTGCACAGTTAATTTGTGTCTGACTAGGAAGAAAAAGGATCTGAGAGAAATTTTTGAGGTTAGCTGTTCTTTCTTTTCATTTTTTTTCCCCCTCCAGTGACGTCAATGGTGTTTTAAGGGAGGCTACGACTACAGGAAAATTTACACTTACAGCAATCACTTACTTGGAAGTACCAGCACACCGAGGCAATTAGAATGAAGTGTTGAGTGATTAGACCAAACCTCTGAAAATAAAAAATAAAAAGTTTTCAGTCACTTTAATTGTCAGAAGGCTTTTCCAGACATCAACACCTTCAGTGCCTTTCCCTCTGTTAAAGGATTTCCTGTCTGCAAGGTAGCACACCAACATTTAGTCACTCAGCTTTGTCAGACTCAAACCAACTTGACCAACCACCTTGTTTGTTGCACATGATTTGAATTGCATACATTCACCTGTATCATGTATATCCAATGCACCTTTTGCAAGAAGGTGGTCTGTTTATTTGTAATTCTTAAGATTTCAGTCCTGGTTGATTCAGCGACACTTGTTGCAAACACACAGCAAACGCTCCTTCAGAAGATACTGCAGCCAAACAAACACACTGTCACGGTTTTTGGTTTTAGTCTTGTTGTTTCCTTTTTATGTTGGAAGAGTCTTTATGTGTTTGTTGTATTAACTAACCGCCTTTGTGTTTTTTGAAGCCTGTGTTTCACGAGTCATTAGTTCCTTGTGTATTTAGTCAGTTGGTTTTCGCTCTTTCAATTCTGGTCTGCATTTGTTGTTTGTGTCCCTCGAGCCATTTGTTCTTAGTTTAGTTTTTGCATTTCTCCTTGTTTTTGAATTGGCCTCAGCACGGACCCTCACTTTCAGCTGCCTGTTTTGTTGTCCGGTGTCGGCTGCCTGTTACAAAGGCTCACTTTTTGTTTCTTCAGTTTGCCTGCCTGCTGTCCTGCATTTGGGTTCTCCTCTTTTGAACCGAGAAATCACAACACACACACAGTTTTAATAAAGAAGTCGGTCTGATTTCATGCTGCATGCGGCGCGAGTAGTTTTCCATAAACAGCAGGGGACAGTAAAGTTAGCTATTTTGCTGGACTTCAGCGTGTCGCCTGCAACTTTTCATCTAACTCCTCGCTGTGGCTGCTCCATTAGTCACTTGCAAAAATTAGAAATGAGCCCCTTACAAAAACTGTCAAAAAATGACTGCTGTCCTGTTTTGTACGTGCATTTTTGATGTTGCAAAAATCGCCGTTAGTTGTTTCCTGTGATTGCTTAAGAATAAAAGTCACCCCGTGTTTTGAAAGTAAAGCAGCAACAGTAGTTACTTAATACAGCTCTGAGCTCCGTAGGAGAGTGAACAGGAGACAGTTTGGCTGATGTTGACGAGAGAGAAATTAAAAGCAGTAATGCTGGATTACATGTCTCGTCTCCTGTGAATCCCTTGTGCATGTGAAGGTAATTTGAATCCAGAGTGGGAATGGCGGACTCCACCACTAGCAATAGAAACTAATATATAGAAAGGTAATCACTGAATGTAAAAATGCCAATCATAAGTTATATAAATCTATATCCCGGGTTTCAGCAGGATGGGGATCCGCTTTTGTAAATTTCCCCGTAGTGGGACAAATAAAGGAATTTCTTATCTTATCTATAACTTAGAATAAGTAAGATGCCCTGCTGTCTTTTTGCTCTTCCTCTGCTGCTGCTCATTTTATTAGTGACCCCACCTGCACACAGCTCTTGACACTTCAGGAGGGCTCCCTTTATTTTTTTTTAAATCACCTAAAAGAAGGTGTCAATTTACAAGATCAAAAGGAAAACGAGTCAATTGGGTGTGAACATGATGCACAGGGGGAGGGCAGAAATCTTTATGTGAAAATGACCCTTCAGGGGCGAACATTAATTCTGACATTTTTGCACAAACAGTACATGGAGCTCCTCCGAACAAATGTGCTGTATGTGGAGGTAAATGTGCTTTCTCAAAGTACAAACTTTACTGAATAAAATGTTTATGTGTTAGACATCAGCAGACCTTTTCTCTGAGTTGAATCTATCGCCTAAAAGATGTCATCCTTCAACATTTCCGGTTTGGAACTATTCAAACATGTCACGCAATTGCTGAAAAGCAAGAACCTTGGGCTTCAAGGGAAATAAAAGCTGTATAGAAGCTCATTGATTTCTTCTGTATGTCACTGAACATCAGTGACTCTGTGCAAACACAAAAAACCCGACTGAGATTTTTCTATTACCTCAGCGTCTAATAATCTCGAGGTCTCAACATATAATGGAATAAATGTAAGGTTAAAAGATGTAAGGCACAGATGGCAGAGGAATTCTCTCGGGTGAGAGGATGGAGACGTGCACAACACCGCGCGAAGGCTCGGTTCTCCACGGCGGAAGTGACCATTAGAGGCTCAAAAGCTCAGTCATAGGAGCTCTTTGACAACACAGCATCAGCTGCTTCCTGCCTGTTACACAAACAGGCAGGTGAAGGGAGATCAAGGCAGTCTGTTCACAGAATTGTAAGCAACCATAATGGGCCGCTGAATCCTCCGGACCGCAAGCTGCAGACATCAACCCGCCGGCTTGTGTAGACAGTGTGGCCCTGAGCAATTTCACCCGCTGTGTAGATTTAATATTTAACCCATCTGAAATTGAATGCTTTCATTTGTGTTCTCTTGGTGGGGATGTCTGGTTCTTTGAAGCCTTTATATGCCTCGCAGAGACATTGTTGTTGTCATCTTTTCATCCGGTCTTGCTATAAGTAAATGGCACCAGCTCAGACGTCAGCTATACTTTGCCAAATAATTATTGCTGATTATTTCATCAGAAAATTGAATCTAGCAAAAATGTTTGTTGCTTCATTAAACAGTTAGGTTGCATCATCTCAATGGACAACAAAACACAATTGTGACATTTTTGCATTTTAGTAGCTACAACAACATTAAGAGGCTGCAGCCATGCGATCGGCTTTGTGGGACTGGTCCACGCTATCAATATATACATATACACTACATATACAAAAACAGCAAAGTTTCATCAGTCTCACAATTTGAGAAAACAACATTTCAAATTTGACATTGAATTGTAAATGTTTTGTTGACTGCTGTTTCCAGGATCAGGGACGTCAAGCTCAAGTAATCAACATAGTAAAACAGCAAGTTTACAGGTTCAAAATAGGCAGTTTATGATATACAACCAAACCTAGACATAGTTTTCAAAATCAGCACTTTTATGGCTAACAATAGTCCACATCCTGCACACATCTATCATTTCTAAAACTCTACTCCCAAACCACTAAAATGCAAATCAACAGTACAGCTGGTTTAAACTTCCAGTAAATGCTGCTGTGTGGTCTAATGTCTCATAGCTCTGCTGAAAGAAGAAAAGAAAAAAAGAAAAAAAAAAAAACTTTGTGAGAAAATACAAGCACACCTTAATGCCACCAGGTAATTTCATTATATGTAACATCTGCGAAAGACAAATGACTCACAATGCAATAAAGCTGGGTTATTCTTTCAGTTGAGCTTTACAACAAGTTCAAATAGCGATATTTCCTATAAAATGCCAGCACTTTCCCTAAAAACCTGTTAACCCAAGAATGTAAATTGACAGCTTTTTGTGAGGGCATCTCCTGGCTAATTTTTTCAGTGTGGCTCATTCAAGTTCTCATCCCAGTAAGTCAGTGTCAGTGTCGCAGCCTGAAGCTTGTCATTACCGCGACAGATAGCACACGGCTACGCAGAGATACGCCGTCGGTTTATTTTACAACGACCTCGCTGATTCAATCAATGTGTGCCTTCTGAACCTGGACATTGACGTCAGCACGCCTATTGGATTTCTATTTGGGCTTTAGTGGACTGATATCTGTCACTGCCAGGCGTCACCTCCCCTGTCGGCCCTCACTTCCCGTGAAATAGAAACAAGCGCACGGGAGCTATGGAGAAAAAAAAAACACAACGAGGAAGAAATTAAACCCACAGAGATTTTGATATTATGTGTGCACACAATTTTTATAGGCATACCTGGCTTGAATGATGATGACAGCGTGCAACTCGATCGGGAGAGACTTAATTGAAAAAGATATTGAAGAGGAATTAAATTGATTTGACATCGCGTCTTAATGGTGATGTCAATATTTTAAGGGGGCAGTGATACAGAAGTGTCCCCCCCGATGGAGTCTAGACGCTGTTGGTGGTGAAGAGGTGAAGAGTGACAGCTGAAGATCTGGATGGATGTGAAGTGGTAACGCGACGTCTGATGACCTCATGAGTTCAGGTTGTGATGAAAACTGGAGGTGAACGGGGCGGAGGAGGGTCACATCGATCTGACATGGCAGCTTAAAGGAGCACAGAGGGGGCACGGTTTTAAAGTTTGACGGCAGCTTTATGATTGGTTCAGAGAGGTCGTGGCAAAATCTGATTGGTTGAACTGAAGGAGTGCACGCCCTCAGTCAGCTGATTGAGTTGGAAGCCAGAGAGAGTAAATAAATGAGTAGCATGAAGACGGTGCAGAAGCCTGGTTGCAGGTGGGGGAAGATTTGATTCAATTTTAAATTTTATTTGCTTGTTTATTCTTTGGAACAAGCAGCTAAACATTAAACCAACAGCACTAAGGTGTCACTTGACAATTCTTGTTATTGTAGAAATTCTCGGGGGAACCGGAAACACATTTTAATATTCTGCCCGATTTCCTTTTATTAGCACATTCATATGAATCTCCCCATGTCTTTGCATGAGCCAATTAGAACTTTAATGAGCCTATGCATCACTAGATCTCGTAATGAATACGGAGGAGGTGGTGTTGGGGAAGGCCTGTGCGTCATCACTGTGTTTGGGTTAGATTGACGACTTGCGAGGTTGCAGCCACTTGCTGCGTACAGTTGGGATCACTGTCACAAGCGCCCACCTGATGGCTCTACAATAGCTCCCTCCACACACATTCACACACATGCAAATGCACACACGCATGCATGAATCGACATTAGGTAATACTGACTCATTTTTAAGTGTAAAAGCATGACTGTACAATTATATCACTGGTGGTTGTTGCAATCTGAAAAAAAAAAACAAATTAGTAGATCTATTGTGCTTGTGCTGGGACGTGGCACTCTGTCTCATTTTGGATCTCAATCTCTGCTCAATTTTCTTCAAATCGCTAAGTTTCATAATAAAACAGGCCCGAGAGCGTAATAGACCTAGTGTTACTGAATCATCACAGTAGAGTTGATTTCTTTTAGATGTTTTAAAGATCCAGGTGGGACTCAGGATGTTGAGTTTTTTCGCTGGCAGTGTGCGACATTACACAACAGATGTTGTAACAAAGAGTGGGAACAATGAGTGAACATTTGACTGTAAGAGGATGAGTGGATCGATGGTAATAGAATACTTCAATAGGATACTTGTATCAATGAGAAAGAAATGGACATGACTTTTATTTTATATTACTCCACATGGGTGTATTTTTGCATTCCTGGAGTTTATGGAAATTTAATGTGAGTGAGTCATGTTTGAAGCATCCATCGCTCTTGAGGCAGCTGCTTGAAGCTTTGGCCAGTAGGTCAACGATGCCTGTGGCAATTCAAGAAGGGCAGCTAATGTGGTCCCACAGTGCTGCCCCAAGTGAAGCTCATCTTGTTCATGGAAAATTCTCTCTCATCAGTTATGTTTGCATTGCAACAGACTGCAATGAGCCTGAACAGAGAGCTCTCACCTACGTTATACTCAGTGGGTTCTGGATGATGAGGATGAGATATAAGTGGATCAAATGTGCTGTTTTTAAATATTCCAGTCAAAGTAGCTCGTGCATCTGGTATGGACGCCTCCGTGTTGAGATAATCTGGGCACAGACAACTCAAGGGAAACCCTGGGCGGACTCCAAACACAGTGAAGGGAATACAAACTCCATCTGGCCCGGGAAAACTTCGGGATACGTTTGAGACTGCCAGGACATTGGCTCTCCGACGTCCTGATAATGCAATCGTGCATCTGGACGCTCTCTCGTCAACACTAGTGGGAGGGCTACCCTCAAGCATGTTTTCTTTTATTTTGTTATTGGTTAGCTATTGTAGTGCATATTGGACTATCTGCACAACACTTCTGGGTCCTTGATTATGTAATTGAATATGAGTCTGTGTTCCCAGTAATTGGCTTCAGAATCAGGGTTATTCTGCTTACATAATGATTCACCTTAGTTGATGAACACTCAACGCATCCTCGAACGCAAGAAACGTCAGGGGAATTCCTGCAATGAAGCTGCTGTCATTTATTAATTGAGGTCAACTTGAATTGAGGTCCAGCGCCTGCTCGACATATTTGATGTCAGGTAATACAGAATTCCCATTGTACACATAGTATTGCGGACACAACAAGTTCAACCTCTCAGCCTTATAGAATTGGTCATTAAATATTATGAGTGTAAAATAAAAGGAGGCTTTATGAACACACTAATGAAAGCAACACAGAAGAGGGCATTAATGACTTCTTTAGTTATGGAAATGCTTTTAACATGAATACATTCTAAATAAATAATACACATCAGTTTGCTTGCTCCTTTCCAAGCATACTCACAAACTCACCATAAGAGAAGGCTGTAATTACTCAGTGAAGACTTCATTATGGATAATGACACAAGAAAATACGATCACATTTCTCCACGAAGGTCAATGACGCAAAGTTCTCCTGCTTCCCCTGCAATTGATTATTTTTAAAAAGTATTGCTCGTCATGCAAGATCACTTAGCGCAATATGGTTACGACTCAGAATCAAATTTCAATTTTTTTTTTTTTAACCATGCTGGACAGTCAGTCAGACAGGCTTCCTGTCAATCTGCTGGTCCCGCACGAGAGTAAGAAAGTCTCCAACTCTTGAACGGTGCCATGGAATTCAGCACAGGCAGGTTTCCATCCAACTGTGGTACATATTTTCATTAATTTCGACAAAACAACAAAAGAAAATGCTAATTTATTCATGTTTTCATCAACCTTTATGCAAGTATTTGGAGTTGAGGCTTCAACAGTCGGTGGTGATAATTCTCCAGTCAGATGGAGAAGAAGACATGATGGAAATCATTGTTTACTTGTATTTATCTGAGATATGTTACAGCCTCCACCTCCGTCCACTCAGATCTGAAGTTTGCCTGCTGCTATTTTTATTCTCTTCAGCAAATTTTTAGGTCATATACTTCATTTACATGATTTTCGTTCGTGGTGGAGTCGATCACGAATTGATCCACCTCCTACACTTTGTGTCTGACTGAACTTTAACTCCAATTTGTTTTCTTCTTGTGTTATAACTGCATGGTGAAATTATACAAGAGAGTAAATAATACAAGCAGCAGGATTTTGGTCTGACTGAGCCACAAGACTTTTCTTTTTTCTTTTTATGATTTAATGTCATTTTTCTAATCATAACAATACAATATAACAAACCAACTAAAACACACAATCTTAACTATCACATCAACTATGTCTGTTTCCATTGTCCTTTGTCACATTTTGCTTTTACTGATCCACAAACTTTCAGCCGCGTGTGAAAACGTTTTTTTACCACAAAGGAGTTTTTTTATGATTGAAAAAGTGGATGGAAACATATCTATTGTGCCCAGACACTGAATCATAAAGACTTTTGCAATCTATCTAATGCCACCAAAAGGACAAATTTTCTCTTCAGTTCACAACAAGATACCTCTGATAACCAATAAGTCAGGATTACACAACTCCAGAAAAACGGCAGAAGCCATCCAGCACACTTTGACTTCTTCTTCTGCCTGTCTGTGCACTGAAGGCATGATGGCAAGCAACTCAGCTGATGTGTGTGAAATTTCAATATCTGTACATGCATTTCTGTAAATGTTATTTACATGTAGAAACAGAAATCCAACAGATGTAGTCATTAATTATTAGCTGCAGGTCGGTTGCAGTGCAGCTGTACCTAAAGCAATCGCAGTCCACTTAGCACACAGAAGTTATCTCAGGGCACTTTTCATTTAGAGCAGGTCTAGACCGTAGCCTTTATAATACTATATTATTATATTTCAAACTTCAAAGTAAGCTGGTGAATGACGCAAGGGCCCAGCAGGTTTTAATCCTCTTTTTAATGCGGTTCACACTTTAAACCTCTAACGTGTGCCTTTAGTGAAGGACTGAAAACGGGCACTTATCATTGCTGGAGACGCTCTCCGACCATGATAATTACCTCCACACCACGCTATTCAGAAACGTTGCACCGATTAACAAAGTCGTCCTATTTCATTACTTCAGTAACTAATATGTTGATGTTTTTGTTCCCTCATCAATCGATGGCAAATTCATTGCAAATAAGAAAATAGCTTGAATTCTTATTACAATAGTTATGTGGAATCATGTGAAGCATTAAAATATTTTAAAAAGTAATCCATCAGTTTGCATAAAACTTTGCATTTCTAACAAACACATTTTTAATATAGACAGTTTTAATAACAGAAAAGTTGGAATATATGTTCGGTACTTTTGAATAATGAGGATTTGGATTTTTCAAGCATAACAAAAACAGCATTATTAAACTTTTAAGGACATGAAGTGGATCCAACAAGATCATAAGCAGTGATGATGATGGTGTGTATGTGAAAGTGAGACAGAAAGAGAACTTCAGCGTATGTCTTTGCTTTCTTTTTTGTGTTCTTCTCTCTCCTGGAATATTGTTATTGTGGCCACAGATTCTTTTATTATTAACAATAATTCACCCAGCGAACTCACGTGGAACATTTTATTATGTGACTGCAGAGAATGTCTTATTATTTATTGTCTGAGCTCCGACCTTACGTCCCGGCAACATAAACTTTAAGGCATCCGGCAGAGTTTTCATTCCAAGCAAATTCATTTTTGTTATATTCAACAATTCTCATGTAAACACCTCCATGAAGCCAAACAAATGATGAGCATATTTCCTCACTTTTGTTGGCTTGTTGTTGAGCAGCAGAACATTTTTCGAGTCATTCAGGACAGGAATGAACGACAAGGTTGGAGGTGCTTGGTGTGGAGGAAGGGGTGAAAACCTGTCTGTGATTTTAAAATGATTACTTCCTGGGAATACACACTTTATATTCTTGGAATGTCTCTACATAAATGAAGTTTAAGGGAATTGTTCAGCATTTTTATTTTATGTTTATGCTATAAATTAGATGAGAATAGATCTGTGGCTCAATATAATGACATTTATTTGAAACATAATTTTTAGTCCTACAGAATTTGATCTTCTTCTTTTGCAGCATATTCTTTTACCAGTTTTACCTCTGACTGGGAACATCTGAACATCTTTATGCAGAGGTTTACTCCATGTAGTAACCTCTCAAATGCCACGCTGCAATCGAACCTATAATACTAACCTCATTTTGGATGGAAGTCAAACCATTCGATAAACCATCTGCATGTGTTTACATTTCCTGCACTTTGCATCTTCCACTTCATCCAATGAATGTTTTTACCACACAGCTGAGCTGCAAACTACCATTATAGCATTAGACGTAAGTGGAAGAAGCAGCTGAAAAAATTTGATTCAGTCATATTTCTATAGCTGCAATTTAAGTAGCTATGTTATTCCTCAGTACGTGAGCGCACAATGCACCCAGACACACTTTCACTCCAGGCTGATAATCCCAGGATTTGGCCTTCTTGCCAACACAACCAGATCTCCTCAATCCACAATGCATAACGTTTATGGGTTTTACATAAACTGCACTGACAAAATATAGTTAGATGTTTTCATTATTTATGTGTTTCAGTAACCCTTTAGTCCGATGCATAACAAAATTTTGTTTCAGTAGTCCTTACAGTCTACCTACAAAGTTCACTCTGTCAAGTACATTTTTGACGAGGTAATGTTTTCAACCCTTTTTATGAAAATGTTTTTTGTGAGTATTTTTCAGGATCAATGCCATCAGAGAGGAATCTGTTTGTAAATTTGTACAGTGGAAAAAAAGAACCCTTTTTTAAGACACTGCAACGCTGTATTACAGTCTCTAAAAACACTAATTCACATCATTTGAAAACTGTGTCGCATTCAGAGGTCGGGGTATGAAAAACTAGAGCAAAACTAAATTCAACACAAGCTGGAACATTTTGTCTAATGACTTAGCCGTGATCGTGCTGATTAAACACACGCGTGGAGAGTGTTATTATGCGCTATAGAGCAACTTCACATCTACATGAATAGAAATAGTGAGCTAATGGAAGTTCACCCACATTCTTTAATTAGGGGGTGCATTCATGTCTGCTAGACACACATTTTTCCACAACCAGTCTCCGGTGTGTGAGACCACTATGACATCATTTTAAAAGAGGTGGCGTGGGAAAAGCGGTTAAAAAAAGACTAACTGAGCAACTATACCCGTCATTGTGCGCTGTACAGTATACGTCTCGTATTCACTGAATCGCTGGGAGTAGAACAATTGAGCTGCATAAAACTGCTTGTTTTTTCCCCACACCCCTTGTGGTTACTGAGAGATAAAAAGCAATCATCCACTTCCCCTCCGCCTTTGGAAACCCGAGCCGGTAATGGTAAAGCACGAGGAAGGTAGTGATTCACCGTCACCCCTGACCTCCTCCTTCGACAGGGGAGAGCTCCTCTTCTGGTGGCCTGCAGAGAAACAGTGAAGCAATACGTCACACGTTGCGAAAGTCATCCCTGCAGCACAACTGCGAGTCCATGCTGGCGTAGGCTGGAAAATGTGTTCATGTCTGTGCGTAGATGTCTCTGCGTGTGCCCGTCTGTCTTTGTGAGCAGGTGTTAATGCACTGTTGATCAATCGGTGTGTGTGAGGGTTGGAAGGAATACTCTTTTTGTGCCTCAGAGCCTGTTTGTCCTCTATGTACGTGTGTGGGTGGGTGCTCCATGTGTCACATGACTCAGTTACAGTTTAGTATAGTTTGAACTCTACTGTATGCATTTGCATCATTGTGCACGTAGGAGCAGGCAGTGCCAAGCCAAGTGTTTCTGTACTGAATGACTCCTCCCACATAATCTAAATCCTGTAACATTTATAGTTATGTCTATTCCTGAATGTATTGCCATACATTTCTGCTGTCATCACTTATTCTTTTCATGTGGTTAACAAGATTTTCATCACTAAGATTTTCTCTGCCAGCCCCAAAGGCTCTTCTGTCTGTACAAGGTGTCTCTCATATTCTGAGCAAATGTGGTACATCAGCCTATATATATATTATAGAGTTAACATCTTCCAGCACATCCTTCTTCCTTTCAGTGGAGAGCTGATTTCAAAACATCCTGGTTCTGGGTCAACTCAAAAAGTCACCCAAACCCAACCTGACAAACCTGTTAATGCTTCACATTTGCATTTTCTGTCTTCGGAAATTAGATGAGAAAATTGATGCCACTCATGTCAGTGCATTAAGTATGGAGCAAGAGCCAGGAAGCAATTAGTTGAAAAAGAATAATGGCTGAATGCAGGGGGAAAACAGCTACCTTGGCTCTGTCCAAAGTTCAAAAATCCACCCACGAGCACCTCTGAAGCTCCCTAATTAACATGTTGTATCTTGTTTGTTTAAACCTCAAACAAACGGAAATGTAAAAACCTCAACTGGGGGATTTTAGAGGGAGATAAGAGCCGTAACTATTTCATGACAAACTGCTTTTTATCCATCCAGCACTTCTGTGCAGGGTTGCAGAGTAAAACCAGGGTTTGTTTTAGCTCAGCTCAGGGATGGTAATGTCAGCCAGCCAGCTGGTCACTCCAGACTGAAATATCTCGACAACTATTGGATGGTTTGGCAAAAAAATTTGACACAGATATCCAGACAATGAATCCTACTAACTTTGCTGAGTTTTCCTCCAGCACCATGATGAGGTTCAGTTTTCTGTTTTTGACTGAAATTCTCTTAACACCTACAGGATGTATTGCCATGAAATTTTATACAGACATTCATCTGCCCTCTCAGTATGAATGAATGACTTTGGTGATCCCATGCAGAATATATAACAGACTATAAAACTGCAACATTTGGCTGGGACAAACAACTTTTTTCGCCCACATAATGTCAGGACTGAAAAATTTACAAAGCTTTGTGTTTCTTTTCTTATTGCCTTTTATGACTTATATGCATAAGCATTGCCTTGTTGAAAGGCACCATACAAATAAACTTGCCTTGCCTTAAATGCCTTGTATATGCAGAATTGAAATGCCAACACGAGGATTTACTTTGTTTAATGCCCAGAAATTACATTTACAGTGAAATGAACAGAGAGGCAAAGTCTGTGCTGGCAGCACATTTTGCATTGAATTGCTGTTCTGTTTTTTTTTTTATTACTTTACTTTTAGAAAGACTGAACTTTAGTTTGTAGCAAAGTAACACTACATGAAATTGTGGAAGACCAGACAACAGCATTGCATACAACACAGAGCATTTGTTGTAAAAGCAATAAAAATAAATGGTACAAAAGCTTACGGGGATAATTGTGCAAAAGGAAATCAAAGAGAATCATCGCTTCCACACTAATAGAGTCTCACAGACGTAAAGGCAAGAGCTGGTTCGGATGAGGAACACATATAAAATGAATGCTGGTTCAGCGACAAAGCAACTGAGGTTATAAAGGAATCTGTGGGGGAGTGTTAAGGTCATTTGATGTGTCACTTCCTGTACCAGATGAATTCACACTGAATAAGAGCGATGATCAAGGGGTGATACTGAGCTCGTCTTTGGTTCTCAAGACGCATCATTAGCTGATGAAACTTAATGGAGCGGGAAGTTTGACGCAATTTCTGCTCCAAACAAGCGGTGCACAGCGAAATTAATGCATGATTCACACAAAATGAAGTTTGAAATCTGAAGTTTGAGAGTCGTACAGTGTTAATTAGTGACTATAAAACAGTGGCATAATGACAAGAAACGTCTGTAGGAAAATGAAGAGATCAATTAAGCATTCTTCACATCGTCTGGATGACAATTGAGCTTTCCATGTGACGTGGTTACACTACATGACTTTCAACGTCTTGGGATCACCGTACTGTTCACACTAGACAATATTTTGTCTTGTAATCGGGAAACTTGAAGTTGTTGTTGTTTGCACCTTGCAAAATTCTCCAAACTACGTTTTGTGATGAAAACACATGTGAGAAGTGACACAGGAAATGACACGATACCACAGATTTTTTTTCTTCAAAAATAAATGTTTGCACAAAAGTTGTTTGTGCGACGATTTGGAGCAAGAGGTTGTTGTCGTCTTCCATCCGTCCTTCTTGACTCCTACCCGCCTCCAGCCAGCGTCTGCTCTCATTGGCTGTAGCTCGTCGCTGACCCGCCCCTGACACGACCAGATATTTAGTCTCCTTGATATCTTCCGGGCGTCTACAAGGTGAGCGCCTATTAGCCTCTGATCTTGGGGCTTTTGTCTCCAAAAACTGTTGGCTAGTGGGAAAAAAAAACAGTGGTACCTTGTGAAGATCATTGCTCCCAATGCCATTTGAAAGCACAGGAAATTGATCCACCTCATAATTGGTGCACCGTGTTCAGTTGGAGGCAATTTACCTTTGGGGTAGTGAGTGTCTGACTTTAAAATCAATCCGTATAAATCGAATGAGAGTCTGTGAAGCTCAACACAAAGGATGGGTCCAAAGCTTACAATGGAAAAGTGATTTATCTGAAACAAATTATGTTAAGGGCGGCGACATGATTGCAGTATAATGTCAAAAGCTCTTGATCTAACGGCACAAACAGGTCTACACCTCAAGACTTGTGCCACATAAATTTCACATGAAAAAGCAGATTTTTTGTTTATTCCCAGAAGGTAATTACAAGAGCAGCACGATATTTTAAAAAGGGACACACATTAAGGGAGGGGCAGTAACTGCTCTCGGCTCGGTCTGTACAAATTATCCAGAATCCTTGACACTAATAAGCAGGTATATGAATTATCTGCCACAAAGACTGAGTGCGTGAATAAATGAATATGTGGGTGAGTTTGTGTTATAATTGCAAGATGGGCATTTGAAAACATAAAAATATAATTGGAAATTTAAAGGAGTCAAATATGCTTCAACAGGAGTGGTTGTCAGACGCCCTCCCTCCACACCTTTTTTGATATCGAAATTGAAAAAGCGATGTCCAACATTGTCTCTGGAACCGCCGATCCGACTTTCACTCCCACTTCGTGCAGATGTTTAGTAGTCAGCACAACACTATGAACGCCCTGCAGGAGAGACATGTGGACCATTATCCATTATCTTTAAAGTCACGTCCCGCCTCCTTCTGTGACAGCTGACCTTTTGTCTTCAAGCCATTCAGAGCAGCTATAAGCACTTCTGCATTCAGATGTGGTCAGACAACATTGCATCAAACCCAAGGAGTAAAATCAAAGTTCTTTTGGTTTGAACAGTGTTTGGTCTCGAAATATGAGTTTATAATAACACACCTATTCATGTATTACGAGATTCAGTTGTAATAATTGAACAGGCTGCAGAATGCATGTATACATCAGCTTTAAGGTTTGCTTTTAGCCACCATGTTGTTCTTGACAGTTATTCTAAAATAAAATGATTGCAGTATTAGGATACACGCATTTGAGGATAAAGAGGAAAAGGCATTGATCGATCTGTGTCTCTGCATCTGTTGTTGGAAGAAACAAATAATCTTTTGATATCAAAATCATAATTGATAATTGCTTTATCAATTGATAGTTGAACTTAAACTGTTTTCAGAAACTTGTGTGAGCATTGTCAGATTTAAAACTGACTTTAGCTTCTATTTGTTACAGCACGCAACCAAAATTTGACCGACACCATCCTCAGACAAAAGTGTACCATTCATTTTGTATCATTAAAGAATTAGTTAAGATTTAGTAGCTTGTACACATATGGACCCCATACAGAACTGCTGTCATGACGGCTTTCTTTCTTTTTCTTTCCTTTCTTTGTGCTCAGTCTGCTCGTCTGTCCTGGCCTCATTCCTGAGGAACTTTCCAGACCTGCCATTCTCCACCTGTCCACCAGATGCCCTCAGGCTTTTCCCACCGTCACTTGACTTCCACATCCACTGACTTACCTGTTCCCATTTCCAAAATCATCCCCACCTGCTGACACACCTGCCTCTTGTTAGCTCATCAGTCCTTCAATATACAACCAGCTCAACAGCCTTTTGCTAGTTTGTGATACCCACCTGTGACTGTACCTGCTTTCCCGCTTTTGTAATCTCCAACTTTTCTGTTCTGATATCCGCTTGCCCCTCTGGATTTGTTTGCTTGTTTGGATCACTTTCTCATGCCTGGCTCTAAGCATGTTAACTTGAAAATTGGTTTAGTCCTTTTTCTTCAACCAGGTCTGCCTCAGTCTCTCTGTCCTATTTCCCTAGTACCTGTAGGACATTTGAACATTTCTTACTTCAGTGCCAGTGGTAGTCTCAGAGCAGATGCTGTATCTGAAAGCAACACTTACAATGACTGGATCTGATTTCACTGAGGCTCTTATTTTTCCATAGGAAAATCTCTGAGGACGCTATAATTATGTGACATAAAATTGTGTAATATGTGTAAAACAAGATCCTTAAAGATCTGCAACAGCATGCTTCTGCCTCCTGACTCTCTTCTCAGACGACTCTTGAGTGTTGAAACTAATTTGCCTGCTGAAGTAGGTCGATGTATTGCTACACGCTGGGTTCTCTTACCGTATCATGGCACCTGAAAATGCATGAAAAGCAGACTTTAGCACATAGTAACACACTGCAGTGTACTTCAAATACGATATAAATATGCAGCAGCAGGAGCTATTTAGTCTCAGAGCTCCTGCTGTGCATTTTTGTGTTAAGTTCAGACAAACCAGGACAACTTAGAGTTCTGAAGTCTGAGAACTTGAAGCAAAGTCCTTCTTACTTTTTTATGAATCACTGAGACGCTATGTGTGCCTTATTAGCCCATACTATATTTATATAATATATCTATTAGAAAGATCTTTCTCCTGCCCGCAGAAAAGCTACAAGAAGAGCAGTCCATCCTCCACAGTCTTTAAATAGCCTCTTTGTGAATCGTGACACTCAATAAAGGACGGTGTCGCAGTTTCTGTGACTGACATGGTGACAGCAGAAAACATGAAGGTGACAAATTCGGGAGCGCAGGCGGTGACGGAATATTAATGTCTTCATTTCACTCTAAGATGATTATACTTAATGTGTCAAAATAAACTGAGAAAACAACAAGTGAGCCTTAAAATTTCAATGTAAATCTCAGGCATTGGATAATATAAAGTAAAATATAGACGAGGCTTTTAATTTTCTTTTTAAGTCATTTTAATGCTCAGTGTCTTGCTATATTTAAGTAGCTACAGCGACTCACTAAAAGCGGTGTATAACAGTGTATAATGTGGTGGTGACATCAGTGATTTTTTATTAGAATGGACTGCACATTTACAATAGTGCAGCAAACAAACAAGAAAAACTAGGTTGAGCATCTACTTTTTGTCTCATGATAGTATCATCACTGCAATACAGAAGTAAAATGTGGGTGAAATATAGCGTATTGTAGTGACCCAATCACTGACCACTGACCTGCAACCCATTTCACTGTGCAGGTAAATGTGACTAAAATATCACATCCTAGAAACAAATGGAACCTCAGATGTGCACCTTGCCATGACAAAAAGAAATTATTAACCCAAAAAGCAATAACAGAGAGCAACATCCAAACTAATGAAGCCAAAGCTTCTTTGATCAGATGATTTTCTTTCATTATTTCTTGATTTGCTATGTTTGTCCTCCAATAAAAACACCGCATGTCGACAGTACTTTTGTGTAATTGTTTTCTCTCTCTCTCTGACAAAGCAGACGTGACTGTGAAAAGCCAAATGCTCCTCTGAGCTTCATTAACTTTTATGGCCGTCACTTCAGTTCATTGTCCCAGGAGAGACAGAGGATGACGCGCCCCTGCTTTTCAGGGTAGAAGAGGACGTCACAGACAGTCATACTCCCCTGCTTATTAAATTAAACGTGCAGAATCAATGACAAACTCACAAGCAATAACTTTGTTGCTCAGGACATGTAACTCTATTACAACCACCTACTAAGAAAAGTAAAAGTTCTGCTGCTTAATGAAAAGACACAGTTTTGGATGTGAAAGTTTAAGTAGAAAATACTGTGATGCAAAAAAACATCACAAATCAGAAATGATCTTTAACTGTCAGATCACATTTGGACTGTTGGGGATGTTTTTCCACAGTACATCCTGTCAAACTGTCCGTGAGAAAGATCCTGAAACCTCATCCGATCACTCGTCTGAGGCATCACGAATAAGAGTTTGAGCCACAGCTGCAGCCGGATCATTTTGAACACTGTCATTGTGTACAGACAATCACTGTAAACTGAATGCAAATGAATACGGGAGAAAAAACACTGATTACAGTAGTATTTACAAGAATCTTAATGTAACATCCTGCTTTGATTGTGGTTTTGTACGAAATCAAACTTACAGCTCTCAGTAGCTTCCAACTTTGGGATTCATGCTGAGTAAATGCAGCATTAAAAATGCCTCGTTCCCTTTTAATAAAGTCTCTGCCTGTATTGGAGAAGGTTGTAATAGTGACCATCGTAGTAGTAAAAGCACTAGTAGTATGATTAATCTTAGCATTGTTAGCACCCCCCTTTTTTGGAAAATGAGTAGGGCAGCCCTTATTAGTGCAGGAAATGGAGTTTCAGCTGTACCTCTTGACTCTAATTACATTTTCAGCACAGGAACAGCAAAGCATCCTCTCTGCTGCAGCGTAAGAGCTCGTTGAATGCCGGGGCCGTCTGGAGTGACACTCCCGGCTTGTTTGGTAATACGGGTATTTATGTCGCGTGCACAACGTACACACAGATGAACCGTGATGTCCGTGTTGTCCGTGAAGTGTTGGCTCTCTCCTCCTCCTGCTGTCTCTGTGATTGAGTTGGTGACGTCCTTTTCAGGAAAAGTGAGAGGAGTCTGGGAAAGGACTGAAATTATGCCAAGGTTTAATTGTCACAGTCACCATGCTGTCTTTTACAAGCTGCTGCACCCAGCTCTGTGCTTTAAGCTGTGCATTATCATTTTACACTCGTGCACAGCTCTACTCTATAGCTCCACCTGTTTCTGTGCACTTATGACCTTGAATGCATTATTTCTTTTTACGATTGCGCGGATCTGGACACAGATGTGCAGCAGAGTGGACCATGAGGCTGGTTTCATCACATCTACTGTAAGCTCTTTAACATGTTGGTAGCTTGAACACATTTGTGCTTTTGCATGAATGCAATTGAATAACAGCACTGAACTTCCCTGTCCTGGGTCAGTTGCTTGAAATATGACTGAAAGTTGAATAACAGCTACTAAAATTGACCTTGAGCTGAGAATGTTTTGCTTCATGAAATGTCAAAAAAAAGTAAAAAAAAAAAAAAAAAAAAAAAAAAAAATCTGGCTGTGTAAATAAATCTGAGTCTTAATCACAGCTTTCATGGTCCTGAGTACACAACACACATTGCCTGCACTTAATTCCACCATTCAGTAGCTTGCAGGCAGCGTACCTTTACTACTCCACATGTCAGCTTTTAAAAAATCTTACTTATGTTGTGGATTCACGTGCAATGTGATGTTGGACATTACTAATTAAAGTATGGAAATTTCAAACATTTAAAAAGCCTTTAATTCTACATACTGATTAGAGCAATAGCTGAATCCTGCTCATGTTGCCTGCAGCTGTGAGAGTTCAGGAAGGCTGAGTGTTAGACCCTGAGGGGAAAACAGGTGAACTATCAAAGCTGCTGAGTTACTGTATAGCAGGGCTATCGTTACAGGAGGAAGCAGCTGGAAACAGCCACAATGCACCATGTTAAAAAAGACAATTCAGAGGAAAGCCTTTCTGAATTGGCACTGTTGAATTCCTATAAACATTAAATGAACTCAAAGGACCCTTGAGGACAAACTGAGGAATTTCTCAGCTCATCCACTCAAGCCTTTCTGCAAGTGACCAGGCATCTGATGGCTGAGATCAAGGCAACGGACCTCTCAGACAAAGCAACCTTTGTCCTTGCTACAAGTGCAGGCAGCTTTGCTCCTTGACCTACAAGAAGCACGTCTCTTCTTTGTGAAGCAGCATTTGGATCTGAAGCATGACGAAACTGTTGGAGTGAACATTTGGTGTTGAACACATCAAACACACTGCATGGTGTTATTCATTCTCACTTGTAATGGATTTGTTTGGTCGTGAGAGGGATGATCAGCGGCAGCAGAAAATATGAAGAACTGCAATTTCAATCCTTGTAGTGACACGAGGGTTTACTTGAATCTCAGCTTTACCAAACAGCACACAAACAAGGAATTTAGTGGCCTTTTTGGCAAACAATATCTTGAACATCTTGATAGGCAGTCGAACGCTTAATTATGCGGTAGCTATTTCTATGAACTTTTTGATTCTTTTGTTCAGCTGCGAAAACTGAATTCAAGCCAACCACAGTCGCTCTTCTGCGTGTTCGAGGATACTGTTACCTTACGCAGCCACCTTTCAAATCTGCAGGGGGTAGCCTTTACTAAGAATGAATAAAACATTTGAGTGGAGTATGTGTTTAATTTTTTTTTTTTCTGATGATGGATGCAAAAAAATACACATAAATAAAAGAAATGAAAAGACAAATAAAAAAGCACATAATCGCTGTGTAACTACCAGCTATTCAGCCATCGAGCTGCCCTTCTTGACATTTCTGCACGTGATGAAACCAGTTATATGCTGAACGCTGTGCAAATATGATAATTTTCTATTAATTAAACGGGCAATTAGTGAGAATTTTACCGCCTCAAACCGTGCACCGCTTTGTTGAGAGGTTTCACAAATTGCTGGTGGCACTAGAGGAAAAGTCAAAAGATCAAGAAAGTCAGTAGGAGTCATACTCTGGAGACCAGGGGCGGACTGGCAACAGAAACCCACTAATGTATTATTTCTCTTTTTAGTGGGCGTTCTCACAGATTAAGACAAGGACAGCAGATGTACAGCAGAGTGGACCCCGAGGCAGGTTTCATCACATCTACTGTAGCTCGTTAATATGTTGGTTATTAGCATGAAGGTTGCTCAAACAAATTCAACATACTGCTGGTAAAAAGGTGTATGACTGTGCTGTATTTTAAAGCATTTCGATGCATTGAGTTTATCGCTTTAAAGTGGGACCGTGTAACTTTTGCTGAACAGCGGTCATTGTGGCCTAGTGGCACTGATTTGTCTTGCGTCAGTCGCATTAAGGACATCATCATTAAGCGACCTGCCTGAGAGCGAGTGGAGTGAGACCATAAGCAAGAAACATTTGTGATAAAACACTGAAATGATTACGATGACAACTCGCAAACTCCATCTCCAGATGAAGATCACGTAATATGATCGAAAGCCCCATAACAGCTACTAACATTGACCTTGAGGTGACATTGATTTGTTTCTTGAAATGTCAAAAAAATCTGGCTGGAGTTTTAATCACAGCTTTGAGTATACAACAGAAATGTCTGCACGTAATTCCTCCATTCAGTGGCTTGCAGGCAGCGTACCTTTACTACTCCACATGTCAGTTTTAATAAAATGTTGATTTATTGTGGATTCATTTACTGACTGCACTGGACATTGCTAAGTAAGGGATGGGAATTCCAATCATTTAAAAAGTCTTTAATTCTACAAACTGATTAGAGCAATAGCTGAATCCTGCTTATGTTGCCTGCAGCTGTGAGAGTTCAGGAAGACTGGGTGTTAAAGCCTGAGGGGAAAACAGGTGAACTATTAGAGCTGCTATGTTCTGTTCAGTTTATGGCACAGCATTACAGAAGGAACCAGCTGGACTTGATTTGCCCCCATGCTGATAATAGCCAGCATTATAGTACAATACACAAGACAATTCAGAGTAAAGCCTTTCTGAATTTGCACTGTTGAATTCTTATAAACATTAAATGAACTCAAAGGCCTCTTGAGGACAAACAGAGGAATTTCTCATGCTTGTCAGTTGTGAAGAAGGTCCATTCTACTCCAAGAAAAGTGACTATGCAAAAAGTCTATCTTTAAAGAGGTCTCCAAAGTTTTAAAACCCTTATTCTGCCATTGTAGAAATGCACCATCCCACAGAGGGGGGCAAACATGTAGTTTGCATGGGGTAAAATTTATATATTCTCTGTGACCTGAACCTGAGTAACCTTGTGGGGAAATGTATGAAGACAACAAACCCCAGTTCATCAAGTCATCAAGGATAGAGAAGAATCGGAGCATAGAGTCGTCTGGATTCAATATATGTGGTGTTATATCATCTACATAAAGTGATACCTGTTGTTTCAACCTCTCCCTGAACTTACCCTTCAATCTAATATCTTGTCTAATTGCATCCAGTCAGTCTTGTCTTGTGCCACAGAAAATGACAAAAAGCTGCAAGAAACTAGTGGTGTGGTATGTAATGATCTGATCCAACCATCTTTATTACTTTCACTCTCTGTCACTTTCTCTGTGTCTGTGTCTTGTTATTTCATTTTATTTTCCTCTTCAGCAAATTGCAACACCATCCACCCACTACTGTCACCTTTCTTGTACCCTGTCCACAAATCAGATATTAGATTTATTTATTGAAGGCTGTATCAGCGAGAGAGGAGGAGGAGGGATACCGTGATCCCATGGATGGTTTCAACATGTGCTGCACAGACCACGTGCAGCTCAGCTTCAGCAAGACCAAGAAGTTGATTGTGGATTCCCAAAACGGCAAGACGCCACCGACACCTGTCACGGGCTGAGGAGGTGGAGATGATGTAAGAGCTACCAGCTCTGCACCTGGGGATGCACATGTAAGCAGCAAGAGTCGACCAGAGACATCGTACAAGTGACTGCAGAAAAAAACTTTTCTTCTTGTTTATTCAACACAAGCTGTAGTGCTTGACATCATGTCTGTTTTGTTTGCAGAGGTCCTCTTAGGATGCAGCATGAGTGAGGCAGGCGGGAGGCTGCTCTGACACCGTGCTGAGTCTGGAAACATCCAAAACACAGAGGGGAGGATGAGGAGAAAGTAAACTCCATCTTAGAAAAAAAACCTCTCGCCCACTGTGCCTACCCTAATGCGGGTATGGACCGTCATCAGACTTGGCTTTATTCCCCTCAAGGTGCAACATGGAGCGCTTTAAGTATTCTTTTGTGCCGTCATATTGTGTAACACTTCCTGTGCAGATAGTCTCAGCTGAGTGAGGAGCTGCAGAGAGTCTGCAGAGTAGGTATGAACAAGCAAGTTATACTATGACAGTATCAATAACTTTTGCATCTTATACACTTTATATTCTGTGATTATTAAAGTTTAATTCATTTTAATATGCATTTGCAGGTTTCTATGCATAATCGACTGAGTATGAAACATGTGCATGTTGCACATCTACATGCATGTACGGTACATTTACTGTACATTAACATGGGGATTTACATCTGTAAGTCCAGTAAACCTTTCACCTTTCTTGTTATATATTTCATCTACATAAATGTTCAATACAGAATAATAATGCATATACTGATTCCATATCAATTTCTATCTGATCTTCCACTGGCAGTTTCCTAAGGAGGGACGATGAGATGTTACTTGATGTAATCCCTTTGTCCCCCTTTTATTCTGCTATGGCAGCAGCTCTTTGGCCACAGGGATATTACAAAGGCTCTCAAATGCATTCACATGTGCACAAGTTTATGACTTTGGTGATCTGGTAAGATTACTAAAATGTTTTCCTCCTTCTTAACTCTGCAGTGCCTTAAGTGTACATCTACACACACACACACACACAATATAACAGGCAATGTAAGTATCTATATGCCTGTGTGTGCAGATGTCTCTTCAATAAAAAGCTGGAAAATGAGAGAGGGAGGAGGACTGCACCACAGGAGGAATACAAAAGATGCGGACAACCGGAAGTGCTGCTACTCCCAGCTCAGCCTGAGAGGGGCAGAAGAGAGCTAGAGATGCCTACTCTGAGCAGGTTTCATGCACACTGCCTGAGGAAAGTACAGGCTGTAAGGTTACTAAGGGACATATCAGCTGTTTAGTCATACAACTGCAATTCAGGCACTGATTCTACTAGTTTCCTCGGGTTTCTCTAAACGCTCACACAAAGGTAACAGAGGTGACTGTTGGCCTGTAATTAAGTGACGCGTAATGCTAAAGGGCATAAGGCCATAATATAATGCCGTTACTTAGAGCAAAACGTTTTTCATCCGGTTCATATTTTCTCCTCACCCTGCACATGTGCTGTATATAGATCTAAAGACACGTGCCAGATGTTTCTCAGTAAAAACCCTCATGCCATGACGCACATCTTCCATACTGAGCATGACATCAACACTTCCAACAACTCACACACTGTCCTGACAGTGATTCATCACCTCAAGGTCTTCTCAATAATCAGGACAGAAACAAGTGAAAGCTAGATTACTGCCTATTCAGCCCACTGCTTTAAAATTTAAATGAGTGCGGTATTGTTGTTATAATAAATAAAACTGACAGATTTCATTGATCTGAATTGATCTTCATTGTTCATTGTATTGTTGCGCTGATATTTCCTGCATAACTTTTCATATTTGCCAGTTAAAGTCAAATTAAATTAATGAGCATAAGTCTGTTCCCTTGCATGTTCACATACTGGTTTTAACTTCAAGAGGGAGGAAACAGTGAGGGGGAGTGAGTGTGTGATGGTGGTGCTTGCAAGGCTGCTCCATATTCATGTGTGGGTGTGTGACAGTGTGTGTTGGCTGGGCGGCAGAGGGGGAATCGTTTTTAGCCCAGGAGCCTCGTGCTTCAGACCTGCCCATTCCACAGCCCACACCCGGAGCTGGGGTGGGAGTGGATGGTGTGTCAGCAGTTACTCATACTACGACATGTAGTGGTGGAGCACAAAATCAAACAGAAACATGACTTCTGGTTGTCTTTAGTCCTGTTTCGCAAACCGTGATCTGCTTTGTCCTCCGCGTTTCAGCTCCTACTATCAAGCAGTGGTATCAGAGTGGGCTGGTGGCACTGGTAATGCTTGTATTAATAGTGGAAGTGTAGGAATTAATCTGTCTGGTGCTTTGGCACATTGTTACAGTAGATACGGAGTATTACTTATCAGCGCCACTCAGAAGAACACCACAAAAGCAGACACTGAGGTAATGAACCATTCTGCTGCAAAAGCAAAAGCATTACAGCCTCATTAAAGGATGGAGAGCGAGGGAACACTACATTCTCCCAGCAAACTGTGTAGCAGGCTGAAAGAAGTAGAAGTGTTCCGCTTTAAACACTTTTAGGCTTATTTGACTTTTTGTCTAATTGTCATGCAATAGAACAGGAAGTGATAACTCAGTTTTCAAAAACATGCAAATGAAAATATGCAAATATGACAAAACAATCTGAGCTGGAAGTTTCAATCACACGTGATCTTCCTCAGCAGATGTCCTGAAACTGTCAATGTGTAAATGTCCATTTTTCTCAGCACTTTAAGGATCCCTTGCTCATGTTAATAGTTAAGATTGAAAGTAAATTTTCACCTTGGGAAAATCCTGTTGACAAAATAATCTTACCACGAGGTTCATTTAATAGCTGTTCTAAGCTTTCAATTTTAACATAAAAGCATATAATCATAAACTCCACAGCTCCAACAGCTACTAAATGGACCTTGCAGTGGGATTGTGTTGCCAAATGCTCGGTACTGCGGAGAGGAAGGAGATTGTCAGTCTCAAGCAATGCACATGTGTAAAAAGAGTTTGCCTGCACTTTAAAAAAAAACCTTTAACACAACAATTTTTTTTTTGCGTGAATTTAACAAATTGCACAATTGACTGCGTCACATTGCATATATATATAAAAACAAGTCACATCCCGTTTTGTGGCGGTGAATTGGCAGAAAGCACGAAAGAACGCACATTTACAAAGCAAAGCATGTGTAAGCGGCTTAGATTTGATACTAGTTCTTTGTCGTGACATAATGGGAAATTTGCCTAGAGATCTATTTTCCTTTCCCAGCACGTTTTGAGAAGTTGCACAGCGAGTGTGTTTTCACTGGGAACGTTGTGCCAACTGTAGGGATTAGGAACAATGCAGCCGGATCCCTGCAGTCCTCCCC